>CM053028.1:586784402-587159644 GCA_028564925.1 Lithobates sylvaticus
CCCTTTGGGCTCAGGGTCCAAATTTTTCCCACTTTCCAGGACATTCCCCCAGACTTTAAACAGGCCTGGGAGGGTGTCCTCAAACAATGTTCCATTGATTTGATGAAACTTTTGATACAACAATATGAGACACAAATGTCCGCTCTTGATGCCAAACTAGCATCATTAAATACCCAGCTTACACAATTTCTAGACCATCCATTATACAAAACATTGGACCTACAACTTAAAAAACGTTTTGACAAATTCAACCATGACACTTTGACGCAGAAGGACAAAAAATTCTTTTGCGACAAAAAAGCTTTCCAAGAGGAAAGAGCCTACAAATGGAATGAGGCCAACCGTGCTGTACGCCCACCAGCCCCAGCACGCTTCGCCTCAAAACAAGTGCCTCCCAAATATGTCACTGACCGCAACACAGACAATTCACATGTTGCACCTAAACCTAATTCCACACGGGGTCCACGCAACCCCAAAAGAGGTCGCACACCTAACCTTTCCAGTGACGAGGTCTCCGATCCCGAGGGACCGACTGACGACTCACCGGCTAGAGACCCGTCGGCCGCTTCCTCGTCCTCGAAGACCTCTAGATCACACTCCTTACCTTCATCTTCCCAACACTTTGATTTTTTAGATTTAATGCGAGCATCACAAAGAATCCAACACAACAACACTCACCAACCGAAAAGAACACCAAGATAACCCCACCTTCTTGTAATATCATCAACCTTTCCAAACACTCACTTACTAAGCATGAAATTTCAGTCCTTGAAAAGGGACTCACTTTTTGTCCTGTATCTCATATAGACAAATTCACTGTTATCAAAGACATTCACCTGTTTGTCCGCAAATTGCTATTACATAGCATATACACACCCAATCCCTTTCCGGATTCCCTTCTACACTCTGCAGCAGAAACCACTGCCCTCCAACAGTTAACTGAACTCTTGGAGGAAAGTGACAACTCCAATTTAATAGATACTTTAGATCTTGACACTCTCTTAGCCAGCACTGAGGATGACTCTCTCACTCCATCACACCCACCCTCCAAAATAACTATAAAAAAGAAATCAAGTTTCTACCCACCCCCCAGCACTAACCCTAGAGCTGCACTATTCTTGCAGGCAGTGACACGGGAAATTCGCAACTTAAAAATCCACCCAAATCGATCCAAGGCAAGAAATTTCTCATACAATCAATATCTTGCTCTCCAAAGTCTAAAAACTAATTCCAAGATAATAATTAAACCCGCCGACAAAGGCGGAAACATAGTTATACTTGACAGGGACGAATACATAAAAATGTGCCATGACATCCTTCAAAATAAGGAATGGTACAAAAAGATTCCTATATCTTTCATTACTTTAGCACAACAACAATTATATACGCTTATAGACTCTGCCATCATAAAAGGGGTATTGGATAAAAACACCAGTGACTATGTTAGAACCAAATTTCCACGTACAGCTACGTTCTATGCACTCCCCAAGGTGCATAAAAACCTACCCAGACCACCAGGCAGGCCCATAGTTTCCGGAAGAGGCTCTCTCACTGACAACCTTAGTCGCTATATCGATAAATTATTGCAACCTTTAGTTATCCAACTTCCTTCCTACATACGAGACACCACCCATCTCCTACAAAGTCTATCTTCCCTGACTATTGGTCCCGACACCTTACTTGTCGCGATCGACGTCGAGGCATTATACAGTTCGATCCCCCACTCCCTAGGACTTTCGGCCATTCGACACATACTTACCACTACTTCTCTATACTCCACTGACCTTTCTACATTTATCATAAATGCTCTAGACTTCATCCTCAACAACAATTTTTTTTCTTTCGACGGTTCCCACTACCTCCAAGTACAGGGCGTGGCCATGGGCACCTGCTGCGCACCGGCCTACGCCAATCTGTACTTGGGGGAGTGGGAACGTCTCCTCTTTACAGACCCTTCTGCCAATATATACACCAAACATATCCTTACCTTTCGTCGATACATCGACGATATACTTATTGTCTGGCAGGGACCCAGTCAAATTTTACAAGACTTTCTGACCTACCTTAATACTGTCAACCAATTAAATTTGAGATTCACGATGACATTTAGCCCAACATCTATCTGTTTTCTAGACCTTACCCTTACGAAAGACTTGGAAGGCCACATACAAAGCCATTTATATCGTAAACCCACTGCAGGCAATACCATTCTAGCTGCCTCCAGTTTCCACCCAGAACCTCTCCTTAATTCTATTCCATATGCCCAATACCTTCGCGCTCGCCGCAACTGTTCAACTGAGGCCTCCTTCGAAAACGAGGCCTCAGTTTTACGAAATAGGCTGTTAGAACGAGGATACCCACCCAAAATTTTAAAAATCGCATATAAAAAAGCGAAATCTAAAACACGTAACTCTTTACTTTTCTCTTCTAAACCACAAACCACTCACACTCCATTACGAATCATTACCAATTTTTGTGAACAACACTCTTCAATCATCCAGATTTTAGAGAAACATTGGCATATTCTAACTACAGACCATTCACTGTCTCCATTTGTACCGACACATCCTTTACTTACCTACAGACGAGCTCCCTCTCTCCGTGACAAGTTAATTAAAAGCGAATATACTCCTACTAGCTATTTACATAAACAAACTAAGGGGACATTCCCCTGTGGGAAATGCAAATATTGTAAGTACTTATCTAAATCTAACAGATCCAATACCCTACCAAATGGACAACCTTTCTTTCCCCAACACTTCGTCAATTGCCGCTCAGTCGGCATTGTATACCTACTAGAATGCGAGTGCGGATGCTTTTATGTTGGGAAAACCAAACTGCCTTTTTGGAAACGCATTTACCGACACACTCTCAGTATCAATCAAAAAGACCCTGACCTCCCCCTAGGGCGACACTGTGCAATCGTTCACCAAGACTCAACCCCTCAGATCACATTTAGAGCACTTGACCACATTCCCCCACCCAATCGAGGGGGTGACTACAACAAATCCCTACTTCAAAGTGAGCTTAAATGGATTTTCCATCTCAATGCCACATCCCCCCCTGGCCTCAACGAGGCATTTAATTTCAAGCCCTACCTTGAGGGCTTTGAATCAGGGGTGTGTGAACTTGACCTATAACTTTTTTTAGAATGAAGATGGGCCCCCTGAGTTTTTATGTACTCTCGGACCCCCTCTCCATTCGGTCTTATTATATTTTTACATTATGGTCATTGTGCTCTATTCTTAATAAAAATGTACCTGTTTTCATGTCTTATAAACATGTTTGTACCATATTGGCTATATTGCAGAGTCTATATTGCCCTACAACCATTTTAACCTAACGACATAAGTATACTGTTTCCACCACCTCTACAGACATGTGAATATTGCTGTTTCTGCTATTCTAATGCATTATGTCTTTTTGTCCACTAGGGGGCTCTCTATCCTTCCATGGTACTGTTACTCGCTTGCTCACCGATCAATATCTAAGTACATATACATTTATTGAAAGGTAACAACATTGCCACATCTTTACACATCATATGTACTCTTCATTCTGGCTTTTTTGCTTCCATTTGATGTCCTGGCTGCCCGGCGCGGGTAAGACCATGTGCGCATGCGCGTATTCTCTACGGCGCATGCGCCGTTTATACCCATTGAGGCGCACATCTTCCACCACACGCGCCCCTCCGCTTGCGTTCCAGCACGCGGGGATGGGTTAGTCTGCCCGCGTCGGTGACGCTCCGACGCCGCACGAGGCCACGCCCCTCTGGACGTGTCGACGCGCGGCGCCGCCGCATCTGAGATCTCAACACAGGGGACAATACGATTTGGCCTCTGAGCCACCATCCCCACACCTGGCCCCAATTACATTCCGGCTCAGTGCACTCACCCCTCACCAGGGCCTGCACAGCTGATACCAATTATCACATACATATAAGCTTTACAATGGTGGGACTAGTTATCACACTTTCCTGCCGGCGCTGTGCTACACTTCATCTCAAGCTCTCTCTCCACCAGGTAATATTACTTTTTTACTTCATGCAACTCACTTTGCATCAACATACTCTTCTTTGACTTTCAATTGACATTAATACTACTCTATCTACTCCCTTGATTCCCCAGCCATACACTACTTCTGGCCCAGGTACACACAGCCATTGCAACTTCCCAGTGCATGGCTTGGAGATCTTGCAGCCTTTCAAATGCCTAGCAGCCGTTTGCTTTTAATAGCACAAGACCCACTGTATACCCTGTGGATACACTGAGACCATCCCTCTGTACCCCTAGACCATTGGGCTATCACAAGCCCCTCCAATGTTTTGCAAGTGAGTACCATTACCATTGATTGGCGCAATCACAGGTTTATACTTACCTATACAATGTGTTGTATACTAATGACCCTACTCTGTCTCATACAGTACTATTGAGCAAATACAGGAACAGATATTGCCTTGAAAAAGGACGTCCGTCCGAAACATGTCGGCATTTTCCTGAAAGACCCTGATATTATTGCAAGTTGTTGTATAATTTGTTCTTTTGCATTTTTGTACATGTTTATGGTTATCCATGATTCTATGTATACAGACCGTCTTGTAAAATTGTATGTTTATCCACCCATTTACTGATTTATCTCTGGGCTTGCTGCCCTAAATAAAATCTATTATTTCTTCACATGCATATACTCCTTATGTCTATCTGTTAAGCTTCTCTTTGGGGTACAGGCCGTGTTAATGCACACTAGGCCCTACAAATGTGTAATTTTTCTATGTGAGAAGCGATAGACCTCCCTGCCACCACTCACTTGCCCATCAAATATTTTACCGCAGTCTCTGACAAATCGCCTGTAGTATGTCTGCAGTCTCTGACCATTGCCTGTAGTATGTCTGCAGTCTCTGACCATTGGCTGTAGTATGTCTGCAGTCTCTGACCATCTCCTGTAGTATGTCTGCAGTCTCTGACCATCTGTTGTACCATGTCTGCAGTCTCTGACCGTCTCCTGTATTATGGCCACAGTATCTCACTGTCTCCTGTATTATGTCTGCAGTCTCTAACCCTCTCCTGTATCATGTCTGCAGTCTCTGACCATCTCCTGTAGTACGTTTTGCAGTCTCTGACCCTCTCCTGTAGTACGCTTTGCAGTCTCTGCAAAGGTCGCACTTGCAATCGGGCCCTGGTGTTCCGCCACTAATATATTTTTATTGGCCACTTCCGCCACTAATATATTGGAACTAATAAGTGAAATATTAAAAAGTGCCATTATAAAAAAACACTGTGACTGTCACACAATACACACTGGGATCTGTGATCAAGAAGTGTATTGTGCTATTATTTAATGACACTGCACAAAGCCATTCAGTTTTGTTTGTTTTTTTTTTTGGGGGGGGGGGCAGGGGGGGACAGGGGTTACAGACCATGTGATTCATGTGGAGCAAGTTCTAAACTGATGAATTGCAACTTTCTGACCTGTTCCCGTCACATAATAAAACTCGATAAAATCTTTATTTCATTTTTTTTATCCCTATTTATTTTCATAGTGAATACTCAAACTTTGCATGTCCTTTTTATCATTTGTATTTTTTGTAATTCTTTTCTTTGTGTGTGTATATATATATATATATATATATATATATATATATATATATATATATATATTTTATGCACTGCCCACTTTCAAGATATTTATTTATAAAATGAATAAGTGGCTTCTGTGTACTAAGCTAGGACTCGTATCTCTAGAAAGATTGTTGCATTGTAGTGTCCATGTGCTCGGTCCTTGCTAATTTGTATGCAATTGTAATGTGTGTTGGCAGATTGTACTCTAAAGCCTCATACACACGATCGGACTTAGTACAAACTTTCCCGTGGATTTTTGTACAAAGGGTGTCGGCAGTGAACTTGTATTGCATACACACGGTAGGACTTTTTCAGCCAACTTTCACCAAATCACGTGGTTTTTCTGCTCTTTACCGCCACCTTTGGTCAACTTTAGTATTGTTGTCTGATCTTTTGCATCGGTTCTGAGCATGCGTGTTTGTACTTTGTACAAAAGTCCTATGGTTTTCTGTACACACAATCAGACTTTGCTCCATCGGACTTTTGTTGCCTGAAAGTTTGTCCGTTCGCACAGCCAACAAAAGTTAGATGAAAACCGAAAAAAGTTTGTCCGATGGAGCGTACACACGGTTGGATGTTGCCTCAAAACAGCTAATTTGCATGTTTGTTGTCAAAAAGTCCGATCGTGGGGGGGGTTGTAAAGGTTTGTTTTTTATTTTCTAAATAGTAGACATGTGCAATTTGTTTAGTTACGAATTCGTTTTCCGTTCAAATTCGTTATATTCGTTCATTCGTTATCGAACGAATGATTCGCTAAAAATTCTAACGAATAACGAACTATCGAAACGAACGAATATGAAAAAACAACGAAAATACGAAATAATTAAATTAGAAACAACAAAACTACGAAAGAATGAAAATCCGAAAAACGAAAACAGACACAACGAAAATCAAAATGAACGAAAAAATTCGTACATTCGTAACTTTTTTTTTTGTTTGTTGATTTGTAATTTTCTGTGTCTCTTACAATGGCGCTGCTTAACGTGCTTCGAATGGATTGAACGAAAAAATTCGTACATTCGTAACTTTATTATTTTTTTTTTGTTGATTTGTAATTTTCCGTGTCTCTTACAATGTAATAATAGCATACACATTACATAAAATTATGAATTATGCTCCGATTACGAATCTACGAAAACAATGTTACGAAAGTACGAATAAATCAATCTTACGAAAGTACGAATGTAACTAAATCTACGAAAATACGAATGCGTCCGAATACAAAATATAACGAAAATACGAATTTCGAATAAACGAAAATTAGACTAACGGAAAAACGAATCAACGAACAAATAACTCTACGAAAATACGAACGAGTCCAAATACGAACACCGACGACTTACGAAAATACGAACGAGTCCGAATACGAACACCGACGACTTACGAACATACGAACGAGTCCGAATACGAACACCGATGAGTTACGAAATTACAAATCGTTACGAATCAAACGAAACGAAACTAAACAAATTTTTCTATTGTGCACATGTCTACTAAATAAGTTCCTTTAACCTAGTGCATTGTTGGTTCTCTTATCTTTTCCTTCGATTTCCCTTCTAAATGTTTTTTTTCTTTGTTTTCTTTGTCTGAATTTCTCACTTCCTGTTCCTCCTCAGTAAGCTGTTCTGGCTGACTAAACACCGCTCAGATGATGGTGTGAAGTTTACTGAGGAGATACAGGAAGTGAGAAATTTAGACAAAGAAAAAAAAACATTTAGAAGGGAAAATTCGAAGGAAAAGGTTAAGTGAACCAACAATGCACTAGCTTAACCACTTCCCTACCCGCGTATTGTCATATGACGCCCACAAGGTGGATCTCCCATCCTGGGTGGGCGTCATATGACGTCCTCCCATTCGCGGCCGCCTGGGGGGCCGGCGGCGTCGCTCGGGACCTGGTGCGAGTGCCCGGCGGCCGCGATGTCCACCGGGCAACGCGATTGCCCGTTAAAACAACGGGACCGTGCGGGACCGTGGAGCTGTGTGTGTGTAAACACACAGCTCCACGTCCTGTCAGCGGAGAGGAGACCGATCATGTGATCCCAGTACGGAGGAACACATGATCGGTCTCCTCCCCTTGTGAGTCCCCTCCCCCCACAGTTAGAATCACTCCTATAGGGAACACATTAACCCCTGCAGCGCCCCCTACAGTTAACCCCTTCCCTGCCAGTCACATTTACACAGTAATCAATGCAATTTTATAGCAACGATCGCTGTGTAAATGTGAATGGTTCCAAAAATGTGTCAAAAGTGTCCGAAGTGTCCGCCGCAATGTCGCAGTCACGAAAAAAAAATCGCAGATCGCCGCCATTACTAGTAAAAAAAAAAAAATGCAATAAATCTATCCCCTATTTTGTAGACGCTATAACTTTTCCGCAAACCGATTTATATACGCTTATTGCGATTTTTTTTTTACCAAAAATATGTAGAAGAATACGTATCGGCCTAAACTGAGTAAAAAAAATCGTTTTTTTTTTTAAAAATGGGATATTTATTATAGCAAAAAGTAAAAAATATTGTGTTTTTTTTCAAAATTGTCGCTCTTCTTTTGTTTATAGCGCAAAAAATAAAAACCGCAGGGGCGATCAAATACCACCAAAAGAAAGCTCTATTTGTGGGAAAAAAAGGACGTCAATTTTGTTTCGGTGTAACGTCGCACGACCGCGCAATTGCCGAATCGCAAAAAGTGCTCTGGTAAGGAAGGGTGTAAAATGGCCCGGTGCTGAAGTGGTTAAAGGAACCCATTTAGAAAATGAAAAACGAACCTTTACAACCCCTTTAAGCTAGCAGACCTGCCAGATGAGAATCTGTGGGTGTATGGTTGCCTTGCAGACCAGTCAGTGAACAAACTGCTGCATTGCTCCCAACTGTCCCTGATTTGGAGCAAAGTCCCTCTGTCAGGGGTCAAGTGCCGGGGAAAAAAGTGTGGGAACACCCACCCAAGATCCACTCCCCCACCAAAAAAAAAAAATGATAAGATCATATGCACGAACGCTTCAAAAGTGGCACTGAAGATAGAGGAGGGGGGGATTCAGCGGGACACACAGAGCAAGTATGCAGGAGACTGGGGGGGGGGGGGGGGGGGGGGGACGAGGAGACAGAAAATAAGGAGTAGCCGGCGGGGAGGAGCACATCACGAGAGGTCTGACTAAGCACAATCTCTTAGCAGCAGGGACCTGATCTACCCGTCAGCTAGCTGTGATTGACAGGTAGATCGAAGCGGAAGCTGTCATGGGCCCCCTACTGGCAATGCCTGAATGATCAGTCCACCCCTGGTGTGCGTCACTTACTATTGCGAACTGTGTTGGCAGCTGCTGGTGTAGCACCTGCCACACAGCTCGCATACTTCAAAGTCTTGCAGGACACGGCTGCTAATGGGAACTGAGTTCCTGTTGTGGACAAAAGTACAGGAACTCCGTTCCCATGCGTTCCCACAGGACTTGAGCCCTGCCCTCTGTCCCTCTTTCCTCCTCATCTGTCCCTCATTTTGGTCTGATCTATATAGATGTATATAAAATGCACTTTTTATCTATCCAAAAGTGTTTCCCAGCGCTAAACCTTTTATCCGAATTCCACATGGCAACATGGCTCGGCTTCGTGTTTTGCCGCTATGTTACATCGGTTACATAGGTCACCACTAGGGGGCGCGTGTGCGCTGCAGGAGGCGTACGCCCCCCCCCGCTCGCTCCCCGAGCCCATGCGAGGGCCCGGCGGTCTCGAGCCCCGCCGTGCTCCCACGATCGCTTGGGTCACACAGAGAACCCGGAACTGTGTGTGTAAACACACCGTTTTTGGTTCTCTGAGGGGAGAACTGACAGATCGTCTGTTCATACAGAGTTTCCCTGCACAGTCCCCTCCCCCCTTCAGTTAGAACACACACTAGGACACACATTAACCCCCCTTCACTGCCCCCTAGTTTTAACCCTTTCACTGCCAGTGACATTTTTACAATAATCCATGCATTTTTAATCGCACTGGTCGCTGTACAACTGACAATGGTCCCAAAAATGTGTCAAAAGTGTCCGATGTGTCCGCCGTAATGTCGCAGTCACGATAAAAATCACTGATCGCCGCCATTACTAGTAAAAAAAAAAAAAAAAAAAAATTATTAATAAAAATGCCATAAAACGAACCCCTATTTTGTAGACTCTATAACTTTTTGCGCAAACCAATCAATATACGCGATTTTTACCAAAAATATGTAGAAGTATACGTATCGGCCTAAACTGAGGAAAAACTTCTTTTTTTTTGTTTTGTTTCACAAATGAAATTTTATTTTATTTATATATTTTGGGGGGATATTTATTACAGCAGAAAGTTTAAAAAATATAGCTTTTTTTTTCAAAATTTACACTTTTTTTTTTTTTTACTTATAGCTCAAAAAAAAAAAAAAAAATTGCAGAGGCGATCAAATACCGCCAAAAGAAATCTCTATTTGTGTGGGGAAAAAAAAAAAAAAGGACGTTGATTTTGTTTGGGTACAACGTCGCACGACCGTGCAATTGTCAGTTAAAGCGACGCAGTGTCAGGAAGGGGGGTAAAACCTTCCGGGGCTGAAGTGGTTAAACTATGAGAACTTTCTCTCCTCTGAGCTCCACAAGGTTGTGATGTCGCTTAGACTGCGATAGGAAGTCTCTATGGAATACAGAGAAGAAGTGATGTCAGGTACAGACAGGAAGTAATGTCAGTTACAGACAGGAAGTGATGTCACGTACAGACAGGAAGTTTCACTTGTGAGGTGATTCGGGAGGAAGTAGAGAGGAGACGTTGCTGGAAGTGGTAGCAGAGGAGGTAATAAGATCGTCTTTTCACCCAGTAACACTCCGTCATGTCCGTCCTCTTCCTCCATAGTCACTGTGATGTCTTTTATCTCCAGCAGATGATAATACACACATATATAGTGTGGAAACCTAGATTAACCCCTTCAGGGGCAGAACATTTCCCCCACTTATGGGGACGGAACATTCTCCTCATGTTAGAGATGTGTCACCTTCTCACTGGAGATGAGGTGAACATTCCTGGGTTCGGTGTGAGACGGGTCTACAGTAGGGTTGCCACCTTTAAACCTGAACACATATGAATTACTCAGGTTCTTTGACTCATTTAATGCAAATGAGGAACCAAGTGAGTTTAATTACCGCCTTAAAGAGGAGGTCCGCCCACCGCTGCAAAAATTTAGAGCCAGCAGCTGCTGACTTTCAATAATCGGACACTTACCTGTCCTGGAGTCCAGCGATGTCGGCACCGCAGCTGATGTTTCCATCAGCTGTCGGGTGCATGCCGCCTCCATTGCGAGTAAGGGAACCCTACTGCGCATTCACACGAGGCTCCGCTCCAATCTCCTACAGGCCCGGTGGTCGGATAAGGAGCCCTGGGCGGTGACGTCAATACCCGTGGCGGAGGCTCCCGGAAGTGGGACCAGGATACCGAAATTTGGCATACCGAAAGGTGCCAAATGTGGGCGGGGGGGTACAACGAGCGGAATTTCCACTTTTGGGTGGAACTCCGCTTTAAAGTTATTGTAAACGCTCTAAAGCAACTTCAGCACAATGCACTTCTCATTACATAAACCTATTAACCGCTTCCCGACCGCCTCATGTACATATACGTGAGCAGAATGGCACGGGCAGGCAAAATCCCGTACCTGTACGGGATTTTTTAAATGCCTGCCCGTGGGTCGCGTGCGCGCCGCCAGCGGCGCGCTCGCGACCCAGCCGGGAGCTCCGTGACCCCGGCCGCAGGACCAGCGGACCCGATCGCCGCTGGTGTCCCGCGATCGGGTCACGGAGCTGAAGAACGGGGAGAGGTCTGTGTAAACAAACCTCTCCCCGCACTTCCTACACTGCCTGTCACTGATCCGGCTGTTCCCTGTCATCGGGAAAGCCGATCAGTCAGACGTCAGCCACGCCCCCCTACTGTAAACAAAAAAAACACAACACGTCACACTAACTCCTCCCCGCCCACTAGTGGTTAACTCCTTCACTGCCACTGTCATTTAAATAGGAATCAATGCATTTAAAAAGCACTGATTTCTGTATAAATGACAATGGTCCCAAAAATGTGTCAAAAATGTCCGATGTGTCCGCCATAATGTCGCAGTCACAAAAAAAATCGCTGATCGCCGCCATTACTAGTAAAAAAAAAAAATATTAATAAAAATGCTATAAAACTATCCCCTATTTTGTAAACGCTATAACTTTTGCGCAAACCAATCAATAATCGCTAATTGCGATTTTTTTTTTTTACCAAAAATATGTAGAAGAATACGTATCGGCCTAAACTGAGGAAAAAAATGTTTTTTTATATATTTTTTGGGGTATATTTATTATAGCAAAAAGTAAAAAATATTGCATTTTTTTCAAAATTGTCGCTCTATTTTTGTTTATAGCGCAAAAAATAAAAAACGCTGAGGTGATCAAATACCACCAAAAGAAAGCTCTATTTGTGGGAAAAAAAGGACGCCAATTTTGTTTGGGAGCCACGTCGCACGACCGCGCAATTGTCAGTTAAAGCGTCGCAGTGCCGAATCGCAGAAAGGGGCCTGGTCCTTTTGGCTGCAAATTTGTCCGGGGCAGAAGTGGTTAAAGTGATTGCAAACTATCTAAAGCAACTTCAGCACAATGCACTCCTCATTACATAAACCTATTGAAAGTCTTCTTACTTGTTTCATCTGATTACAATCCATCCGGTAAAGTTTGATTACGTCACTGGCGCATGCGCTTTCCCTCCTGCAATTCGCGGCACACACTGTGTGCTGTTTCCCCATCCACAGGATGCCGTTAATGATTTGCTTCCTTGCACCAGCTATACGCAGGTATACGAACAGGCTAGGGTAGTATACGAACAGGCTAGGGTAGTATACGAACAGGCTAGGGTAGTATACGGACAGGCTAGGGTAGTATACGAACAGGCTAGGGTAGTATACGAACAGGCTAGGGTAGTATACGAACAGGCTAGGGTAGTATAAGAACAGGCTAGGGTAGTATAAGGACAGGCTAGGGTAGTATACGGACAGGCTAGGGTAGTATACGGACAGGCTAGGGTAGTATACGGACAGGCTAGGGTAGTATACGGACAGGCTAGGGTAGTATACGGGCAGGCTAGGGTAGTATACGGACAGGCTAGGGTAGTATACGGGCAGGCTAGGGTAGTATACGGACAGGCTAGGGTAGTATACGGACAGGCTAGGGTAGTATACGGGCAGGCTAGGGTAGTATACGGACAGGCTAGGGTAGTATACGGACAGGCTAGGGTAGTATACGGACAGGCTAGGGTATTATACGGACAGGCTAGGGTAGTATACGGACAGGCTAGGGTATTATACGGACAGGCTAGGGTAGTATACGGACAGGCTAGGGTAGTATATGGACAGGCTAGGGTAGTATACGGACAGGCTAGGGTATTATAGGGACAGGCTAGGGTAGTATACGGACAGGCTAGGGTATTATAGGGACAGGCTAGGGTAGTATACGGACAGGCTAGGGTATTATAGGGACAGGCTAGGGTAGTATACGGACAGGCTAGGGTATTATAGGGACAGGCTAGGGTAGTATACGGACAGGCTAGGGTAGTATATGGACAGGCTAACTGTGTAACTGCCTGTCCGTATGAGCAGACAGATACACTGACAATGCCTAAAATAATAATAAATGCAATTTTTTTTACCTTTTTGCAAAAAGATCTGCATTTATAATTTTTTTACAAAGGTGAACTTGAACCTCCACACCTCAAATCACCCCAATTCCTGTATTTTCAGCACCTCAGATCACCCCAATTGCTTCATCACTCCCCTGAACGCTTGTTCACCGCTGCGCACCCCCCACCCCGCAACTCTGTTTATCTCTGTACCCCTGCACCTCTGTACACTCCCCACCCACACCTTTGTACCCTCCCCGCACCTCTGTTTATCTCTGTACCCTCCCGCACCTCTGTTTATCTCTGTACCCTCCCGCACCTCTGTTTATCTCTGTACCCTCCCCGCACCTCTGTTTATCTCTGTACCCTCCCGCACCTCTGTTTATCTCTGTACCCTCCCGCACCTCTGTTTATCTCTGTACCCTCCCGCACCTCTGTTTATCTCTGTACCCTCCCGCACCTCTGTTTATCTCTGTACCCTCCCGCACCTCTGTTTATCTCTGTACCCTCCCGCACCTCTGTTTATCTCTGTACCCTCCCGCACCTCTGTTTATCTCTGTACCCCCCCCCGCACCTCTGTTTATCTCTGTACCCCCCCCGCCCCTCTGTTTATCTCTGTACCCTCCCGCACCTCTGTTTATCTCGGTACCCTGCCACCCCCCGCACCTCTGTTTATCTCTATACTCTCTCGCACCTCTGTATCCCCCCGCACCACTGTTTAACTCTGTACCCCCCCGCACCTCTGTTTATCTATGTACCCCCCACACCTCTGTATCCTCCCCACACCTCTGTTTATCTTTTTACCCCCCCCCCCCCCCCCCGCTCCTCTGTTTATCTCTGTACCCTCCCGCACCTCTGTTTATCTCTTAACCCCCCCCACACCTCTGTTTATGTTTATCTCTGAACCCCCCGCACCTCTGTACCCTCTCTGCACCTCTGTTTATCTCTGCACCCTTCCCGCACCTCTGTAACCCACCCCCCCACACATCTGTTCCCCCTCTGTACCCCCCCCCCCCACACATCTGTTCCCCATTGTACCCCCCCACCTCTGTAACCCCCCCCCCCCCAGGCACATCAGTTCCTCTCTGCGCCCACCCCCCACACCTCTATTCCCTTCTGTACATAATGCAATATAAACTTGACAACAGAATTATTTTATTATATTCAGGTTACTGGGTGCAGCACTGAGTGTGCTGCCTGTTTTTCCACTACCTGTGCGTACGCTGTGGTGACCTCACTCCAAGCAGAGCGGCTCTGCTGCCTGTCCTCACAAAAGATCCCGATGGTCCAGGAGGAGGAGGGCAGGGAAATCGCGCCAATCCCGAACTTACATGCAGCCGGGGCTTCCGTCTCCTCTGCCCTGGCCGGTTCCATGTATCCTGCAGGCAGGCACTTCAGGGCTGGGCTCTCTCCCCTACTCTTCTCACTGCCGCTGCTAGGACGGAGCCGCAGGCTGGGAACATCAGAGACGGTGAGGACGTGACCGCGTGTGGTGGTACAGATACAGAGATGGGTCACACTCACTGGCAGTGGCACTGTGATGATCAGGGGCGTGCAGCGGCGCAGGGGGTTTTTCCTTTCCTTCCTTCATAATGGATACAGTCCTCCGCCGCTTCTGCACCAGTGCCTCTGACACTGTAAGGGGGGACTCGGGAGCAGAGCTGCTGCTCGTTAAGTTAGTTGCTGAGAGAGAGAGGGAGTAGGATCACCAGCAGCTGGGTGCCCTAGGCGGCTGCCTAGTTTGCCTAGCGGTAGCACTGGCCCTGCCACAGATCAGTCAGAAACAATACTCAAGATGGCGGAAGACACATTTTTTACAAACTTCTAAAAAACAGTAAGTAAACAGTGAAAAAAAAAAAAAAAAAAAAAAAAAAAATATATATATATATATATATATATATATGCCGCTCTCGTGCGCATGCGCGGGAGTGACGTCATCGCCGCTCCAGCGAATGGACAGGCAAAAAAAATAAGACCACAGTATAGTTAGCCCATTGTGAAAGATGTTTTACGCCGAGTAAGTGGACGCTTCAAAATTGTGCCCCGCGCGTGGAATGGCGACAAACTTTTACCCTTAAAAAAATCTCCATAGGCGTCCACAGAAATATGAGCCACTATACGGCATCACTTATGAGAGTAGAAATTGTCCACAGAATTGGGTTGATGCTTGTGGCTGAGCCCCGGTTGAGGGAGATTTTCTCATGGAGAAGTCCTTATCAGGGAACCACTATTGTCTGCTGGGGAGGCCGAGGCTGATTCCTCCTTCTTGTTCTCAGGGGTATATCCTGTTCAATTATGACCAAAGGTGGAGTATTTCCCCCCCTTGTCCCCGCCCCCCCCCCCCCTGCCCTCCTGGCTGGGGGGATGGGACCGGCCCCCACTGGACCAGTTTGATCCATCTGCTCCCACCTACTTATAGTCTCTCTATTACCACCCCTTAATGTGATGTTCATGTTATAGTAACATAATCCTGTGATGTAATATTTCCATATCCTGAAGATCATCTTGACAGAATGAAATACCCTTTGCACAGGCAGTATTGATGTCATGCGATTGATTACCTATTGTCAGATCCTCTGTACGATACTTGTTGTGTTTGTACTGTCCTGTTTGTTTAAAAAAAATAAAAACCTATCTGTTAAAAAAAAAAAAGTCATCACTTTATCTCAGTGCCACCAGCCATTGTTTCTAATCACTCCCCCAGCAGTACAACCTCAGCAGACCAGTGCTGCCAATCACTGCAGTGTTCCTAATCGGCACCACACCAGTCCCAGTGTCCCTAATCTCCCCTGCTCCAGTCCCAGTGTCCCTGATCACTGCCACACCAGTCCCAGTGTCCCTAATCTCCCCTGCTCCAGTCCCAGTGTCCCTGATCACTGCCACACCAGTCCCAGTGTCCCTAATCTCCCCTGCTCCAGTCCCAGTGTCCCTGATCACTGCCACACCAGTTCCAGTGTCCCTAATCTCCCCTGCACCAGTTCCAGTGTCCCTGATCACTGCCACACCAGTCCCAGTGCCCCCGATCACTGCCACACCAGTCCTAGTGTCTCTGATCACTGCCACACCAGTCCCAGTGTTCCTGATCACTGCCACACCAGTCCCAGTGCCCCCGATCACTGCCACACCAGTCCTAGTGTCTCTGATCACTGCCACACCAGTCCCAGTGTTCCTGATCACTGCCACACCAGTCCCAGTGCCCCCGATCACTGCCACACCAGTCCTAGTGTCTCTGATCACTGCCACACCAGTCCCAGTGACCCTGATCACTGCTACATCAGTCCCTGATCACTGCCACACCAGTCCCAGTGTCCCTGATCACTGCCACACCAGTCCCAGAGCTCCTGATCACTGCCACATCAGTCCCTGATCACTGCTACACCAGTCCCAGTGGCCCTGATCACTGCCACATCAGTCCCAGTGCCCCTGATCACCGTCACACCAGTCCCAGTGCCCCTGATCACTGCCAGACCAGTCCCAGTGTCCCTGATCACTGCCACACCAGTCCCAGTGTCCCTGATCACTGCCACACCAGTCCCAGTGTCCCTGATCACTGCCACACCAGTCCCAGTGCCCCTGATCACTGCCACATCAGTCCCTGATCACTGCCACACCAGTCCTAGTGCCCCTGATCACTGCCACCTCAGTCCCAGTGCCCCTGATCACTGCCACATCAGTCACAGTGTCCCTGATCACTGCCACACCAGTCCCTGATCACAGCCAAACCAGTCCCAGTGTCCCCGATCACTGCCACACCAGTTCCAGTGTCCCTGATCACTGCCATACCAGTCCCAGTGCCCCTGATCACTGCCACACCAGTCCCAGTGCCCCTGATCACTGCCACACCAGTCCTAGTGCCCCTGATCACTGCCACCTCAGTCCCAGTGCCCCTGATCACTGCCACATCAGTCACAGTGTCCCTGATCACTGCCACACCAGTCCCTGATCACAGCCAAACCAGTCCCAGTGTCCCCGATCACTGCCACACCAGTTCCAGTGTCCCTGATCACTGCCATACCAGTCCCAGTGCCCCTGATCACTGCCACACCAGTCCCAGTGCCCCTGATCACTGCCACACCAGTCCCGTTGCCCCTGATCACTGCCACACCAGTCCCAGTGCCCCTGATCACTGCCACATCAGTCCCTGATCACTATCACACCAGTCCCAGTGCCCCTGATCACCTTCACACCAGTCCCAGTGCCCCTGATCACTGCCACACCAGTCCCAGTGCCCCTGATCACTGCCACACCAGTCCCAGTGCCCCTGATCACTGCCACACCAGTCCCATTCCCCCTGATCACCGGCCACACCAGTCCCAGTGCCCCTGATCACCGGCCACACCAGTCCCAGTGCCCCTGATCACTGCCACACCAGTCCCAGTGCCCCTGATCACCGCCACACCAGTCCCAGTGCCGCTGACTACTGCCACACTAGCAGCAGTTTACCTAACCACTACCACACTAGCCACGGTGTCACTGATCACTACCTCACCAGTGACAGTGTGCCTGCTTATTGCCACATCAGTCATAGTGTCACCGTACAGTAGGTCACCATGAAGACTTTTTCACATGTGCAATGCACTCTGAAGAGCTATCTATGTTTAGATCACTCTTCAGAGAGCATTTGTCCCTAATCACCGCCACACCGATAACAGTGTCCCCGATCACCCCCACACCGGTCACCATATCTCAGATCACTGCTACACTGGTCACCGTGTCCCCAATCACAGACACACCGGTCACAGTTTTCCCGATCTCCGCCACACCAGTCACACTGTCCCCAATCACCACCCTGACAATGTCACCAGACCAGTGCTGCCAGTGACCACAGTGTTCCTAATAAGCACCACACCATTCCCCGGGTCCCTGACCACCTCCCCGCCATTCCCAGGGTTCCTGACCACCTCCTCGCCATTCCCCGGGTCCCTGACCACCTCCTAGCCATTCCCCGGGTCCCTGACCACCTCCTCGCCATTCCCAGGGTCCCTGACCACCTCCTCGCCATTCCCCGGGTCCCTGACCAACGCCACACCAGTCATAGTGTCACCATACAGTAAGTCATTATAAGGACTTGTTCACATGTGCAATGCACTCTGAAGAGCTATCCATGTTTTGATAGATCTTCAGAGAGCATTTGGCAGGCAGTGAGAAGGTGTTGTATCACTTCTCACTGCTTGCTTTAACCACTTGAACCCCACACAAGCACAAGCATACAAGGGGCATAATTCCTGCCACAGCTACGCAGCAAAGCATCACAGCCATGTTAAGTGTACACCCCTGGTGCTGCCTCTGCAGCTAAAAGGGGGGTAGCAGTTGAGGGGTGGTAAAACCGCGGCTCAGCCATGAAGTTTTTCTCCCCCCCCAACCTCACGTATGAACAAGCACTAATGGTGCAGCCAGTCACAGGGTCAGCAGACCAGTATTACCAGAATCAGTATAACTGATTATCATCACACCGGATCAGTGCAGCCAGCAAAAGTTTTCCTGATCACCGCCACACTAGTCCCAGTGTCTCCAGACCAGTATAAGCTGGCAACATTGTCCCTGATTGTCACCACACTGATCCCAGTGTCACTAGACGAGTGTTAGCCAGCAACAGTGTCCTTGACTGCTGCCACACTAGTCCTCATTGGCACCAGAACAGCGCAGCCAGCAACAGTGTTCCCGATCACCACCACACCAGTGTTGTGCTGCCTGTCAGACCCTGGCCTGTTTATTAACCATGTTTTTGTCTGCTACTGGAACAATCCTTTGCCTGCTTGCTGACCATGTCTTTGCCTGCTGCCTGAACTGACCCATCTGCATGTCTAACTGACCATTTTCCTGCTAGTCCCCAATCCCAGCCATCGCCTGCGTACAACTCCACTCCTGAAACCACAGGAACTTTCTTCAGCCTCCTATACCTCCTGGCTTGTGAACATGGCCGTCACGGGGCAACCACATAGTAGGCTAGGCTTGCTTGGCTTTTAGGAACATGTGCTTCTATAGGTGATGCTACACTAAGCTATATTCCCTGACCATTCATATAGAGGCGACCATGACAGTACAGGTTTTGATACACTTGGTTGATATGTGTGATACACAAGATACGATGTCTGGTACATAATCAGTCCAAACATTGAAAAATTTGCTGTCCCCTCAAAATAACTCAACACATTAATGTCTAAGCCGCTGGCAACAAAAGTGAGTACACCCCTAAGTGAAAATTTCCAAATTGGGCCCAAAGTGTCAATATTTTGTGTGGCCACCATTATTTTCCAGCACTGCCGTAACCCTCTTGGGCATGGAGTTCTCCAGAGCTTCACAGGTTGCCACTGGATTCCTCTTCCACTCCTCCATGATGACATCACAGAGCTGGTGGATGTTAGAGACCTTGCGCTCCTCCACCTTTGAGGATGCCCCACAGATGCTCAATAGGGTTTAGGTCTGGAGACATGCTTGGCCAGTCCATCATCTTTACCCTCAGCGAAAAAACGGCGTGGGGGTCCCCCCCAAATCTATCTCAGACCCTTATCCAAGCACGCAGCCCGGCAGGCCAGGAAAGGGGTGGGGACGAGCGAGCGCCCCCCCTCCTGAGCCATACCAGGCCGCGTGCCCTCAACATGGGGGGTGCCCTGGGGAAAGGGGGGCCGTGCGGCCCCCCCACCCCAAAGCACCTTGTCCCCATGTTGATGAGGACAAGGGCCTCTTCCCGACAACCCTGGCCGTTGGTTGTCGGGGTCTGCGGGCGGGGGGCTTATCGGAATCTGGGAGCCCCCTTTTATAAGGGGGCCCCCAGATCCCGGCCCCCCACCCTATGTGAATGAGTATGGGGTACGATGTACCCCTACCAATTCACCTAAGGTGTAAAATGTAAAGTAAAAAACCACACAATTTTGAAAAAATATTTTATTGCACTTCTCCGGGGGTCTTCTTCCGTCTTGAGGGTCTTCTCGCCGGACTCCTCCGCCATTTTACCTAGCTCTTTTACCGAGCGGAGGAGGCCGGCTACCTTCTTCGTCGCCGCTGTCGTCTGGGGGTCTCGATCCGCCTTCGGGGGTCTTCCGGGGTCTCTTCTGTTCTTGCCGCGGTCGTCGTTTTCCGCGCCGCCGGCGCCGCCTTCTTCTTCTTCTTCTTCTTCTTCTTCCGATGTTGACTCGTCGCTGTCTCTGGCCGGAATGCCAGAGCCGCGCTGTGCTGGGACTTATATAGGGACAAGGGGACAGGGTCAAATGCTCATGTCACATGGTGACCCCGCCCCCCTGTGATGTCACAGTCCCAGCATCCTCCGGGACTGTGACATCACAAGGGGGCGGGGTCACCATGTGACATGAGCATGTGACCCTGTCCCCTTGTCCCTATATAAGTTCCAGCACAGCGCGGCTCTGGCATTCCGGCCAGAGACAGCGACGAGTCAACATCGGAAGAAGAAGAAGAAGAAGAAGGCGCCGGCGGCGCGGAAAACGACGACCGCGGCAACAACAGAAGAGACCCCGGAAGACCCCGAAGGCGGATCGAGACCCCCAGACGACGGCGTCGACGACGAAGAAGGTAGCCGGCCTCCTCCGCTCGGTAAAAGAGCTAGGTAAATGGCGGAGGAGTCCGGCGAGAAGACCCCCAAGACGCAAGAAGACCCCCGGAGCAGTGCTATAAAATATTTTTTCAAAATTGTGTGTTTTTTTACTTTACATTTTACACCTTAGGTGAATGGGTAGGGGTACATCGATTGTCCGCCGGACTGCCAGATTGTCCGCCGGACTGCCAAGTCCAGCGGACAATTTGAAAACAAATCTTAAAACCTAGTCCGCCGGACTTTTGGCGCCGGCGCCCACACACGAGGGGATTGTCCGGTGGACTTGAGTCCAGCGGACAATCCCGCGGGATAGTCCCTTCGTGTGTACGCGGCAATAGAGTTACTATGGGGTTTCAGTTGTTGGCTGCCTTTCCTGCACCCATCTCCACACTGAAGCCGCCACTGACAGCTGATGCTGGGACCAGGCGGGATTGGCTGCAGAATAGGTAAGTACAATGATTTTTGCTTTACAGGGTTAGATATATTAGGTTTAGAATGTGGCAGAGAGAAGGTTTAGCATTAGTTAGGCTAAGCCTGAACTTCCACTTTAACTCACAACTTTATGTAAAACATTTTTTTTTACAATTTTCTTGCATTTTCCAAAAAATTTACATTTTCAAAAGACTCACTATGCCTTTAAGAAAAAACCTTAGGCTATTTGCTTTCCAAAATGGGGACAGGTGTGAATGGTTGTTTCTTCAGTTTTGGTAATTCAGGGACTTAAGAAATATGATAGGTAGTTAGGAAATTAGATGCATTATTTATGTTCCATGAAAACCCAAAGGTGCTCCTTGGATTTTGGGTCTCTCTTTGTTTCTAGACTGTGATAAAGTCTCACACATGTCGTATCTCCATACTCGTAAGGCATAGTAGAAAGTGTTTTTTTGTGTAGTTGTAAGTATGTCTGTGCCATGGGTGATAAACAATGCGTTTAGAATGACAACATTGTGAAAAAAAATCTTTTTGAATTTTCAAACAAATTGTGACAAAAAAATTTAAAAATAAAAAAAAACTCTTAGCTTACAGAAAAACCTTGCATAAATTACATGACCACAACAATGAGGATGGAAGAGGACCAGAATCACATGACTGAGAGGATATTAAACCTCACCCTGGAGATCATCTACCTGCTGACCGGAGAGGTGAGGAGGATTCTGGGGAGTCACATGACATCACTCTTATCTCTATTAATAAAACACAGACCTAACCAGAGAGGTGAGGAGGATTCTGGGATTCTAACATGATATTCTTATTGGTTTTCCAATACAGGGATTTCCTCCTGTGAAGTCAGGCGATCATATGACCATCACAGTGCCTCCATGTGACTATCTAAAACCTGAGAGACACACCATGCAGAAGATCCTAGAAGTCACCAAGAAGATGATGGAGCTGCTGACAGGAGAGGTGAGCGGTGCCGGGAATTCTGGGACATTATCCAGTAACAGACAAGGGATGTGTCTGGTTGGTGACTGTATCATTGTGTGTGTCAGGTTCCTATAAGGTGTCAGGATGTCACTGTCTATTTCTCCATGGAGGAGTGGGAGTATTTAGAAGGACACAAGGATCTCTACAAGGACATCATGGTGGATGATCAGCCGCCCCTCACATCACCGGGTAAGAGGAGACTTTATTGTAAAGGAGAGAGCAGTACGGAGGGTCTGATTCCCCCATCATCTGATAAACACATAGAAACAATGTATTCAGTCAGTGTGTGTGTTTCCTACAGATGGATCCAGTAATGTGAACCCACCAGAGAGATCTCCCTGTCCTCTGTATTCCTGGGATCCCACACAGGAAGATGACACCATCCCTCATTATTATCAGGTAGCTGGAGTTGAGGGTCGGGAACATAAAGTGTGAGTGATGATCCCAAGTACCAGAGTGTGTTCTCTGTGGTTCCTCTCTCCATCTCAGATGATCTGGTTAATGTCTTGCCAGTGACCAGATGCACACACTCTCTCGCTCTAAATGTCCCCCTTGCATCTCCTTCAGCCTCGGACCAAGTCTCCTCCCTTTCCTCTCCTCAGAACTTTAATTACTCTGGGATCTAGTTACTCTGGTCAATTGACAAAGCAAGATTAGTCTATATGCAACTACCGCTCCCACAATCAGCAGTTCCTACCAGCATTCACCCCAATTCAAGCAGTGAACAACCTCTTCCTGTGTGGTGGGTGGGCTTAACAGGCTGCACAAACCTCTGTAATAACAGAGTCCAATACAGCTGTGCCTGTCCCTCTGTAAACACAAGCAGGGACAGCAGCAGAAACAATGAAACTGCAGCTGCTCCTCTGCTAGCATTGCTGACCAGGCTACACACTCCCCCCACCAAAGGTCTTTGGTCCCTGAAGAAACAACAGGGCCAGGTAAAAGGACCAAATCTGTAGTAGCTCTTCTCTGCTAGCATTGCTAACCGAGGCTATACACTCCCACCACCTAAGGTCTTTGGTCCCTGAACAAACAGCAAGGCCAGGTAAAAGGAGCAAATATGTAGTCACTCTTCTCTAGCATTGCTGACCGGGTCTACACTTATTCATTTAGTGATTAACAGGTTTAAAAAATGCTCGGAATTAGTGACTTCTGCATACTAAACTAAGAATTCATACTCCCAGAGAGAGATTGCTGCATTGTGTTACCAGTGTCTGTATTCTCGGTGTAAGTTATTGTTATTATGTTAATCGGTATGAAACTGCACGCAGATTAGAGTCAGTGTGTATAAGCCACTGTATCTGGCAGACAGAAATCGGAGTGTGTGTGTGGTTCCCTAGCAAGCCAGTCAGCTTACATACTGAAGGTAGTGGCAAGCTATCCTAAATCATGTGTCTGGTGTGTGTGGGGGCAGTAAAAAAGTGAATATGTCACGATTCTAAGTTATAGTATAGCTTGGGGGCTCTCAGAAGTGTCCAGGAATTACTAAGTAGCTCCACAACTCTTACACCAGGTTGTATGCAAGATATATATCTTCCTGTATGTTGCCAGGATTTGGGTTAAGTCTCCCTTCAGTGGTGGCTAGTGGTATTGCAGGCTGTGGTAATGGTTTCACAGCACTTTTATTTTACCTGCTCAGAGTAAGCTCTCTCCTCATTTCTCTTTCACCAAACAAGGTCCTCACATCGGTTAGTGAGTCTCCATGGGTGTGCACCCTTGATGGTATTTTCTGCCATTCTGTTGGTTTAGGGTGAAGAGCTGATGAACATAAAAGTTGAGGGTGAAGTAGAAGAGACGTATGTGAGGGATGATCAGCAATATATGATGGAGGCTGGAATGATGAGGACAATCAAAGAGGAGGGGTCTCCTACAGGTGAGCAATAATATATTCTTCTGTTATCTCTGCTCTGTTGCTGCACTCTGATTGGTCCAGAGCAGGGCGGGAGATGCATGACATCATAGGTTGATAATAGTCACCTCCTTGTACTGATATCTGTCCTGCTCATTGGATCTTCTTTTCTCTCCGATAAACCCCCTTTTCTGTGCTGTAGACACAATTTATTTATTCAGGCATGATGTATAGTGATGAGCTATAACTGGGTCCGGTTCGGGGCAGGTTGGACGAACTTTATCAAAGTTCTGATCCTGAGTCCAAAAGTCAATTGGAGCTGAATATTATCAGTATTGGTCACTTTCTATGCTAATTAGGCAAGGGGTTGTAAAACTGAAGGGGGCGCTGGGCTCTGCCCTGGGGGACAGACATGTAGCAAAAAAATAAATAAATGTAAATTTCCGTTTGCTGTGGAGCATTAATTGCAAAAATGACTGTAGTGCCACCCCAGTGAGAGCCGCTAAGAGATGACTGACCCCAAAGTTTGCTCTGACCCTGCAAGCCTCCCGCGCCTCTGTTACCTTGGGTTCGGACATGTTTCAAAGTTGGTAATGGAATCATACAGACACCAAACTGCGATGAAGTAACCAAGTGTATTTACTGTAAAGGTCTTTAACCACTTTCATACCAGGCACTTACCCCCTTCCTGCCCAGGACAATTTTTAACTTTCAGCACTGTCGCACTTTGAATGACAATTGCGCGGTCATGCAACACTTTACACAAATTAAATTTTTATAATTTTCTTCCCACAAAAAGAGCTTTCTTTTGGTGGTCTTTGATCACCTCTGCGGATTTAAATTTTTGCGCTATAAACGAAAAAAAACAGACAATTTAATTAAAAAAAAAAAAAATCGATAGGCGACGTGGGGCACTGACTGGCGTTTATTATGGGGACAGGCTGGCAGGTGTTGGGCACTGATTGTCAGCTGATGGGGAGCTGTGCTGATAATCAATGTGCTGATTATCAGCACGGATCTTTCCTATGACAGAGAGAGCTGCTGATCGGTTCTCTCTGTCAGCTCGAACCGAGGAAAGCTGTTTACCGCCACTTCCTGGTTCACGTGATGATCAATCACAGCTGATCACGTGGTAAGAAGCCTCTGTCAGAGGCTTTATACCACGATCGGAGTTGCGGTGTGTCAGACTGACACACCGCACCTCCGATCGCCGTGCTGCGTGCCCCCGCGGGCGTGCTCCGGATGTGTTTATCCTGGGCACGTCATATGACGTCTGGTCAGGATATCACAACCACTTTGCCGCCGTCATTCTGCTATATGGCAGGTTGGCAAGTGGTTAAGTATATAGGGCAGTAAAAGCTTAGGCAGATATTATTTTCCAGTATAATACATTACAATTAACACAGAACTGCAATGCATATAAAATGACCTTAATGCCGCGCACACACGATCGGACATTCCAACAACAAAATCCATGGATTTTTTCTGACGGATGTTGGCTCAAACTTGTCTTGTATACACAGGGTCACACAAATCTTGTTGGAAATTCTGAATGTCAAGAACGCGGTGACGTACAACATGTACGACGAGCCAAGAAAAATTAAGTTCAATAGCCAGTTCGGCTCTGCTTGATTCCGAGCATGCTTGGAACTTTGTGCGTCGGAATTTTGTACACCTGATCGGAATTTACGAAGGATTTTGTTGTCGGGAAAATTTGAGATCCAGATCTCAAATTTTGTGTTGTCGGAAATTCCGATGGAAAATGTCCGATGGAGCCAACAACACGGTCCGAATTTCCGACAACAAGCTCCCATCGAACATTTTCCGTCGGAAAATCTGACCGTGTGTACGGGGCATTAGTTGAAAGAAGTAATCAGTCAAACCTGAGAGTGAGGCAACTGAATGACAACATGTATGAAAGGAAGGAGAGTGACCTTTTATATCAGACTGATCCCTCTAATCCCTGGCGCCACAGGCCCAAATAAACTCTGACACAAATATAAAACCAACCAGAAAGATAACACTAGAACTCTTGGGAAGAGTTCCCCTTAAATGGGTGTAGATATTATGCACCGAGCCCTTTGAGTGAGGGGGGGGGGGTGGTTGAGAAGTCCTTGTGGTGTAGAGGTTCTGTGTCTTCCGCTAGCTTATCAAGGGCCCAAAAATTGATTCCTGTATAATTGCTCCAATGCAGTAAGTAGCAAGTGCAAAGTGTCTCCTTGTTAGAACTTCGGTGCAAAGAAAATGGGTAAAGGTGTCTGCATGCAGTGTCTCTAGGGTATATAGAGGGTGTGCTTATGCCCGCTCACTAATACAGATAATACCAGGCTCAAGAGCATAGGAAGGGACGGATCCTGAAACAGGCTCCTGAAGAATTTGTGCTCAGACGGAGGCTCCTGTCCGCATGCCTTGCTGCGCTGTAAAGTACAGTGAGATCTGTGCTGAGGGTGTTTTACGTGACCCCCAACTGTCACCGAACCAACAGGAAGCTGGCGAGGATGGATGCGTCCACACACACACACACGCCGGATTCTCTCCTGGCTGCCTAGGCTGCAGTCCCGTCTCATACTCCTCCAACTGTCTGGGGCTCTGCTTGCAGCTGAAGGCCATGGTCCCAAGAGAGCAACTTCTTCCCAGCACAGACTATATATCACTATATATCACCTCCTCCAGCATTCTGTTCTCTCCCTGCAGCAGGTTGGAACTTGTAGTCAACAAGGGTCTGACTCCAGGTTAAATTTGGCTCGTCTGACTACATGTCCCAAGATCTATTGCTCTTCTCTTGAATCTTGAATTACCGTGCTAAGTGAGCAATACAAATAAAGAAAAAAAGGGCAGCAGCTACTCAATATGAGATACGCATATAAACAAATAGCGATAATAAAATGGAGATTGTGAAATCTTGGTATGACTTGTGACAACACCACAAACCCGTGCTCCTCCACCACATAAAATGCGTGCTTACCAGAGGCAAGCTAAAATGGGCTTGAGGCTGTTAACCCCGCCAGGGCCTTGATCCACAGAAGTGGCGACGACGGCTTCCAAATGCTTGATATGATGAAGCAGGAACACGCAGCAAACAGCCAAGGGGACTGAATAATTCAATGGTCTCGATTGAGGACCAGAAGGTAACAAGGATTATAAAAGCCGGCCGGCAAGTGAACACCTTTCCACTAAGGTAGACAGAGCGATGATGTCAGCACGCCACTCCTCCTGATGCACATTTCGTCACACTCTGACCTCGTCCTGGGACACCGGATGCTCTCCTGGCTTCCTAGGCTGCAGTCCTGTCTCATACTCCTCCAACTGTCTGGGGCTTTGCTTGCAGCTGAAGGCCATGGTACCAAGAGAGTGACTTCTTCCCAGCACAGACTATATATCACCTCCTCCAGCATTCTGTTCTCTCTCTGCAGCACACTGGAACTTGTAGTCAACAAGGGTCCGACTCCAGGTTAAATTTGGCTCTTCTGACTACATGTCCCAAGATCCATTGCTGTTCTCTTGAATCTCACTCACTTTGCATTCAGGATGTGACAATACAGTGTCTAGGCTGAGCACTATAGGGAACAGCCTCATTGTGGCTGGTGTTACAGAGTGTCCCCCGATAACACAGGCAATTTAGCCAGCACCTGGCTACATGACACAATAACATGATTAAAGTCTTTTCGGGTCCCTCTTCGCTGCTCCTGGCCCCTCCCTCCTAGTGAGTGCCCCCACAGCAAGGACCTTTACTATGGGGGCACTCGAGCTGAGTCACAGCTCCCTGTGTCCATTCAGACACGGAGCCCTGACCCGCCCCCGCCCCATCTCCTATGATTGGCTAACTGACTTTGATTGACAGCCGCTGCAGCTAAAGGCGCTGCTGCTGTGTCTCAGCCAATCAGGAGGAGAGTTCCCGAATGGCTAGCACACTAGTGGACATTGCTGAAGAGAGATGGGACTCAGGTAAGTAATTAGGGGGTGCTAGGGAGGCTGCTGCACACAGAAGGTTTTTTTTTATAGATATAAAACCTTCTGCCTTTACAATTCCTTTAAATCTTTAACAAGACACAGAAGTTGAATCCACCACAACTTAAGCCAGCTAGTGATTTTCTAGTCTTTTGAAAGGCAAGAAAAAAATTGGTTTCCTAATCCCTGTCTCTGAGCAGAACTAACTCTAACTGAGGGAACATGAAAGAAACAGGGAGGGTCTAGCTAGGACTGAACTAACTAGTACTAAACTGTCTGGCTGGGATGAAAAGTAAGGAGTAATATAGAAAACTGAAACACTTATATTTGCAACAGAAAATACTTCTCCAAACACCCTCCAGTGCTAGGCCTATGGTCACTTTTTCTATGCTAAAGGGTCTGAAAGTCTGAACTTTGAATCTCTTCATTATCAGAGATCACATGACCCGGTGCCTAGGCTGGTGGTTGTCTGAAGAGCATGCACCTCCCATTCCCTATTGGTTGCCGCTCTTCTGACAAGGCTGCGTAAAGTGTGTCTTAGAGAGAAGTGTGTTGTTTTCTTGTGTGATCTCTAGGTCCAAAAATGTAATTTTATCTCTACTTATTTCCCATGAGAGTTTGATGTTTCTCTCATTCACATTTAGACCCTCCAGAAAGGTCAGAAGTGTCTCTTTGTTTCCTTGCCATATAATCACGATATCGTCTATATCTCCTGTATGTGTGTAGGTCTTCAGGGGTGTTAGAGAAAACACGTTCTTCTTCCCATCTTGCCATGAAGAGTCCGGCTACACTGGGTGCGAATTTTGCTCCCATGGCAACTCCTGTTTTCTGGAAATAGTAATTCCGATTATACCAGAAGAAACTGTTCTTCAAACAGAAGTCAAGACATTTGATTAGGTACTTCCTTTGATTACATTGCCATCCACCATGGTTGGTTACCTTTGGGTACTTCTTCCAAGATCTGTAACATTTGTTTAGTGTCCCTCAGGTATGCCTCAGTTTTTTGTACAGCTGGCTGCAAAAAATGATGATCTATGTATTGGCCTATCCTCGCTGTAAGTGAATCAATGCCATTCACTATGGGTCTTGGAGGGGGGTTCACGCTATCTTTATGTATCTTTGGAAGGCAGTAAATAATGGGCGTTTGACAGGATTCAGGAATTAAAAATTTAGCTTCTTTTTTATTCAAGATATTCTTTTTTAGGCCTAGATGGACTGTCTGCTCTAGTGCTTTTCTACATTTAAAAACAGGGTTGCTGGGGAGGCGTTTGTATGTTTCTTCATCTTCAAGCATGGTATTCATGCAAGCATTATCGGCTGGGCGAATTACAAGATCTTTCCTTTTGGTTAACTTCCGTATTCCACTCCTTATATGTTTAGGTTCTTCTTGTTTCTTGATCTTAAGAGTTTTCAATTCGTCCAGAACCACTCTTTTGAAGACTTCTATATGTCTATTATCTTTTACAGGGGGATTGAAAATGGAACTGTTTCTTAAGGCGCTGTGTATGGTCTGATCGTTATCAGTGATTTTAGGTTTACATGGGTTACTAAGAATATATTTTTTAATATTCAGTTTTCGTGTATATTTCTGAATTATGAGATACCGCCAAACCGGATGTTTATATGGCACAGAAGTCTATTCCCATCCAAAAACATGGCCACCTAAGCATTTCCGGTGACCAGGATACAATAATTACGGCCGCCGACCGGATGTTTACATATAGACTTCCAATAAAATGGCCGCCGGCTCATTTCCGGCGACTAGACATACAAAAAAATGGCCGCCAGAGTACTTCCGGCGGAAGCTACTTCAACAAAATGGCCGCCGTCAATAGGATTTTACATGTAAATAAAAGGACGCTTCTAGTATCTAGTAACCACCCCTGATGAAGTCACGTGACCGTGACGAACACGCGTCGGGTCATACAGATACCGGAAGCGAGGTACGAGCTCGGCGCTCGTTTTTCTATGCACTGATTACAACATGAAATGTGAGTTTTAAATTTTGTCTGCTACTTTTTACAAATAAATGTTTTAACAATACTACACTATCGAGCATCCCCTGTCTGCTTGCTTATCCGTGAGGTACACACACTCGCCCCAGTGTTAGGAGGGACCCCCCAAGGAGACGTATAGCATTTGGAAATCAAAAGGGAGACGCCACCCAGAGGACCTAGAGGCCACCCAAGATCCATTGCATTTATATACGCTGTTACCTTACAGCGGTAAGGTAAGGGGACATCCGTACCCAAAATCACGGAAGAACAGAAGTCACCCACCTTTGTCACAACCCCGAGAAATACCCTCTAGCACCGCCATTATCCACTATAACCCGGATTCACAATTAATAGCACTGAAGTCTACACCATAACCTTATTAGAGGAGAGCTTTCACCTATGGACTTTTGGCACTTCACTATTGCATTGTCTTCGTTGACACTATATATTATTTTTGATGAACTTTATGATTATTTTCTCACCTACATTCACTTTTATACAGAGATCTGGACATGCAATTCTCTATATAATTTTATGCAGTTCATGCGATTTTAGTTTTTATGTGACTTTATCTCACCATTATACCAATTTTATCCTCACTTATGCACATTGAGCACTTATTCACAACCTTGTAAATGTGACCTTTATATGATTCTATGCGATTTCATGAGATTTTCATGCGTACTATTTGAAGAATTCTTTATATTTTATGTGGTTTTATACACATAGTCTACTCTGAACTATTTATTCATGCACATCAAGCACTTTCTATTTATTTACCCATCATATTGAACTACCTCTATTGTTAGCCTTTATAGTTTCGTTTTAAAAACAGTGCAGCACTACCCCTTTATCACATTTAAAACTTTGGGACCAGAAATCTCCTATCAGTGTTTGCCGCAGTATTAGATTACTCCACAGTACACACTAGGCAAGCGCAGAGATACTCCCCCTAAACATTCACAGAGAACATCTACTCACTAAAATCTACCTGATTGAGATGGAATCTTGATTTAGATGAACTCACCCTTGTGTATCTATTGATCATGTTTTTATGTTTTTTTTTTAGGACAGGCCATCGAGGAACCCTCAAAGGATCATCTCACTTTATCTCTAAACTGTAATATGGAAAATGGGGACATCACAAGAGATTGTGCAGGAAAAAAATCAATGAGCCCCGCTACGGACGGAGAACACCACAGTCTGGATAGACCATCAAATCCCCCTGACTCTGAGCAACTTCGTACTGTAAGGAATGTTGCCAGAAATAAGGGGATGAGGAAAATTCCTGGTCCAGAATGTGGGGAAAGTTGTAGCTCTGAATCAAGTCTTACTGTACATCAGAGAGCTCACACTGGTGGGAAGCTTCATTCTTGTTCTGAATGCAGGAAAGGTTTTTTTAAAAATTTAAAACTCTTCATACATGCCAGATCTCATACGGGCAAGAAGCCGTATTCCTGTCCTAAGTGCAGGGAATGTTTTTCACAATTGTCCCATCTTTACATGCATAAGAGGTCCCACATGAGGACTAAGCCATATTCTTGTCCTGAGTGTGGGAAATGTTTTTCAAGGAAATCAACCCTTGTCATACATCAAAGATCTCACACAGGGAAGGGGCCGTACTCCTGCGCTAAATGTGATAAAAGTTTTTCACGTAAGTCCAGTCTTTGCGTACATCAGAGGATTCACACAGGAGAGAAGCCGTATTCCTGTGCTGAGTGTGGGAAATGTTTTTCAAGGAAATCAAACCTTGTTAGTCACCAAGGATCTCACACAGGAGAGAAACCGTATTCCTGTTCTGAGTGTGGAAAATGTTTTTCAGGGAAGTCAACCCTTGTCATACATCAAAGATCTCACACGGGGGAGAAGCCGTACTCCTGCCATGAATGTGATAAAAGTTTTTCACGCAAGTCCAAACTTCACACACATCAGAGGATTCACACAGAAGCGAGCCCAAAATTAAACTTCCTTATACATCAAAGAGCTCACACAGGGAAGAAGCCGTACTCCTGCCCTGAATGTGATAAAAGTTTTTCATGTAAGTCCAAGCTTTACACACATCAGAGGATTCACACAGGAGAGAAGCCGCATTTCTGTCCTGAGTGTGGAAAATGTTTTTCACGGGCATCCCATCTTAACAGACATCAGTGGTCTCACACAGGGGAGAAGCCATATTGCTGTACTGAGTGTGGGAAGTGTTTTTCAGAGAAGTATAGTCTTTACTCACATCAGAAGATTCACACGGGAGAGAAGCCGTATTTCTGTTCTGAGTGTGGAAAATGTTTCTCAGAGAAATCGAACCTTGTTAGACATCAAAGATCTCATACAGGTGTGAAGCCGTATTCTTGTGCTGTGTGTGGGAAATGTTGTTCAAAGAAATCAAACCTTATTGTACATCAAAGATCTCACACAGGTGAGAAGCCATATTCCTGTTTGGAGTGTGGGAAATGTTTCTCAGACAAATCAAACCTTGTTAGACATCAAACATCTCACACAGGTGAGAAGCCATATTCCTGTTTGGAGTGTGGGAAATGTTGTTCAAAGAAATCAAACCTTATTGTACATCAAAGATCTCACACAGGTGAGAAGCCATATTCCTGTTTGGAGTGTGGGAAATGTTTCTCAGACAAATCAACCCTTGTTAGACATCAAACATCTCACACAGGTGAGAAGCCATATTCCTGTCCTGAGTGTGGAAAATGTTTTACGCGGGCAGCGCATCTTACTAGACATCAGTGGTCTCACACGGGGGAAAAGCCATATTCCTGTCCTCAGTGTGGGAAGTGTTTCTCAGATAGATCAACCCTTGTTAGACATCACACATCTCACACAAGTGAGAAGCCGTATTCCTGTCCTGAGTGTGAGAAATGTTTCTCAATGAAATCGGAACTTGTTAGACATCAAAGATCTCACACAGTTGAGAAGGCTTATTCCTGTGCTGAGTGCGGGAAATGTTTTTCAAAGAAATCAAGCCTTGTTGTACATCAAAGATCTCACACAGGCGAGAGGCCGTATTCCTGTCCTGAGTGTGGGAAATGTTTCTCAGAAAAATCAAGCGTGGCTAGACATCAAAGATCTCACACAGGTGAGAAGCCATATTCCTGTCCTGAGTGTGGGAAGTGTTTCTCAGATAGATCAACCCTTGGTAGACATCACACATCTCACACAGGCGAGAGGCCCTATTCCTGTCCTGAGTGTGGGAAATGTTTCTCAGAGAAATCAAGCGTGGCTAGACATCAAAGATCTCACACAGGTGAGAAGCCATATTCCTGTCCTGAGTGTGGGAAGTGTTTCTCAGATAGATCAACCCTTGTTAGACATCACACATCTCACACAGGCGAGAGGCCTTATTCCTGTCCTGAGTGTGGGAAATGTTTCTTAGAGAAATCAAGCGTGGCTAGACATCAAAGATCTCACACAGGTGAATAGCCGCATTCCTGCCCTTAGTGTGGGAAATGTTTCTCACAGAAATCAACCTTTGTAATGCCCCATACACACGGTCGGAAATTCAGACGGAAAATGTCCGATCGGACCATGTTGTCGGAAAATCCGCCCGTGTGTGGGCTCCATCGGACTTTTTCCATCTGAATTTCCGTCGGAAAAAGTTTGAGAGCTGGATCTCAAATTTTCCGACAACAAAATCCGATCAGACTTTTTCTGATCGTGTGTCAAGAATTCCGACGCTCAGAAAAAAAATTTGGAGATGAAAGCTATTGGCTACTGGCCTCTACGTAGTCCCGTCGTATGTGTTCGACGTCACCTCGTTCCGAAGGATCGGATTTTCCGACAACTTTGTGCGAACGTGTGTATGCAAGACGCGTTTCGGCCAAAATCCGTCGGAAAAAATCCGACGGATTTTGTGGTCGGACTGATTTTTTTTACAGAAATCAGACTTTATTATACATTAAAGATCTTACACAGGTGAGGAGCCATATTCCTGCCCTGAATGAGAAATCTTATCCACAGAAAACAAAACATGTCACACAAAGACCTCACACAGGGGAAGCTGTATTCCTGTCTTGAATGTGAAAAAGCTATATATGGAGATCAGACTTTGTTATACTTTAAAAAATTTGGAGATGAAAGTTATTGGCTACTGGCCTCTGCGTAGTCCCGCCGTACGTGTTCGACGTCACCTCGTTCCGAAGGATCGGATTTTCCGACAACTTTGTGCGAACGTGTGTATGCAACACAAGTTTCGGCCAAAATCCTTCGGAAAAAATCAGACGGATTTTGTGGTCGGACTGATTTTTTTTACAGAAATCAGACCTTATTATACATTAAAGATCTTACACAGGTGAGGAGCCATATTCCTGCCCTGAATGAGAAATCTTATCCACAGAAAACAAAACATGTCACACAAAGACCTCACACAGGGGAAGCTGTATTCCTGTCTTGAATGTAAAAATGCTATATATGGAGATCAGACTTTGTTTTACTTTAAAGATCTTACACAGAGAAGAAGCCATATGTCTGTCTTTAGTGTGGGAAATGTTTCCATGGCACCACACATGGGTTGACTCTGTCCTCTGCTCAACTTCGTCAGGACAGTATAAATAAATATATAAAATTGAGTCCACCTGATCAGATATGTTTTTTTTTTCATCCTCCTTTCTCCGGGAGGAAGACTTGCCTAGCTCAGTAAATGTAAGGTGCAAAGATTTGGCGATGGGCCTCTAAAGGGGTCCCCTGAATACCAGCTGATTTTGAGGCATTTTAACCAGTTAAGTACCCATTTATACTGCTGGGGTCTTCTTCATTGAAATATGCATCTTACATGGAGTGTGATCCTGCCTACTGCTCCACCATGTGGTATCTGAGTCGTGTTTGCCATTCAGCTGCCTTTTCCCCTGTACAGTTCCTGTGCTGCTATGCTTCATTGTCTGCCTTACGAATTCCTTTCTGACATGTATTTTATCTGCCCCTACTTGTTCTCTGTACTGGCATTGTGCATCTGCTGCTCTCTGGTGGTCTTGGACGCTCCCTGTCTCTGGGTAATCAGCTGAAGCTGGAGGGTGATGTGTGGTGGAACACGTGCTGTGCTTTCTCGACAGGGGGCTTGGCACTTCTGCAGAAGCTTGCAGTAGGTTGAGGAAAGGCAGTGTGATGCTCATTGTGCGTCACAGGCAGGGGCGGACTGACCATTCGGCCACTCGGGCACTTCCCGAGGGCCCTGGGCCACTAGGGGGCCCCATCAGGGTTGCCAGCCTCAGTAAAACCAGGGACAGTATGTAAAAATCTGTGTTTTTTTACATCTGTTTCTGAAATGTCCCTTACCGACATCCTTTTGGTCTAAAAATGCAGATTATAGCTGCCCCACCTCTCCAGTACCTTCTCAGCCAATAGAAACATGTCTGTGTATACTGTGTGTACATGTATGTGTATACTGTGTGTGTGTATACTGTGTGGCCCGATAATCTCTGATTGCCTGAGGGCCCCATAATCTCCTATTGCCTGGGGGCCCCATGAGTTGTCAGTCCGCCCCTGGTCACAGGCATCGGGTTATTGGGTATGCTCAACAACTAATGCATGCACTATATAGTTGGGATGCCTCCAATACATCCTCACACACAGCACCACGCAGGCACACTCAGGTGGCCATCACATGGCATTTAGGTGGTGTCTATTTAACTACATCAGAACAAAATATTACAGCGCACGCATGCAAAAAAATTACATTTAACTCTTGCAAGGCTATTTAAAACACCTGAACATTTAAAAAAAATATGGGGATTTGGTAACACCATATTGCTATATGGTGCTTAAAGTGGTTTTAAACCCTTTTTTGGGACTTCTACCTATAGGTAAGCCTAGAATAAGGCTTACCTATAGGTAGTGGAAATATCTCCTAAATGTGCGCCGTTTAGGAGATATTTCACTTGAAGTCCGCCAATAAAGTGAAAGGCGCAATGCGCAGGGAAGAAACGAAACTCAGTGCTGTTTCTTCCCTAGCGCGTGCCGTTACTGTGCGCATGCGCGGGAGTGACGTCACGCGGCTCTGGCGAATCACAGAGTGGCCCAGAAGGAAGAGGGGCTTGAAGATGGACGCTGCCCACACAGGGGACATCGCTGAAATTCTTTCGCAGGTAAGTACTAGACCATCAGGGTTTACTTCCTCTTTAAGCCCACTTACTGGGACAAAGTACCCCATTATCAGTGGGTCCTACGCTATCCATAGAATGAGAGATCCTGCTTCTCTGAACCATGGTAGAAATACACTTCTCTATATGGGAGAACTAAAGGACTCCTATAACACAGGTGGACACTAATGAGAGGCAATGATGAGGGAGTGGGGTGCTCCTGCCTAAAAGGATTTGGTCAGAATCCATACAATAGACAAACAAAATATTTGGGGGGCACACCCTAAAAGATGCATTATCCATTCTATGGATAGCGTAGGACCCATAATGGGGTATTTTGCCACAGTAAGTGTACTTAAGCACCATATAGCAATATGGTGTGGTCAAATCCCCATATTTTTTGAAAATATTCAGGTGGTTTAAATAGCCTTGCAGTAGTTAAATGTTTTTCATCTGCATGTGTGCGCTGTAATATTTTGTTCTGTTTTATGGTCTTATGGCTGCACCATCTTTAATGCATCTTTTAGGGTGTGCCCCCCAAATATTTTGTTTGTCTATTGTATGGATTCTGACCAAATCCTATTGTGTGCAATTTTTTTTCCCTCTCAACTCACTGTACATATTAAGTTTTTGTTATTGTATATTCATTTTTCCTATTTTCATTCAACATAGTGTTTGAATTGGGGAGTGGGTCCTGCCGCCCTGTTGCTGTTTCCAGACTTGCTGGGCCTTATGGATATGTCACATGTGATTTGAAAAGGTAAAGGTACATGTTTTTTTACCTTAATGCATTCTATGCATTAAGGTGAAAAAACATCCGACGATTAGCGGGCCCCCCAGCCCCCCGTTTACTTACCTGAGCCCTCGAATAGTCCCGCATTGTGAACATGCTGGCTTCTCGACCGGGCTTCTTGGCTCTTCTCGGCTCATTCATTGGATGATTGATAGCAGCGCAGCCATTGGCTCCCACTGCTGTCAATCAAATCAATGACGCAGCGCGCCGGGGGCCGGGGCCGAGTGATACAGCCGCCGACTGTATCACTGTATCACGAGAGTGCGCCCGCAACCTAGCCCCCTAGGGAGAGTGCTTCCCAGAACGGCGGTTAGCTGATGCGAGGAGGAGCCGAGACAGCCGCCGAGGGACCCCAGAAGATGAGGATCAGGGCCACTCTGTGCAAAACGAGCTGCACAGTGGAGGTAAGTATGACAAGTTTGTTATTTTTTTTTAAAAAGGAACCTTTACAACCCCTTTAATCTTACTAATGTTGAATCTGTATAACTTTATAGGTAGTGACACTATCCAGTGCTCCTGCACTGCCGCGTGGGATCCGTTGCAGCACCGCCCAATATTTGAGGTGATGAGCATATCCCATTATGGTGAGCTTGCACCTGATATGCTTTGACGCGGGCGCAGCGTGCTTGGAGGCATGCCACAGTAGCCATTTAAAGCCCGGGGGATGCACAAATGGCGACAGGACCACATTTAATCTTGCCTTTGAAGCAGCCGGCAGAGACAGACGAAACCGGTCAGGCTATACCCATTGACCACCTCCTTGTTGACCACTCATTCATATTGACACCCAAGGAACGACATCTCCTGTTAAAGGAAGATTTCCTTACTCATTCAATGACAATGATGCTCTACGGGATCTGATAAGTATACACACATACATTTGGAGCTGGTCATTTCCCTCTTGTGTATTTCTATTGTGGATTACAATTGGTCCCTACGGGTTCTAGTTCTATTGCACAAAGTTATTTTGTCTGTGGATTATTTATATAGCGCGAGGGAGGCAGCTCAGGATACAGAGTGGTTTACAGCAGAACTCTGATATCATCTATCCAATCCTTTACCACCTTAAATCCTGATCCTCATACCTCATCTGGACCACTGTCACAACCATCATTTTCCATTTCGACTGTGTTTACTTCCCTTGAGCATTCATTGGATCCATAGACTGTGTTTACTATTTTCAACCACAAGGATCCTTTATGAACAGCCCCTTTTCACAGGATCACTAGCCATATACCTTGGTGTCTTGCATGTATCCATTTACATGTATTCCCCCCATAGGGGCCCATTGAGCCTGGGGGTACTATACCTTATCTCACAAATATTGGTTTTGATACTGTGGTTATAATATGTTCACAGGAGGTGGTCATCTAGTTTTTATAGTTTGTATATTTTTGTCTGTTTTTATATTGATTTTAATGTTGATTGTATTTTTGTTTTGATATAGATATAATAAAAAAATATATAATTTTGGTATGTACAGTAAGTTGTGTTATTGTTTTTTTTGTCATGGGGATGGTTGAGCTGAATCCGGGTTTTTATTATTGAGTTACTGAAGCCGTACTTTTGTCATTCACTGTATGTGCTACTAGTAATACAGAGTCATGTCAGAGCTTACTGAGCTTCAAAGAGGGCAAATTGTTGGTGCCTGCTTAGCTGATGCCTCTGTGAATGAAGTTGCCAATTTATTTGCGGTGCCACGAGGTACAGTACCAAAGGTTATGAGGCCGTATACAGTTTCTGGGAAAACGTCATCTGATAAGCATAAGTGCCGTTGACATGGTCAGCTGAACGAAAGAGACTTAAGGACATTTGCGCAGGATTGTGACCCGGATTTTTGCATGAAGAGCGGTATCAGATACCATTATCCACCATCTAAAGCCCCATACACACGGTCGGACTTTTTCATGGATTCTGTCCGATCGGACAATGTTGTTGAAAAATCAGACCGTGTGTATGCACCATCGGACAGTGTACGTCGGATTGTCCGACAGACAAAGTCTTATCTCCTGCTGGAAAGATTTGCCGACAATACGGTCCGATCACACCAAATCCGATCGTGTGTACGGTTGTCCGACCGGACAAAGTGCTACGCATGCTCAGATCACATTACAAGACCAAAGCTATTGGCTACTAGCCTCTACGTAGTCCCGTCGTAGGCAACAAACGTCACCACGTTCAGAATGATCGGATTTTCCGACAACTTTGTCCGACCGTGTGTACGCAAAACCAACATCAGACAAAGTATGACGGACAGGATCCGACCGACCTGGTCCGTGGATTGTCCGACCGTGTGTATGGGGCTTAAGACTTGTTCCCAGAATTCAGGCCTATCTTTGTAGATATAGATAAGGCTAAACAAACTGTCACCACCCTGAAGCCTCAAAGGGAAGATCTAGCCAACTTGTCTGCAGTCCAAGCAGGGGAAGGGGCATGTGCACCCTGAAGGCTCCCAGATGTCTACCTGTCATTGACTTATGCCAAAGATTAGAGGGATATACTTTATCGCTCATATAAACAAAAATATTAGTTGCAGAGTGATGGAAATTATTCTTTCTGATTGTACACATTTTGGGACATGAGTGCATATAAAATTGTATGCGTAGTATGCATAGAATGCAGGAAAGATCCCCAAAACCGTGTATGTAGCCTGCTCACAATAGCCAAGTAGACATGTGCGCAATAGAAAAATTTGTTTCATTTTGTTTCGTTTCTGTTCGTTTCCGTTGATTCGGAACAATTCGTAATTTCATAAGACGTGGGTTTTCGTATTCGGACTCGTTCGGATTTTTTCTTTGATTCCTATTTTCGTTAGTCTAATTTTCGTTGATTCGAAATTCGTATTTTGATATATTTTATATTCGGACGCGTTCGTATTTTCAGAAGAGTTATTTTTTCTTTGATTCGTATTTCCGGAAATCTAATTTTCGTTGATTCGAAATTCGTATTTTCGTAGATTTAATTACATTCGTACTTTCTTGAAATTGACTGCCTCATTTATTCATACTTTCGTAACATTGTTTTCGTAGATTCGTAATCGTAGCATAATTTATAATTTTACGTAATGTGTATGCTATTTATATGTTTAAGAAACAAAGAATTTCTCTCTCACAAGTCAGAACTTAACTCAAAAATCCACCAAAACACAGTGCCTCCGACCCAACCACACCCTATCTGGACTCTGAATGGAATATTTCAGAATCAGAACTAACATTCGTTCTTTCGAATTCTCGATCAGCAGAATTTTCGTTATTTCGTATTTTTGTTGTTTTGATTTCTGTTTTCCGAATATTCGTAATTTCGATTTTTCGTTCATTTTGATTTTTGTTATTTTGAATCTTTGTTCGGTATTTTCGTTGTTTCTGTCTTTGTTTTTTGGATTTTCATTCTTTCGTCGTTTCGTTGTTTCTAATTTAATTATTTCGTATTTTCGTTGTTTTCCATTTTCGTTCTTTTTGATAGTTCGTTTTTCGTTAGAATTTTTAGTAAACCATTCGTTCATTCGTATGCTTACGAATTAACGAATATAACGAATTTTAACGGAAAACGAATTCGTAACTAAACAAATTGCACATGTCTATAGCCAAGTGATGATTGGTCTTGTTGCAGTAGGACTGATGCGCTAGTGTTGGAAATCCTATCTCCCCGACCCCAGTTTTTAGAACCATTCATGGCTCATTCAATTCTAGTCCCTTTTAAACACAGAATTGTCCAGCGGGCTGGGAAGGGAACACCCCCCAGAGTTGATTGGCCAAGGGCTAAAGTCCAGCCCACATCCATCACTCAATAAATTGAGGAATTGATAAATTGAGGTAGATATGGAGATGGTGTGATTCACATGGAGCTCATTCAAACCTGGTGAATTACACTTTCTGACATGCTACCCGTCACAGCATAAAACTTTATTTATTTTTATTTCTGGCTTTATCCTTTTTATTTTCAAAGCTAATAGCCAAACTGTGTATTTCCTTTTTGTCTATTTTTTCGTAACTCTTTTTCTTTGTGTATACAGTACCGTATATACTCGAGTATAAGCCGAGTTTTTCAGCACATTTTCTTGTGCTGAAAATGCCCCCCTCGGCTTATACTGGAGTCAAGCACTTTTCTGCAGCAGAGAATGGCATTTTCCGACCCGACTTTGGGGCCCCGTATCTCGGGGGCCACTTAGTGCTAGGAACCCCAAATTTGGTATGCAAACCCAGTGAAAATAGATGGGGTTCCTTGCACCAAGTGACCCCGAGATAGGGGGCCCCAAAGTTGGTCAACTGTGTCCATCTGCAGCAATGTAATTTCAGGACCCTTTGGGCTGCAGCTAGGGGGCATTTAGGAACCCTTAACTACCAAGTTTGAAGTTTGGGGACCTATGGCTGCAAATGGGCACAGTGAGGCATGCAAATAGGCACAGTGAGGCTGCAAATGGCCATTGTTGACCCTCTTTTCTACTTACAGTAACTGCGCATTTCTCACCCTAGGCTTATACTCGAGTCAATACATTTTCCCAATTGTTTGTGGTAAAATTAGGTGCATCGGCTTATATTCGGGTCGGCTTATTCTTGAGGATATACGGTATGTTATGCACTGCCCACTTTCGGGATATTAAATTGGCTTCTATTTACTTAGCTAGGACTCATATCCCTAGAGAGATTGTTGTAGTGTCTATGTGATCCTAGAAATGTGTGTTTATTGATAGACTGCTCCCCAACCCTTATGCCGCGTACACACGCTCGGAATTTCCGACAACAAATGTTCGATATGAGCTCGTTGCCAGAAATTCCGACCGTGTGTAGGCTCCATCGGACATTTGTTGTCGGAATTTCCGAGTGTGTGTACACGGCATAAGGGTTGGGGAGCAGTCTATCAATAAACACACAAGTTTGAAAATAAATCCACTGTTTTGTTCTCAGAATGTCCGATCATGTGTACGCGGCATTAGAGTGCACCTGATTGCAGGTAATATTTGTATCCGCCCGTGAGTGGTCAGCCAGCTGGATTGGAATGGAGTCTCCCTCTAGTCCTGGCCATAGGTAGTGCAGCTATGAAAAGGGTATCGCAGCCAATCTTACTAGCTCAAAGTAAGCTCCCCCTCATTCCCTCCTACCCTAGTCAAGGTCCTGGCCTTGGTTAGCTAGTCAACTTGGGCTTGAGTCCTTGACATTTTGGCAGCAGTGAGCGGGATCTGCTTAGTACATTAGTTCATGGTTTACTCATTTAAAGTCATTGTAATGCTGCGTACACACGATCGGATTTTCCGACGGGAAATGTTGGATGTCAGGCTGTTGGCGGAAAATCCGACCGCGTGTATGCTCCATCGGACAATTGTTGTCGGACTTTCCGCCAACAAATGTTGGCTAGCATGTTCTCAAATTTTCTGCCAACAAATGTGTGTTGTCAGACTTTCCAATCGTGTGTACACAAGTCCGTCGGACAAAAGTCCAAAGTACAAACAGGCATGCTCGGAATCAAGGACGAGCCGTAAGCGCTCGGTCTTGTAAAACTAGTGTTCGTAATGGAGATATCGCGTACGTCTTGTACATCACTACGTTTGTAATTGTTGGCCAACATTTGGGTGACCGTGTGTATGCAAGACAAGTTGGGGCCAACACCCTTTGAACAAAATTCTACGGTTTTGTTGTAGGAAAGTCTGATCGTGTGTACGGGGCTTAAAGGTTTTTTTTTTTTTATAAATAACAAACATATCATACTTACCTGCTCTGTGCAAGGGTTTTGCACAGAGTGGCCCCGATCTTCCTTTTCTGGGGTCCCCCTGTGGCGCTCCTGGCTCATCCTCTTCATCGAGTGACCACACGGAAAGCCGATTTCCATAGGGGCACCCATGAGGGCAGGCTCACGAGTCCTGCTGATGCGTCCTTTGACACAGACAGCAGGACTCAGCCCTGCCCCTGGCTCCTGTGTCACTGGATTTGATTGAGAGCAGCGGGAGCCAATGGCAAAGCAAAGTCGAGATAGCCTGCTGAACCTGTTTGAGGCCAGAGGCCACAAGGGACCTGAGGAAAGACCATGAGCGCTGGTTGAGAAGGACAGGGAGCCGCAAGCCCCTGCTATGGAGTCACAGGATGTTACGCATCACACCTCAAAGGAGCAGCAGTCTTCGCTCCACAGGATGTGGATGATGGTGAACCCAGAGAGTGTTCCAGCCATTAGCGCCTCACTGCCACTCCTGTGGGATGCAGATACAATAGGACAGTAGGCAAAAACCACAAAACTGTCCTGCAGCATTCTGAAAACTTGGCACAATGACAAGGTTGTGTTCACTTTATGAGAACTTTCTCAGGGCTGCAGTTCCTTTTGAGCTCCACAAGGTGGTGATCTCACTTATACTGTGACAGAAAGTCTCTATGGAATACAGACAGGGAAGTGATGTCAGGTATAAATATGAAGTTCCGGGTGAGAGGTGAGTCGGGAGGAAGTAGAGCGAAGACGTTGCTGGAAGTGGTAGCAGAGGAGGTAATAAGATCTTATTTTCTATTTACACCCAGTAACCCCCCCCCCCCCGTCATGTTCCGTCGTCTTCCTCCATAGTCACTGTGACGTCTTTTATCTACAGCAGATGATGATACACACATATATAGTGTGGAAACCTAGATTAACCTCAGGGGCAGAACATTTGCCCATTTACGGGGCTGGAACATTCTCTTCCTTTTGGAGATGTGTCACCTTCTCACTGGAGATGAAATGACTGGGTTCCATGTGTGACGGGACCACGGAACAGAACTGAAGTTCAGGTGCCGAATCTGAACCCCAAGACAATGGGAGCCGAATGTTAAAAAACAGTAATGGCGGTTTTCTAGGCTAGTAGGCAAGAGATTGTCAGACAAATGACATGGGGGGGCTGGTGCCCTGGGGGACATGTACCAAAAAACTGATTTTCTTTTTAAATCCATTGGGCAGGGAGCAGTAATCTTTGTAATGCTTAAAGGTCCCGCTGTTTCAGGATGCCTATTAGAGCACACTGCTCTAATCAAAAAAAAAAACGCTGCTGTAATTCAGGTGCCCGGCGCCCATCTATCTATGGTGAGAGAGAGGTGACAGGAGAGACGGGGCGGTGCTCCTGCGCCCTTTATGGACGCACTGCCACTGGTAAGGAGTAATGTATTAGGTAAAGCTTGGTAAAAACTGTTCAGTGACATCACAGTTTGATGGCATAATTTGTGAGCTCCTTTTGTATTGCATCACCACACTGCATCATCATAGAAGATAAAAAAGGTGCACAAAAACACTGCACACCTCTCTGCATTCCCCACTTGGGTACACAAGGCAAGTGTTTTCCTGCACCAAAAATGACAGATTGGCAGCTGAGATAAATGGGAACTTTTGAAGATTAGGGACCCTGAGAATGAGGCAGTGGAGCATGGGGCGGGGCGGGGCGGGGCGTGTAGTGCCATGTCAAATGGTGGGTGTAGCCAAATTGTTCTAAAGTGGGAGGGGGGCGTAAAGGGGTGTTAATAAATAGGGAGAAGAAAGCTTTAACTCCTTACATTTCCACCCTAATATTGTACATCCAATACCGTTCAGATAATTCTTTACTTACAGAAAAACTGGCATAGATCACATGACCACAACAATGAGGATGGAGGAGGACCGGAGTCACATGACTGAGAGGATACTAAACCTCACCCTGGAGATCATCTACCTGCTGACTGGAGAGGTGAGGAGGATTCTGGGAGGTCACATGGCATCGCTCTTATCTCTATTAATAAAACACAGACTTGACTGGAGAGGTGAGAAGGATTCTGGGAGGTCACATGACATCACTCTTATCTCTATTAACCGCTTCAGCCCGGAAGATTTAGCTGCTGAATGACCAGGCCATTTTTTGTGATTCAGCACTGCGTCGCTTTAACTGACAATTGCGCGGTCGTGCGATGCTGCACCCAAACAAAATTTACCTCCTTTTTTTCCCATAAATATAGCTTTGTTTTGGAGGTATTTGATGATATCTGCGGTTTTTATTTTTTGCGCTATAAATAAAAAAAGAGTGACAATTTTGAAAAAAAAAAAACACTATTTTGTACTTTTTGCTATAGTAAATATCCCCATTTTTAAAAAAAAAAAAGCAAATTTTTTCTCAGTTTAGGCCGATATGTACTCTTCTACATATTTTTGGTAATAAAAATCGTAATAAGCGTATACTGATTGGTTTGCGCAAAAGTTATAGCGTCTACAAAATAGGGGATAGATTTATAGCATTTCTATAAATTTTTTGGTGGTATTTGATCATCTCTGCGGTTTTTATTTTTTGCGCTATAAATAAAAAAAGAGTGACAATTTTGAAAAAAAAAACACTATTTTGTACTTTTTGCTATAGTAAATATCCCCATTTTTTTTTTTAAAAGCGTTTTTTTTCTCAGTTTAGGCCGATACGTATTCTTCTACATATTTTTTGTAATAAAAATCACAATAAGCGCATACTGATTGGCTTGCGCAAAAGTTATAGCGTCTACAAAATAGGGGATAGATTTATAGCATTTCTCTAAAAAAATGTTTTACTAGTAATGGTGGCGATCTGCGATTTGTATCGGGACTGCGACATTATGGCGGACACATCGGACACTTTTGACACATTTTTGGGACCATTGGCATTTATACAGTGATCAGTGCTACAAAAATGCACTGATTACTGTAAAAATGTCACTGGCAGGGAAGGGGTTAACACGAGGGGGTTATCAAGGGGTTAACTGTGTTTCCTCTCTGTGTTCTAACTGAAGGGGGATGGGACTGTCTAGGGGTGATGACAGATCGCAGTTCATACTTTGTATGAACACACGATTAGTCTCTTCTCCCCTCAGAGAACCGGTATCTGTGTGCTTACACACACAGATCCCGGTTCTTGGTGTGTCACGAGCGATCGCGGGAGCCCGGCGGTCATCGCACGCGCCGGGCACTCGCATCGGCTCTGGGGCGCTCGCCCCTAGTGGCCACAGGGAGAAGTGACGTAACATAACGTCTTTTCGCCCAGCCGTGCTAATTCTGCCGTAGTAAAATTGCGGCGGCTGGTCAGTAAGTGGTTAATAAAACACAGACTTCACCAGAGAGGTGAGGAGGATTCTGGAAGGTCACATGACATCACTCCTATCTCTATTAGTAAACACAGATCTGACTGGAGAGGTGAGGAGGATTCTGGGAACGTGACACGATATTACTGTTTTTGCTTGAATACAGAGATTTCCTCCTGTGAAGTCTGGAGATCATATGACCATCACAGTGCCTTCATGTGACTTCCTGAAGCCTAAGAGACACAACATGGAGAAGATTCTAGAAGTCACTAAGAAGATGATGGAGCTGCTGACAGGAGAGGTGAGCGGTTCTGGGAATTCTGGGACATTATCCAGTAACAGACAAGGGATGTGTCTGGATGGTGACTGTATCATTGTGTGTGTCAGGTTCCTATAAGGTGTCAGGATGTCACTGTCTATTTCTCCATGGAGGAGTGGGAGTATTTAGAAGGACACAAGGATCTCTACAAGGACGTCATGATGGAGAATCAGCCGCCCCTCACATCACCGGGTAAGAGGAGACTTTATTGTAAAGGAGAGAGCAGTACGGAGGCTCCACCTAGATCCCCCATCATCTGATAAACACATACCCTGTTTCCCCGAAAATAAGACTAGCGTGATTGTCGGTGATGGCTGCAATATAAGCCCTACCCCACAAATAAGCCCTACCCTGTTTACCCGAAAATAAGCCTTACCCTGAAAATAAGACCTACAAGGACTTTAACTAGGGCTTATTTGGGGGGTAGGGCTTATATTGCAGCCATCACCGACAATCACGCTAGGTCTTATTTTCGGGGAAACAGGGTAGAAACAATGTATTCAGTCAGTGTGTGTGTGTTTCCTACAGATGGATCCAGTAATGGGAACCCACCAGAGAGATGTCCCCGTCCTCTGTATTCCTGGGATTCCACACAGGAAGGTCACACCATCCCTCACCATCATCAGGTAGATGAGGAACAATCACTGATAGTATCATTAGGATCTGTACATTATCTGCATTGTTACCATTGATGTCATTTTTATTATATATTCAGAATGGAAACCTGAGAGATTATCAAGTTGATATTAAAGAGGAGATAAAAGAGGAGGATGATGAGGATGGGGCGATGGAGGAGTCTCTAAAAGAAAACAAAGATCTGTACCAGGACACCATGGTGGAGTCATTAAGCAACAGAAACCCACCAGAGAGATGTCCCCATCCTCTGTATTCCCGGGATTCCACACAGGAAGGTCACACCATCCCTCACCATCATCAGGTAGGTGGAGTCGGCGGTCTGGAACATAAAGCGATTGAACACTCTGACATGTGGAGACGTTGTGTAGACTTTACAAGATGATATTTTGTGTGATCTTATATCATAAATACTTCTATTTTACAGATGATTGGGACATTAGAATGTAGAGGTGAGGCGATATCACAGATATTTTCCGAGTTCAGTGGTATTACATGTTATGCAGCAGAATCAATGAAATTATAACAATGAGAGCTGATAGCGGATGTGGAAGTAAGGGATACTTTAGGGAGCAGCGATCACAAGACATATACGTTCGCTATAAGGCACAGGAAAAGCAGACAAGAGGATGGGACAAGTACAATCAATTTCAAGAGAGTCAACTTCACCAAACTGTGCTCCATACTTCATGACACAAAATGGGAAGATAGTATAGAAACCAAAAACACGGAGAAAAAGTGTGAGTGCTTTAAGAACTTTTTAGGTAATGGCATTAGCCAGTGTATTTGAAAGGGCAACAAATCTAAAAGGACTAAGGCTAAAACTGGGTGGCTAAATTCAAGTTTGAAAATTCACATTAACCAATTCACGCGAAACGACGTACCTGTACATCGTTTTGAGTAGACATGTGCAAGTCGTTTAGTCCCGAATTAATTTTTTTATGAATTTTGATAAATTCGTTACTTCCGAAATCTCAGAATTTTTCAATTTACGAAATTTCGAATTTCCAAAACTACAAATTTTCTAATTTCCAAAATTACAAATTTTCGAATTTCCCAAATTACAAATTTTCGAATTTCCCAAATTACAAATTTTCGAATTTCCCAAATTACAAATTTTCGAATTTCCCAAATTACAAATTTTGGAATTTCCCAAATTACTAATTTTCGAATTTCCAAAATTACGAATTTCCGTAATTTCGAAAGTTTGAAATTTCGGAAATTCGAATATTCGAAATTTCATAAATTAAAAAAAATTTAAAAATTTGGAAATTTTAAAATCCAAGAATAAGAATGAATATCTGAAAATTCAAAAGAATGAAAATCTGAAAATTCGAAAACCTGAAAATCTGAAATAATAACTAACTAATACTAACTATTAAATTATAGGTATTGGAATTTCCTTTCAAATTTGGCTGTTAGTGAACATAACGAATACAAATTTATCCGAAGTTACGAATTATCTGAAATAACGAATGCCAAACAGCCACATTTGAAAGTAAATTCCAATACCTATAACTTAATAGATATTATTTCGAATTTTACTGATTGTCTTTTTTTTTTTCAGATTTTCAAATTTTTGAAAAACGAAAGTTTCCGAATTTGAATTTTCAGAAATTTGGAAATCCGAAAATTCGAAATTTGGATATTTGAAATGACGAATGAAACGAAAATTAACAAATTTGTTGTCAGTGCACATGTCTAGTTTTGAGGAAGTGGTTGTACCAGGGTGAAGCTTGCAGCTGCAGGCATCACCCAGGTACCGTTTTTTTAGAGCTGACGGCTGGCTTTCTGGTAATAACAACCGATGCGGCTCAGCAGCCGCTTGGCCGCTATCACAAGCAGCGGAAGGTGACGTCAGCTGCTTCGCTCGTGTCTCCCTTCCCCCTGGGTGACCCAAGCGACCAGCCGGCACATCCGCTGGAGTCCCGAACAGCCAGAATCGGCTTAGATCGGGTCTCCGATGTAGAAACTCGGGAAGCGATGTCACTACCGGTTTACCTGGCTGCCAATGGCGATGATTTATAAAAAATCTAAAGTATTCCAAAACACAGATTTTGGCGTTAGGAATACTTTTAAGTGCAAAGGACAGATTTAGGGTCTTTTAGACCCCATATCACTCCATAAAGAGTACCCGTCACTGCCTATTACTGTCACAAGGGATGTTTACATTCCTTATGACAGCAATAAGTGATCAGATTTTTTTTAAAGAGACAGTGTAAAAAAAAAAAAATAAGAGAAAAAAAATGTTAAAGCGCCCCTGTCCCCACGAGCTTGCATACCAAGGAAAACGCATAAATAAGTTGCGCCAGCAAATGCACATGGTGTTCAAATCACACATGTGAGGTATCGCCGTGATCGTCAAAGCGAGAACAATAATTCTCCTCTGTAACTCTAAACAGGTAACCATTAAAAAATTTTAAAGCATCGCCTCTGGAAATTATAGTAGCGTAGTTTGTCGCCATTCCACAAGTGTGTGTAATTTTAAACCGTGAAATGTCGGGTATATAATTACTCAGCGTAACATCATATTTCACAATATACAAAAGAAATCATCTAACTTTACTGCTTTTCGTTTTTCGTTTTTCGTTCAGTGAAGTGTGTTTTTTCAAAAAAAAATTAAGTTTGTAAGACCGCTGCGCAAATACCATGTGACATAAAATATTGCAAAGACCACCATTTTATTCTCTTTGCTAAAAATATATAATATAATGTTTAGGGGTTCTAAGTAATTTTCTATCAAAAAATACTGATTTTAACTTGTAAGCAGCAAGTGTCAGAAATAGGCTTAGTCCTCAAGTAGTTAAAAGGAAAAAAAAAACTGTCCTTTAAATATATAAGGCTGAGGGGACACCATCAACATCCCAGAACTACAAAGAATGCAATAAGGAAATGTAAGAGTGCGATCAGAGCAGTAAAATTAGACCATGAGAGACACAGAGCAGAGGAGTGCAAAAAAGAATCCCCCAAAAAAGTTTTAAATATATTAATAGTAAAAAAAGTTAAAGCGGTTCTGCACTCGTTTTTGTTTTTTTTGTTTTTTTTGGGCTATATGCCAAGGGCATATAGCCCAATTGGGGGACTTACCTGTTCCATCTTCCATCTCGATCGCCGCCGGTTTTCATCTTCATCTTGTGTTCTTCTTGTCTGCTGGGGTCCATCTTGCCTGTGGGCATGTGAAACCCCACAGGCACTTTAGATGGCCCAGCATGCACCGCCGTTACTCGCGCGTGCGCAGTAACGGCACATCTGCTGACATCTCACGAGATTTCGGAAGATGTGGCCGAAATCTCGCGAGATTTCGGAAGATGTGGCCGAAATCTCGCGAGATTTCGGAAGATGCCCAAACTGACTCCTGGGATCAATGACACCAGATCCCAGGAGACAGTGCGGCGTGACGAGGATCCCCGCAAGACCCCGCCCACCCCCGAAGAGAAAGAAGACAGGAAGTCCTCGATTACAAGGTAAGTAAAAAAAAAAAAAAACACATTTCATTTAGTACTCTTTGCCTGATTTGGAAGGCAAAGAGATTTACTAAATGAAATGGGTGCAGAACCGCTTTAAGTCAAAGCATATTGGCCCCATAAAGGATGACCAAAGGATGTTTGTTACAAGTGACAAGGAGAAGGCAACTGTATTAAAAAATGTCTTCTCCTCAGTTTTTACTATGGAAAAAGAGGGTTTTGATAGACAAGATGATAGGGTTAGCAACACAGTGAGGAATTTGCCATTGTGGTTAACAGAAGCCAATGTTCTAAAAAGACTAGAAAAACTTAATATGAACAAATTAGCCAGACCAGATGGTTTGCACCCAAGAGTCCTCAAAGAACTTAGTTTAATATGAACAAATCAGCAAGACCAGATGGTTTGCACCCAAGAGTCCTCAAAGAACTTAGCTTAATATGAACAAATCAGCAAGACCAAATGGTTTGCACCCAAGAGTCCTCAAAGAACTTAGCCAGGCCATTGCCAGACCATTAGTACTAATCTTTAAGAAAAGCATTTTGACTTGAACGGTACCAGTTGATTGGAGTAAAGCTAACATGGTACCAATATTCAAGAAAGGGCTGAAATACATACCTGGAAACTGCAGGCTAGTCAGCCTTACAGCAACTGTTTTTTAAAATTTTACGAGGGGATGATAAGGCACCACATCCAGGAACTTGCAGATAAGAAGAGTATCATTAGTAGTAACCAGCATGGATTTATGAAAGATCGTTCTTGCCAGACCGACCTATTAACATTCTATGAGGACGTGAGCTGTAATCTGGATAAGGGAAGGCCTGTGGATGTAGTGTATCTAGATTTCGCTAAAGCATTTGACACTGTACCCCATAAACACTTAATCCACAAATTGAGGTCTGTGGGCATCAATGATAATATATGTACCAGGATGGCAACTGGTTGCAGGGGGCATGCCCAAAGGGTAGTGATAAATAACTTTTTTCTAAATGGTCTTCAATTATAAGGGCTCTGTCCTGGGAAAATTCTGTTTAACTTGTTCATAAATGATATAGAGGTTGGTTATATATAATTCAATCTCCATGTTTCCTGATGATACAGGGTAATAACTTCACAAAAGGATATTGTCACGTACCTGGTGGTGCGAGCCCGAGATTGCAGGGAGAGGCCTCCCTTGCGTCTCCCACTCCTGGTCCCCTGGTGTGGGAACAGGAGAGCCAGGAGTGAGGAGGAGCACGGGTGCCTGGCAGGATCAACAGACCGGTGGGAAGGAAACAGGTTAGCTGAGCAGGCAGGATCTCTGGGGAGCAGGTTCACAGGTAAACCGGATAGCAGAGCTGGCAGGATCACAGGAAGCAGGCTCACGGGTAAACTGGATAGCAGAGCTGGCAGGATCACAGGAAGCAGGCTCACGGGTAAACTGGATAGCAGAGTTGGCAGGATCACAGGAAGCAGGCTCACAGGTAAACCGGATAGCAGAGCTGGCAGGATCACAGGAAGCAGGCTCACAGGTAAACTGGATAGCAGAGCTGGCAGGATCACAGGAAGCAGGCTCACAGGTAAACCGGATAGCAGAGCTGGCAGGATCACAGGAAGCAGGCTCACAGGTAAACTGGATAGCAGAGCTGGCAGGATCACAGGAAACAGGCTCACAGGTAAACCGGATAGCAGAGCTGGCAGGATCACAGGAAACAGGCTCACAGGTAAACCGGATAGCAGAGCTGGCAGGATCACAGGAAGCAGGCTCACAGGTCAACTGGATAGCAGAGCTGGCAGGATCACAGGAATCAAGCTCACAGGTAAACCGGATAGCAGAGCTGGCAGGATCACAGGAAGCAGGCTCATAGGTAAACTGGATAGCAGAGCTGGCAGGATCACAGGAATCAGGCTCACAGGTAAACTGGATAGCGGAGCTGACAGGAACTGGACAACGGCTTGGCAAGCAGGTTCACAGGTACACTTGGATAGCAGAGCTGACAGGAACTGGACAACGGCTTGGCAAGTAAGTTCACAGGTACACCGGATAGCAGAGCTGACAGGAACTGGACAACGGCTTGGCAAGTAAGTTCACAGGTAAGCTTGGATAGCAGAGCTGACAGGAACTGGACAACGGCTTGGCAAGCAGGTTCACAGGTACACTTGGATAGCAGAGCTGACAGGAACTGGACAACAGCTTGGCAAGTAAGTTCACAGGTAAGCTTGGATAGCAGAGCTGACAGGAACTGGACAACGGCTTGGCAAGCAGGTTCACAGGTAAGCTGGGATAGCAGAACTGACAGGAACTGAACACAGGAAACGGAACCACAGACTGGACTGGGACCAGCAGGTGAACAGGCTCGTTACAGAGGGTCAGTCTGCAGACTGGACAAAGGCTAAGCAAGGAACCAAAGTTCATCAAGAAGTCAGGTAATGAATCTGAACTAGAGCAAGGTACAATGGATCAGGCAGGAGGATGGTCACTGGAAGCCGGGGTCGGGTACAGGCAGAAAGCAGGATAGTTTTATGGCAAGCCGGGTCAAAGGAACAGGTACAACAGGATCAGGTTTCTTTTACTACACCACAACGCTGTAGAGCAGACAGCAAAGACCGTCTGCTCAAGTCAGGCTTAAATAGGCCGGCTGGTGCTAACTAGGGCGCGCGCCCGTCTCCCTGTGCGCGGTTGTGCACGTGCCCGCGCCCGGGCGCGCATGCGCAATGGAATCTGAGGGCCAGGACGGCCCGGGTTTAGATTTCTGGCAGGATCTTCATGACATTGCCCCCCTCCTAGGGGCAACCTCCGGGTGCCCCTCTGGGCAAATCTCTCAGGGTGAGCTCTTTTGAAGGCTTGAACTAGACTCTTAGCATGGATATTACACTCGGGCTCCCAGGAATTTTCTTCAGGACCATATCCCTTCCATTTGATCAAAAACTGGTTCTGATTTCTCCTTTTTCTAACATTTAGTATGGCCTCTACCTCATATTCTTCCTCGCCATCTACCAAGACTGGGTCCGGGGGTACCGTCCTTCTGTTGGAAAAGGGGTTGGAAGTAGAGGGCTTTAACAGGGAAACATGAAAGACTGGATGGACCTTGAGGGAATCAGGAAGTTCCAACTCATAGGCTACTTCATTAATCTTTCGTTTGACTGGAAAGGGACCTAAGAACTTAGGGCCCAGTTTCTTTGAGGGACAAGCCAATTTCAGATTCAAGGTGGAGAGCCACACTGTGTCACCCGGTGCCAGTACCAATTCTCCACGCCTCTTTCGGTCAAAGACTGTTTTGTTATGTTCCTGGGTCCGGGCCATGGTGTCCTGCAGGAGTTGGTTATTGGAAGCAAAGAAGTCAATCTTCTCCTGGACTGCGGGCACAGTACATTCAGGAAGAGAATTGGGCAGAAATGAAGGATGAAAGCCATAGTTGGCAAAAAAGGGTGTCTGTTGGGTGGCCGAGTGGATAGCATTGTTATATGCAAACTCGGCAACTGGTAACAGGGAGATCCAATCGTCTTGGGAGAAGGAAGAAAAGCATCGAAGATATTGTTCCAGGGTCTGATTGGTTCTTTCGGTCTGCCCATTGGTTTGAGGGTGATAAGCGGAAGAAAACGATAGCTCAATATTGAGGGCCTTGCAGAGTGATTTCCAAAACCGAGAGGTGAATTGTACCCCTCGGTCGGACACTATGTTGGCTGGTACCCCATGGAGTCTGATGACTTCTCGGATGAACACTTGTGCGGTCTCTGAGGCAGAAGGGGTACCCTTCATGGGAACAAAGTGTGCCATCTTTGACAGACGATCAACTATCACGAAGATCGTAGTGTGGTCCTCTGCTGGGGGCAGTTCCACAATGAAATCTATGGACAGCATTTTCCAGGGGCGATCTGGGACTGGTAATGGCTTGAGTAAGCCCCAGGCTTTGGTTCTGTGACTCTTGCTCCGAATACACACAGTGCATGTTTCCACAAATTTCCTGCAGTCTTCCCTTAGCTGAGGCCACCAGAAGGTACGTTGTACCAATTCAGTGGTTTTGGTGACACCAAAGTGTCCGGCAAGCTTGTGATCATGGCACAATTCCAGGACGGTTACCCGCAGACCCTCGGGAATGAAAATCTTATCCCCATGCCACAATAGCCCATCCTTGGCCTGCAACCCAGGACCGGGAGTGGGTATGAGGCCACTGGAAGCCCGCCTGAGCTGGGACAGTAGGTCTTCCTGAAACAGGAGAAAGTTTCCAGGGGCAAGGATAGTGTCTGGAGGGGAACCATCCTGGGATTTGTGATACATACGAGACAGAGCGTCTGGCTTCGCGTTTTTGGAACCCGGACGATATGTCACGTGAAAAGTAAAACGAGAGAAAAATAAGGCCCAACGGGCCTGTCTAGGTTTTAACCTCTTGGCAGTCTTCAGGTACTCTAGATTCTTGTGATCTGTGAAGATCAGGATTGGGTGAGTAGCCCCTTCTAGCAGGTAACGCCATTCCTCGAGGGCGGTTTTTATGGCCAGTAATTCCCGATCCCCCACATCGTAGTTCTTCTCGGCTGGGGACAGTTTCCGTGAGAAGAATGCCACGGGGTGTAGCAGGGCTTTGATGCCCTGTCTCTGGGACAGGATGGCCCCTACAGCTATCTCTGAGGCATCCACTTCGAGGACAAAGGGCAGAGAAGGATCTGGATGCTTCAGGATAGGGGCTGAGGTAAAGAGCCCCTTGAGGGCCTCGAAGGCCCCTTGGGCCTCAGGGGACCAATGAAAACGGGTACCTTGTTTGGTGAGTTGAGTAATGGGTGCCACTATGGCCGAGAATCCCTTGATGAATTTGCGATAAAAATTGGCAAAGCCAATGAATCGCTGGATCCCCTTTTTATCTGCGGGAACTGGCCAGTCCAGGATGGCTGAGATTTTCTGGGGGTCCATCCGGATGCCTCTACTGGAGATGATCAAACCTAGGAAGGGTATGCTTTCTACCTCAAAGAGACATTTTTCTGCCTTGGCATAGAGGCCATGTTGCCGGAGACGACCCAACACACTTTTAACATGTCCACGATGCAGCTCTAGGGAGGAAGAGAAAATTAGTATGTCATCAAGATAAACAACAGCAAAAACATCAAGGAAGTCCCGAAGTACATCATTTATAAAGGCCTGGAAGGTAGCGGGGGCGTTACAAAGTCCAAACGGCATCACCAGGTACTCGAAGTGCCCAAATCGAGACCGAAATGCCGTCTTCCATTCGTCCCCATCCTTTATACGTATCAAATTGTATGCCCCTCTGAGGTCCAGTTTAGAAAAGATGGAGGCCGTGCCAAGCCTCTGAAACAGTTCAGGTACCAGGGGAAGCGGGTAGCGATTTTTGACTGTGACCTCGTTTAGGGCACGGTAGTCCACACAGGGTCTGAGAGAATGGTCCTTCTTTTCTACAAAAAATATTCCTGCACCTGCAGGAGACGTAGATGGGCGGATAAACCCTTTTTTCAGGTTATCATCAATATAGTCCTTTAATTTCCCCTGCTCCACCTCTGTTAACGGGAAAACCCTACCGAAGGGAATCTTGGCCCCGGGAAGGAGTTCAATGGGACAGTCATAGGGCCTATGTGGTGGCAGCACATCTGCCCTTTGTTTACTAAACACATCCAGGTATGCATGGTAGACTTCAGGGATGGACTGACGTAGACCTGCCTCGTTTTCGAGGCAGAGCAGAGCAGAGGGTCCTGCGGGGGCCAAGGAGCCGCAGGACCTTTGGCAGTAGGGAGAAGAAAAGGCCACCTCTCCTGTGGACCAGTTGATGACCGGGTTGTGTGCTTGCAGCCAGGGGATCCCTAGAATGACTGGAAACAAGGGAGAAGAAATTATGTCCAAACATAACAGTTCTTGATGTGACTCTGAGATTACTGTGTGCAATGGGGCAGTCTCCTGAGTCACTGGGCCAGATTTGATGGTGGACCCATCCGCCAGGTGGACAGACAGGCCTTGTTTTCTCAGACGGAGAGGAATTCGATGCCGGGCAGCAAAAGCAGAGTCCATAAAGCAACTGCAGGCACCAGAGTCAATGATAGCTGTGGTTTGTAGGGTCCTTCCTGAGAACTGGAAGGAAACAGAAAGGGCAAGATGAGATGAAACCCCGGTCACAGGATCCACATAACTGGAGAGAATAGTGGGGAACTTACGGAGTTTAGCTGGGCAATTCCGAACATAATGACCAGGCTCTCCACAATACAGGCACAGATTGTTGCTGCGGCGTCTCTGACGTTCTGCTGGGGTGAGAGAAGGCCGCAGGAGTCCAAGTTGCATGGGTTCGGATGCTGAAGAGGCATGAGTAGGTTTAACGGGGGGAGCAGTGCGGAAGTGACTAGGACCCCTGGGGAGCATCCAGGTAGGTCTTGGGGACCCCAAGGTTCGTTCGGCCCTACGCTCCCGTAGGCGCCGGTCAATTTGGATGCTTAGGTCTATGAGGGAATTCAGGGTCTGGGGTACCCCCACTCTGGCGAGCTCGTCCTTGAGTGCGTCTGAGAGGCCCATGCGGAATTGATGACGGAGGGCAGCATCGTTCCAGTCGGTGTCGGCACCCCAACGCCTGAACTCAGCCACATAGTCCTCTGCTGGTCTTCGACCCTGTTGGAGAGAACGTAAGGCGGCCTCCGCAGTGGTTGAGAGTTGGGGGTCCTCATAAAGCTGCGCCATGGCATCAAAAAAGGTGGAGAGACTGGTCAATGCTGCATCCTTTTGTTCCACGAGACGGTGGGCCCAGATTTGGGGATCCCCAGTCAGTAGGGCTACCACAAAACCCACCTTGGTGGTCTCTAAAGAGAAGGTCCTAGGTTGCAGGGCAAAATGGAGTTCACAGGAGTTACGGAAAGTTCTAAAGCTACCACGGGCACCCGTAAATTTCTCTGGAGTAGGTACCTTGGGCTCAGGTGGTAGCATCACTATAGTCTGGGTAGGTGCAGGCCCCGTTGGGGGTATTGCTGGGTGAGGAGTTCCTTGGGTACTGGATGGACCAGAAAGGGCCAGTACCCGTTCCTCCAGCCGGGTATAACCCTGCTGGAGGTTCTTCACCGCTTCGGTCAGACCTGCCAGGTGTTGGCATAGCCCCTCCATGGCGGGGGCTCCCTGCTCGGGCTCAGACATGGCTGTCTGCTACTGTCACGTACCTGGTGGTGCGAGCCCGAGATTGCAGGGAGAGGCCTCCCTTGCGTCTCCCACTCCTGGTCCCCTGGTGTGGGAACAGGAGAGCCAGGAGTGAGGAGGAGCACGGGTGCCTGGCAGGATCAACAGACCGGTGGGAAGGAAACAGGTTAGCTGAGCAGGCAGGATCTCTGGGGAGCAGGTTCACAGGTAAACCGGATAGCAGAGCTGGCAGGATCACAGGAAGCAGGCTCACGGGTAAACTGGATAGCAGAGCTGGCAGGATCACAGGAAGCAGGCTCACGGGTAAACTGGATAGCAGAGTTGGCAGGATCACAGGAAGCAGGCTCACAGGTAAACCGGATAGCAGAGCTGGCAGGATCACAGGAAGCAGGCTCACAGGTAAACTGGATAGCAGAGCTGGCAGGATCACAGGAAGCAGGCTCACAGGTAAACCGGATAGCAGAGCTGGCAGGATCACAGGAAGCAGGCTCACAGGTAAACTGGATAGCAGAGCTGGCAGGATCACAGGAAACAGGCTCACAGGTAAACCGGATAGCAGAGCTGGCAGGATCACAGGAAACAGGCTCACAGGTAAACCGGATAGCAGAGCTGGCAGGATCACAGGAAGCAGGCTCACAGGTCAACTGGATAGCAGAGCTGGCAGGATCACAGGAATCAAGCTCACAGGTAAACCGGATAGCAGAGCTGGCAGGATCACAGGAAGCAGGCTCATAGGTAAACTGGATAGCAGAGCTGGCAGGATCACAGGAATCAGGCTCACAGGTAAACTGGATAGCGGAGCTGACAGGAACTGGACAACGGCTTGGCAAGCAGGTTCACAGGTACACTTGGATAGCAGAGCTGACAGGAACTGGACAACGGCTTGGCAAGTAAGTTCACAGGTACACCGGATAGCAGAGCTGACAGGAACTGGACAACGGCTTGGCAAGTAAGTTCACAGGTAAGCTTGGATAGCAGAGCTGACAGGAACTGGACAACGGCTTGGCAAGCAGGTTCACAGGTACACTTGGATAGCAGAGCTGACAGGAACTGGACAACAGCTTGGCAAGTAAGTTCACAGGTAAGCTTGGATAGCAGAGCTGACAGGAACTGGACAACGGCTTGGCAAGCAGGTTCACAGGTAAGCTGGGATAGCAGAACTGACAGGAACTGAACACAGGAAACGGAACCACAGACTGGACTGGGACCAGCAGGTGAACAGGCTCGTTACAGAGGGTCAGTCTGCAGACTGGACAAAGGCTAAGCAAGGAACCAAAGTTCATCAAGAAGTCAGGTAATGAATCTGAACTAGAGCAAGGTACAATGGATCAGGCAGGAGGATGGTCACTGGAAGCCGGGGTCGGGTACAGGCAGAAAGCAGGATAGTCTTATGGCAAGCCGGGTCAAAGGAACAGGTACAACAGGATCAGGTTTCTTTTACTACACCACAACGCTGTAGAGCAGACAGCAAAGACCGTCTGCTCAAGTCAGGCTTAAATAGGCCGGCTGGTGCTAACTAGGGCGCGCGCCCGTCTCCCTGTGCGCGGTTGTGCACGTGCCCGCGCCCGGGCGCGCATGCGCAATGGAATCTGAGGGCCAGGACGGCCCGGGTTTAGATTTCTGGCAGGATCTTCATGACAGATATTGAAACGCTACAGGAAGACCTCAATAAATTGGAGGAGTGGGCAAACACATGGCAAATGTGGTTCAATGTAGGGAAATGTAAATGGGGGTTAAAAATATGAATGCAAGTTACACGCTAGGGGAGAACCTCTGGGGTAATCAAGGATGGAAAAAGATCTGCCGGTCCTAGTTAATAACAGACTCGGCAAATGCATGCAATGCCAAGCTGCAGCAAGCAAGGCCATCAGAATATTACCATGCATTAAAAAGGGTATTTACACTGCCGTTATAATGAAGTTTGTGTATTACACTGTCAACTTCTTGTCTATTTACCTGCTGTTATGATTAATAAAAATTGTTATTTGAAAAAAAAAAAAAAAGGATATTTACTCAAGAGATAAAACTATAATTCTACCACTTTACAAAACTCTGGTTCGGCCACATCTTGAATATGTCATCCAGTTCTGCTCACCAGTCCTCAGGAAAAATGTACTAGAATTGGAAAGAGTCCATAGAAGGGCAACATAGTTAATAAGAGTGCTGGAGTACCTCAGTTATGAGGAAAGACTACAAATATTAAGCTTATTCTCCCTGGAGAAGAGATGCTGAACAGGGGATATGGTAGTGATACCCAAATATCTTTTTTTAACAAGAAATATATACCCAAATATCTTAATAGTGATTCCAGCGTTGTGAGGAAACTATTTAGTGACAGGTCACTCATGAAGACACGTGGCCACTTAATGAGGTTGGACATGAAAAGGTTCAACCTTAAACTGTGTAAGGGATTTTTACTGTTAGAGCGATAAGGATGTGGAACTGCCTTCCACAATTGGTGGTTGCAGCGGGAAATGTAGCTAATTTTAAAAAATCCTTAGAAGTACATGTTATAGAACACTACATTCAGGGATATGAGAAATGGTAGGGACAGAACACTTACATACACCCACACTAGATGGACTGATGTCTTTATTCAACCTTAACAACGATGTAAGTATAAAAACTGCAGCTGCTCCTCTCCACTAGCGTTACTGACCAGGGCTATACACTCCCACCACCAAAGGTCTTTGGTCCCCGCAGAAACATTAGGACCTGTTAAAGGAGCAAATATGTAGCCACTCCTCACTGCTAGCATTGCTGACTGAGGCTACAGTTATTCATTCGGTGGTTAAACAAATGTTCGAAATAAGTGACTTCTGTGTACTAAACTAAGAATTCATACCTTGAAAATCTGCTGTTGATATTGGTGTGGGTTTGAATGTGTGTATGTATGAATGCTGTTTGGGTCTTTCTGTTCCTTCATGGACTGTCAGTTCGGTGTACACTAATTAGTACATGACTTGGCATAGTCATAACCACCTTACACGCCTGTAATGTAAGTCCATCTCTGTTGTATTTTTTGCTGCAAAATCAAAATAAACACCTTTAAAAAAAAAACAAAAAAAAACTAAGAATTCATACTCCTAGAGTAAAGATATGCAATTAGCTGACCTCCAGCTGTTGCAAAACTACAAGTCCCATCATGCCTCTGCATCTGGGTGTCATGCTTGTGGCTGTCAGAGTCTTGCTATGCCTCATGGGACTTGTAGTTCTGCAACAGCTGGAGGTCCGCTAATTGCATGTCCCTGTCCTAGAGAGTAATTGCTGCATTGTGTTACCAGTGTCTGTATTCTCTGTGTAAGTTATTGTTATTCTGTTAATCTGTATGAAACTGCATGCAGATTAGCGTCAGTGCGTATAAACTACTGTATCTGGCAGACAGGAATCAGAGTGTGTGTATGGTTCCCTAACAAACCAGTCAGCTTACAAACTGAAGGTGGTGGCAAGCCACCCTAAGTCATGTGTCTGGTGTGTGGACAGTGGGAAAAATGATTACGCCTAGATTCTAGGTCATAGTATAGCTTGGGGACTTACAGAAGTGTCTGGGAATTACTAAGTGGCTCCACAACCCTTACATCAGATTGTATGCAAGATTTGTATCTGCCTGTGTGTGTGGCCAGGCTTTGGGTGAAGTTTCGCTTCAGTGGTGGCTAGTGGTATTGCAGGGTGTGATAAACGCTCCACAGCACTTTTTTACCTGCTCAGAGTAATCTCTTTCCTCATTCCTCCTCCACCAAACAAGGTCCTCATGTCGGTTAGTAAGTCTCCATGGGTGTGCATTCTTGACAATGTTATTTTCTGCCATTCTGTTGGTTTAGGGTGAAGATCTGATGAACATAAAAGTTGAGGGTGAAGTAGAAGAGACGTATGTGAGGGATGATCAGCAATATACGGAGGAGACTGGAATGATGAGGACATTCAAAGAGGGGGACACTCCTACAGAGATCACAGGTGAGCCATAATATATTCTTCTGTTATCTCTGCTCTGTTACTGCAAATTGATTGGTTCAGAGTAGAGAAGGAGATGAGGGACGTCATAAGTTGATAATAGTCACCTACTGATTTCCATCCTGAACATTATATCTTCTTTTCTCTCAGATAAACCCCCTTCTCTGTGTTGCAGATACAATTTATTTATTCAGACATGATTTATGTATAGAGATGAGCTGTACCTGAGTCCAGTTCAGGGCGGGTTGAACAAAGTTTATCGAAGTTCGGATTCTGAATCCAAGAGTCAACGGGAGTTGAATCTTAGAAATCAGTAATGGTCATTTTCTGAGGGAACGTGGAAGAAACACTGTTCTGTTCCAAAATGCAGCTTTATGAATTGACAGACCTCCCTCGACCCAGTTGGTCTAGACAGTATGGGTCACCTGCTGACTTGGCACCATCCACAGGCAGCTTAAATCCTCAATAAGACACAAAAGTTGAATCCAGCGCAACTTAAAGAGGGATTGTACCGAAAAAAAAAAATAATTAAAAGATGAAAAGTAAGGAGGAACATAGAAAACTGAAAAACATACATTTTGCAACAGAAAATACTCCCCGCACCCTCCAGTACTGCTTATCACCTAAGTCCATGGTCACTTGTTCTATGCTTAAAGGTCTTCAGGTTTGAACTTTGAACCTCTTTGTTATCAGAGATCACATCACTGTAAATGTAGAAGTGATCTGGGAGGAGGACCAAAAGGCCCTTTTTTTGTTACTGAAGAGGGGAAGTCACAGCTGGTTGGGACATCCATAGAGTACACCTGCTCACAAAAATCTACCTGATCCAGATGGAATCTTGATTTAGGTGAACTCACTCTCGTGTATCTATTGATCATGTTTTTTACTATTCCAGGACACACCATCGAGAAACCCTCAAAGGATCGTCTCACTTTATATCTAAGCTGTAAAATGGAAGATGAGGCCATCACAAGAGATTGTGCAGGAGAAAAGACAATGAGCTCAGCTATGGATGGAGGAATTCACAATGTGGTTGGACCATCAAATCCCTCTGACTCTGAGCAACCTCGTACTGTGAGGGATGGCGCCGGAATTCAGGGGGAGGAGAAATTTTCCTGTCCTGAATGTGGGGAAAGCTTTAACTCTGAATCAAGTCTTACTGTACATCAGAGATCTCACACGGGTGGGAGGCTTCATTCCTGTTCTGAATGCGGGAAATATTTTTTACAAAAATCAGAACTCATCATACATTACAGATCTCATATGGGCAAGAAGTCGTATTCCTGTACCAAGTGCAGGAAATGTTTTTCACAGCTGTCCCGCCTTTATATACATCAGAGGTCTCACATGAGGACAAAGCCTTGTTCTTGTCCTGAGTGTGGAAAATGCTTTTCAAGGAAATCAACCCTTGTCATACATCAAAGATCTCACACAGGGGAGAGGCCGTACTCCTGCCCTAAATGTGATAAAAGTTTTTCACGCAAGTCCAATCTTTACACACATCAGAGAATTCACACAGGAGAGAAGCCGTATTCCTGTCCTGAGTGTGGGAAATGTTTTTTACAGAAATCACACCTTGTTAGTCATCAAAGATCTCACACAGGAGAGAAACCGTATTCTTGTTCTGAGTGCGGGAAATGTTTTTCACATGTGTCCCATCTTTACAGACATCAGCAGTCTCACACAGGGGAAAGACCATTTTCCTGCCCTCAGTGCGGGAAATGTTTTTCACAGAAATCTGGCCTTGTTAGTCATCAAACATCTCACACAGGAGAGAAACCGTATTCCTGTTCCGAGTGTGGGAAATGTTATAGACGGAAATCAAACTTTGTTATACATCAAAGATCTCACACAGAAGAGAGCGCGAAAACAAATTTTGTTGAACATCAAAGATCTCACATGGGGGAGAATTCGTACTCCTGCCCTGAATGTGATAAATGTTTTACACATCAATCCAAACTTTACACGCATCAGATGATTCACACAGGAGAGAAGCCATATTCCTGCCCTGAGTGTGGGAAATGTTTTTCACGGGCAGCCCATCTTTACAGACATCAGATGTCTCACACGGGGGAGAAGCCGTATTGCTGTCCTGAGTGTGGAAAATGTTTTTTAGAGAAGTCCCATCTATACACACATCAGAGGATTCACACAGGCGAGAAGCCGTATTCCTGCCCTGAGTGCGGGAAATGTTTCTCAAAGAAATCGGACCTTGTTAGACATCAAAGATCTCACACAGGTGAGAAGCCACATTCCTGTGCTGAGTGTGGGAAATGTTTTTCAAAGAAATCAAACCTTGTTGTACATCAAAGATGTCACACAGGAGAGAAGCCGTATTCCTGTCCTGAATGCGGGAAATGTTTCTCGGACAAATCAAGCCTTGTTAGGCATAAAAGATCTCACACAGGAGCGAAACCGTATTCCTGTCCTGACTGTGAGAAATGTTTCTCCAAGGAAACGAACCTTGTTAGACATCAAAGATCTCACACAGGTAAGAAGCCACATTCCTGCTCTGAGTGTGGGAAATGTTTTTCAAAGAAATCAGCCCTTGTTATACATCAGAGATCTCACACAGGTGAGAAGCCGTATTCCTGTCCTGAGTGTGAGAAATGTTTCTCAACTAAATCAGCCCTTGTTAGACATCAAAGATCGCACACAGGTGAGAAGCCGTATTCCTGCCCTGAATGTGAGAAATGTTTCGCAAAGAAATCAACCCTTGTTAAACATCAAAACTCTCACAGAGGTGGGAAGCCAAATTCTTTCCCTGAGTGAGCAAAATGTTTTCACGGGTGTCCCATCTTCACACTCATCAGAGGTTTCACACAGGGAGAAGCCGTGTGCCTGCCCTGAGTGCAGTAATAGTTTTTTACAGAAATTAGATTTTGCTATGCATCAATGATCTTACAGAGATGAGAAGCCGTATTTTACAGATCATCCATTAAATTGCTGACGGTTGGCAACCCTGCCTGGTGCCCTGGAACTTGTAGCTGAAATGGGTTCAATCATTTACTTACCTCCTCCTCGTCCCCAAGTCCCGGTACAAATCAAGGTGAGAACGAAGATTTGCAGTCCAAGGACCACGGCTATGGAACGCTCTACCTGCAAACATCCGCTTGGAAAAAGACCATCGGGCCTTCAGGAAAAAACTCATGACCCACCTCTTCTAAGAAGGAATCAACGCAGGTCGGATCAAGCGCCTCGAGGCGATTCAGTTCGCAGTTGCAGCGCTATACAAATCATTCATTCATTCACTTATGAGAGTGATTTTTTTGTGATGTTAAATCATATATATGTAGGCCTGAATCTAATCCCAGTGCTCTCTGAGGTTAAGTTATGGCTGAAGACGTTGAGAAACCTGGCCTTCTCTCTAATTGGTGGTATAGATTTGTTCAGAATGAAGGTCCTTTTAAAGTTGTTATGCTTGTTTTCGAAATTCACCCACCTGGATCCCCAAATCCTTTTTTAAAGAGCTTACTCAAATCGTACTTTTCTTTCCTCTAAGGCCCTAAGCCCCATGCTACAAAATTGCCACACTTACTAGACCAACCTCACAGGGTGGCCTGATTTCTACAAATATTTTATTTTCACACAACTTGTTACTGCCCATTGGTGGCTAGAGCTGAACCTGAGCAATCCCTCTGTCATGTTAGAAGCGGCTATGCTAAATTCCCTGGAGGCATTAAAGCTCCCTATTCCCTGACCCCCCCCCCCCCTTTATGAAGACCACTATTAAAGCTTGGTCAATGGGACCTAAGTGGAAACAGCAGACTCCTCCTGCCCTTTCCCCTTTCACCCCATTGTGGAATAACCCCACCCTGACTCATTTTGACATGCTTCCTGACCCCCACAGCTGGGCCAGGTTGAAAATAAAAACTCTAGGACATATTATGAGTGAACGGAAACTAATGTCCTTTGCAGCCGTTAGATCTAAATCTAACTTACCACTGTACCACCAGTTTAGATCTATGCAGATATTGCACGCCTTCCGTAATCAATTTCTTCATCAGGACTTGTACCTAGCCTGCTCTCACACATCAACCACCTCTCAAAACCAGCCTCCTCACTCATAACAGGTCTGGGCAGAGGTGGTGGACATCAATGCAATTGCCTCTTCTGGCCTTACCCTGGATCCAAAGCTGTGTCTGCTGGGCCTGGTGGAACACATGGCCCCCTGCAGTTGCTGAGAGAACACTCTTTGGCCTACTACTCTATTATGCTGGAAAATTGATTATGATGAATTGGAAAAAAACTGCCCCTCCCAGTTATCTTTCGAAAACACTTAGTCAACTCCAATCTTCCACTTCATCAGGATACATATGAAAATAGAAGGAAAAATATATTTCATAATGCGTGGTCTCCATGGCTTGAAGATCCCTTCACAGCCCCATGATGCCCCCTTTTCCGAGTCAGAACTGACACTCTTCTATCCCTACATACCCAATCCCCTTGCTGCCTTATTTATGAGAAGACAGCTCGAAGTCTGCCCTGGAACAATGTGGTCTGCTACATGAACCAATTGTTTCTTTTTGTAAATGTCAACCCTCAATATGTTTTTTTCCCATTTGCTCCCCTGCATGGGTAGCTGAACTTGGAGTATTCAAGTTTTCATTTCTATGTAGAAAAATGTATAAAACAGATTTATAAAAATTAAAACTTTGTATGTAGCCCACGTATTACAGCCAAGCAGTGATTGGTCTTGTTGCAATCGGACTGACGTGCTGGTGTCGGAAATCCTATCCCTGATGCAGCCATCGGAACCATTCATGGCCCATTTAACTCTAGTCACTTTGGAACACAGAATCACCCGGTGTTGATTGGCCAAGGGATAAAGTCCAGCCCACATCCATATCTCATTAAATCAAGGAGCATGAGATGGGGCGAAAAAACATGGAGCAAGTTCGAAACCTGGTGAATTGCAACATTCTGACATGTTTTCGCCACAGGATGAATCTCAGTAAAGTATATTTCAGTTTTTATCCTTTTCTTATTTTCACAGCTAATCGGTGTATGTATTTATTTTTTGTTCTTTTCTTTGTATATATTTTATGCACTGCCCACTTTCAAGATATTAAATTATAAAATTAATAAAGTGGCTTCTGTGTGTAAGCTAGGATTAGGGATGAGCTTGATGTTCGTCCGTTCACAGAACAGCGAAAATTATGGGGCGTTCGCGGCAAATTTGATCGCCGCGGAACGCTCCATAATGCACTGCGAGATGGCATGTGCATTGCTGTATGATGATTAGCCAAAGCATGCACCTGACCTGCATGCTTTGGCCAATCACAGCGCCCTCTGCTAAGAGAGACATAATTGGCTCAGAGGGACTAAGCCCACACCCCACACTATATAAGGCAGCTTACACATATATATACTCTGCATTTAGCATTGACTATAAATTCAGTGTTTACTCTATAGTCAGTGAGTGCATTAATATATATATATATATATATATATATATATATACAGTGGTGTGAAAAAGTGTTTGCCCCCTTCCTCATTTCCTGTTCCTTTGCATGTTTGTCACACTTAAGTGTTTCGGAACATCAAACCAATTTAAACAATAGTCAAGGACAACACAAGTAAACACAAAATGCAATTTGTAAATGAAGGTGTTTATTATTAAAGGTGAAAAAAAATCCAAACCATTATGGCCCTGTGTGAAAAAGTGATTGCCCCCTAAACCTAATAACTGGTTGGGCCACCCTTAGCAGCAACAACTGCAACCAAGCGTTTGCGATAACGTGCAATGAGGCTTTTACAGAGTCCTGGAGGAATTTTGGCCCACTCATCTTTGCAGAATTGTCCTAATTCAGTTACATTAGAGGGTTTTCGAGCATGAACGGCCTTTTTAAGGTCATACCACAACATCTCAATAGGATTCAGGTCAGGACTTTGGCTAGGCCACTCCAAAGTCTTCATTTTGTTTTTCTTCAGCCATTCGGTGGTGGACTTGCTGGTGTGTTTAGGATCATTGTCCTGCTGCAGAACCCAAGTTCGTTTCAGCTTGAGTACACGAACAGATGGTCGGACATTCTCCTTCAGGATCTCTTGGTAGACAGCAGAATTCATAGTTCCTTTTATCACGGCAAGTCTTCCAGGTCCTGAAGCAGCAAAACAGCCCCAGACCATCACACTACCACCACCATATTTTACTGTTGGTATAATGTTCTTTTTCTGAAATGCAGTGTTCCTTCTACGCCAGATATACTTGGACACACACCTTCCAAAGAGTTCCACTTTTGTCTCATCGGTCCACAGAATGTTGTCCCAAAAGTCTTGGGGATCATCAAGATGTGTTGTGGAGAAATTGAGACGAGCTTTGATGTTCTTTTTGCTCAGCAGTGGTTTTCTCCTTGGAACTCTGCCATGCAGGCCATTTTTGCCCAGTCTTTTCCTAATGGTGGAGGCATGAACGCTGACCTTAACTGAGGCAAGTGAGGCCTGCAGTTCCTTGGACGTTGTTGTGGGGTCTTTTGTGACCTCTTGGATGAGTCGTCGCTGCGCTCTTGGGGTAATTTTGGGTGGCCGGCCACTCCTGGGAAGGTTCACCACTGTTCCATGTCTTCGCCATTTGTAGATAATGGCTCTCACTGTGGTTCGCTGGATTCCCAAAGCTTTGGAAATGGCTTTATAACCCTTTCCAGACTGATAGATCTCAATTACTTTCTTTCTCAATTGTTCCTGAATTTCTTTGGGTCTCGGCATGATGTGTAGCTTTTAAGGATCTTCTGGTGGACCTTACTGTGTCAAGCAGCTCCTATTTAAGTGATGCCTTGATTGTGAACAGGTGTGGCAATAATCAGGCCTCGGTGTGGCTAGAGAAATTGAACTCAGGTGTGGACAACCACAGTTATAGTATGTTTTAACAAGGGGGGCAATCACTTTTTCACACAGGGCCATGATGGTTTGGATTTTTTTTCACCTTTAATAATAAACATCTTCATTTACAAATTGCATTTTGTGTTTACTTGTGTTGTCCTTGACTATTGTTTAAATTGGTTTGATGTTCCGAAACACTTAAGTGTGACAAACATGCAAAGGAACAGGAAATGAGGAAGGGGGCAAACACTTTTTCACACCACTGTATATATATACATACACACACTACATCCAGTGTAGCCTATATCTACATTGCATTCCGTGGTATACTGTTTCTAATACACTTCAGGTGGTGTATATATATAAATATATATATATATATATATATATATATACTCTGTATCCAGTGTAGCCTATATCTACAGTGCATTCTGTGGTGTACTGTTTCTAATACATTTCAGGCGGTGTACACAGTATCTAATACAGTGTGTACAGTTTCTACTACACTTCTGGCGGTGTACACAGTACACAATACAGTGCAGCCATAGTACAGTTTCTACTACTTTTCTGGGGGTGTACACAGTATCTAATACAGTGTGTACAGTTTCTACTACACTTCTGGTGGTGTACACAATACAGTGCAGCCAAAGTACAGTTGTTAATACAGTGCAGGCGATATACACAGTATCTAAAACAGTGTAGTGTGGTGTTGCAAAACAAAATATACATAATTTCCGGAAGGCCGCCAAGGAGAGGCAGATGCTTACAGGCCACTAAAAGAGGGCAAGCAGCATCTGTGTCTACAGTCAACAGTTCTGGTCGTGGACATGGTGCATCCTCTGCAGGTGGCCGTGGGGCACACTTGTCCTTTTTTTCTGCTGATGGCCGTGTTATTGAGCCAGAACATGCAGAAGTGTTGGTGGAGTGGATAACAAAGCCGTCCTCATCCTCTGTCACCCAGGCTCAGAGTAGTTTGCCTTCCAACACAGCTGACAAAGTGGCCTATTCCACCGGGCTCCTTGTCCACAGTCACTCCTTCCATAGCCCCACCATCATGCATGGAGGAGTCCCCAGAATTATTCGACCACAGTGTCAGGTACAGGCCGCTGGAGGATGTGAAGCCATTTGAAGGCTCCGATGTTGGTTCCCAGGTTGAGGAAGGGAGTAATGTGAGCCTAGAAAGAGAGGGTGCCCAAGAAGGACAAGAAACTGGCAGTCATGTTTCCCCGGCTGCAGTATACTGCTAAGTTTGCTCCAGTGATGAGGAGGGAGGGGATGATGAGGTCACTGACTGTACTTGGGTGCCTGAGAGGAGGAGGAGGCACAACTCCAACAAGGCAGGATGTCCTCTAGGGGGCATCCACCCTATTGCATCACACTGCAGAGCTCCGCAGGTGCAGGGCGCTGCTGACTCCCTGCTGACTTTTAAAAGTTCCTTGGTGTGGGCCTTTCTCGACACGTGCAGCAGATCGCAATGTTGCTGTTTGCAACCTATGTCTGAAGCGGATCGCGCGTGGCCAGAACATCAGCCACTTGGGCACCACAAGCTTGACCAGACATATGACGACCTGCCATGCAGTCCGTTGGCAACAGCACTTGAAAGACCCACATCAAAGAAAAACTTCTCCTTGCTCCTCATCTGGGATCTCCAACCCTACTATACCTCCAGTCCTCTCAAAAACCTGCACTGAGAGGAATGAATGTATAGCAATAGGTGTCCAAAGTACTTGCAGCAAATCTGCTAGCAGTACACCACCATCTTATTTTAGCGGGCAAATTTCCCTACCCCAGTTGCTGAACCGTAAAAATAAATTTGGTCCCAGCCATCCGCATGCTCAGTGTCTAAATGCTAGCTTGGCCAAATTGCTAGCACTGCAACTGCTGCCTTTTCAGCTGGTAGACTCTGACCCTTTTTCATGAATTTGTGGAATGTGCTGTACCTCAGTGGCAGGTTCCAAAACGCCATTTCTTTTCACGGAAGGCCATTCCGGCTCTCTACCGGCATGTGGAAGGCAATATTTTGGCCTCGTTGGACAGGGCGGTCAGCAGTAAGGTGCATATTACCGTTGACTAATGGTCCAGCAGGCATGGGCAGGGAAGTTATCTTTCCTTTTTGTTGCACTGGGTATCTGCTGGCAGCTGGGAAGGATGCAGGACAGGGTTCAGTATTGTTGGAGCTTGTTCCACCACCATGCCTCCAAAATGCTAGTGGTAATTCTGCCACAGCTCTCTCTTCCGCCCCCTCCTCTTCTTCTTCCTCTAGGGCCTCTTCTGCAGATTTGTCCTCTGAACCAGTGGTGCTCTGTAAGCGTTCAAGGGGCTACGCAAGCAGTCAGGCAAAAAGATGCCATGCAGTGCTTGAGTTGGTCTGCTTAGGGGACAAGAGCCACACTGGGGCAGAGATTCTGTCAGCTCTGCAGGGGCAGGCTCAGAGGTGGTTGATGCCACGCCAGCTTTAGCCAGGAATGGTTGTATGCGACAATGGCACCAACCTTCTCTCGGTCCTCCAACAGGGACACTTGACCCATGTTCCATGTTCGGCACACGTCCTGAATTTGGTGGTGCAGTAGTTCTTGAGCAGGTACCCAGGCTTACAGGATCTCCTGAGGCAGGCCAGAAAAGTCTGTGGTCATTTACGCCAGTCATACAATGCCAGCCGCCTCATTTGTGACATGCCCACCAGGTGGAACTCAATGTTGGCAATGCTGCAGCGGCTGCACACACAGCAGAGGGCCATCAATGAGTACCTGTGTGAGTATGGCAACAGGACAGGGTCAGGGGAGCTTGGCTTTTTTTGCCACGCCAGTGGTTACTGATCAAGGATGCATGCGCTGTCCTGTCACCATTTGAGGAGGCCACAAGGATGGTGAGCAGCGACGATGCATGCATCAGTGACACTGTCCCTCTAGTCTTACTGTTGGAGCACACGCTTCATGGAATAATGGACAGAGCACTTGTGGCAGAACAGCGGGGGGAAGAGGAGGATTTCCTTACCTCTCAAGTCCCCCTTTATCCAGATAGCATTCCTGCCAGCCCGCCAAACACACAGAAAGAAGAGGAGGATTGTGTCAGCATGGATGTACAGGATTAACACTCAGCAGCAGTCTTAAAGGGATGGTTTTCAGTCCCCAGAAACCCAAGGAGTTGTACGTGGCTGGGAGGAGGTAGTTACGGATCATGTGATCCTTAGTGACCCAGAGGACTCGGAATCAAATGCCTCTGCAAACTTACGCTGCATGGCCTCCCTGATTCTGCAAAGCTTGCGAAAGGACCCTAGGATTCATGGTATAAAGGAGAGGGATCATTACTGACTGGCAACCCTTCTTGATCCACGTTACAAGGGTAAGGTAGCAGAACTCATCCTGCCTTCGCAGAGGGAGCAGAGGATGAAACATCTTCAGGAGGCCTTGAAGAAAGGTTTGTGCAATGCATTTCCAGACCCCGGGAGGTTACAATTTCCTGGTGCTGGACAATGTGTTGCTGAGGCTTCGTTCAGTCAAAGGAAGAGCGGTGGAGAAGGTGGCCGGCTGACCGATGCCTTTAAACAATTTTTCAGTCCTCAGCGCCAAGGTCTGATCGGTTCAAGCAACCATCACCAGCGTCTGCAATACATGGTGCAGGAATATCTAGGGGCAAGAGCAGACTTGGAGACTATTCCAACAGAGCATCCACTGGGTTACTGGGTCTTGAGGATGGACCACTGGCCAGAACTTTCTCAATATGCAATTGAGCTACTGGCCTGTCCTTCATCCAGCGTGCTTTCAGAACGTACATTCAGTGCTGCTCGAGGGTTTGTAACGGATCATAGAGTGCGATTGTCCACAGACTCTGTTGATAGGCTCACATTCATAAAAATTAATCAGTCTTGGATCAGCAGCTATCAAGCACCTGATTCTGATGTAACTGATTGAATTTTCTATGAATGTGGGATCCCTTGAAGACTGCCTATGCTGACTATCCTGTTCCTCCTCAATCTTGATGATGCTAGCTTCCAACAATATTTTTGGTTTAGGGCACCACCACCACCCAAGGCATGTAATTACAATTTTTGATCTAATATTTCACAACAGGGCCAGTTCCAACAAGAGTATCTGTGAGGAGTTACAGTGTTGTGGCACCACCACCACCCAAGGCCAATTTTTCTGCCCCTGTTTAACAGGGGCATGTAATTAAAATTTTTGATATAATATTTCAACGCAGGGCCGTTCCTGCGCCCAACAAGAGTAACTGTGAGGGCTTACAGTGTTGTGGCACCACCACCCAAGGCCCAATTTTCTGCCCCTGTTTAACAGGGCATGTAATTACAATTCTTGATATAATATTTCAACGCAGGGCCCGTTCCTGAGCCCAACAAGAGTAACTGTAAGGGCTTACAGTGTTGTGGCACCACCACCACCCAAGGCCCAATTTTTCTGCCCCTGTTTAACAGGGGCATGTAATTACAATTTTTGATATAATATTTCAACGCAGGGCCGTTCCTGCGCCCAACAAGAGTAACTGTGAGGGCTTACAGTGTTGTGGCACCACCACCCAATGCCCAATTTTTCTATCCCTGTTTTACAGGGCATGTAATTACAATTTTTGATATAATATTTCAACGCAGGGCCCGTTCCTGCACCCAACAAGAGTTACTGTGAGGGCTTACAGTGTTGTGGCACCACCACCGCCCAAGGCCAAATTTTCTGCAGAGTATATAGGGCAGACCGTATAGTGTATATATACTTCTGTTCAGAGTATATAGTGAATGAGGGACCCCCACACCATTTTAAAAAATATGTGGGTACAGGGTTCCCCTTAACATCCATACCAGACCCAAATGGCCTCGTAATGGACTGGGGGGGGGGGGCCCATGCCGTTTTTTTTCAATGATTTTTATCTATATTGCTGGGACCCGACAATTCATTACAGCCATGATCAGTTTTAAATTACATTTTTTCCTTTAGAAATGTCATTTTGCTGTGGTATTGTTCTAAACATGGGAAAAATGTGCTACTTTACAGGCATACTAAAGACACCCCCAGGCACGATATTTAAAGGAATATTTTTTTTTTATTGTTTCACTTTAAGCATTATTAAAATCACTGCTCCCCAAAAAACAGCCCTTTTAAAAACTTTTTTTTGCCTTGATACATGTCCCCTGGGGCAGGACCCAGGTCCTCAAACACTTTTTATGACAATAACTTGCATATAAGCCTTTAAAATTAGCACTTTTGATTTTTCACATTCGTGTCCCATAGACTTTAAGGGTTTGCGTGGTTGAACAATTTTTTTGCCTGTCCGCATGTTCTGCTGTGAACCGAACAGGGGGTGGGGGGGGGGGGGTCACAAGCCAGGGTCGATGCAGGGGAAGGGTTTCAAAGTCCAGGGTCACAAGTCAAGTTCAATTCCAAGTAGCAATAGAGGTAGCTCGAGGCAGCAGACGGAATAATGTGTGAAGTACAATAATCTGGCAAACAGGAAGTGCCAAGGCATGTCTTAAATCAGGAAGTTCATAGGAGTAAAGAGTTCAAGGCTCAAGACAAAACAAGGTTCAAGACAACATCATCCAGTTCATGGAACTGTCCAACATCTTAAGTGGCTCAACAAGAAGAGACATTGCCCAACACAGCAGGTCCCAGGTTTAAATCACGTCCCTGACATCCTGACATAGAGTCTCTTTCTAGTGGTGGCCAGAGGTAGTACAGGTTGTTAAAAGGCTATCACAGCCGGTGTTGTGTCGAATACTGTCCCCCGTCGGATAGTGTCCGCCCTGTACTGCGCTTACCGAAGGTCTCCGAAGATGGATGATGCCTGCGTTCAAGCTTCAAGCCCCACCATCCAAGTGGACATAGAATAAAAATTAACCGAGCGAAGCGAGGCCGTGCCCGAAGCGTGGCGAGCGAAGCGAGCCCGTGAGGGGCCCTGTTACTATGTGCTACCGTATGTCCACTTGGATGGTGGGGCTTGCACCTGGACTCAGTGTGCAGGCGCCGTTCTTCTTTGGAGACTTTCGGAGTCTCCTTGTCCTCCGTACAGCACAGTACTGGGCGGACACTATCTGATGGGGGGACAGTTTTTGGCAGAACAACGGTCTTACTTGCTCAAAGCAAGCTCCCCCTCATTCCCTCCTATCTCAGTCAAGGTCCTTGCCTTGGTTAGCTAGTTGCCGTGGGCTTGTGTCCTTGACAGTGAGGCTAGTAGGTCATCAGACAGAAAGCATCATCAGAGCCAATGTAGAAGGTCTCACCATCCATGAAGGCACTGTGTGCACCCATTTACATCTTCACATGTATGCTCCGCTAAAAGACGCTGCTGGGCCTGTTCTAATGCCTCACTGCAGGGTATAACCCTGTGTAAAAAATGCCTTACAGAAGCTCCCTCTTATCAGTTATATATATATATAAGTTATGCAAGAAACTCTACAGGAGTACTTCGTACCAGGACCCTCAGACAAACTTCCTGCAGTGGAGCCAGCAACATTGCAGACATCCAATATACCAGCTCATCAGTGGAGAGGAGACTGAGGATGTCACCCATGGGACACTTTGACTACATCCTCATATGTCAAGGTAGTAATCAAAAAACTGTGGAAGTTCCAGCTAAAAAGAGGTTTTACAATCATCTCATGAGTTGCTGGAATGCTTTCCGTATCGACGGGAGGGGACACAAACCCTCCCCCCCCCTCCCTCGCTGGTGTTTCTCAGACTTACCGTTCGCCCGAAAAAAGATCCAATGGTGCGGACGGATGCTCCCATAGGTGATCAAAGAATAGCTAGGGCCTGGTATGGATTGGGGGGACCCCCATGCTGTTTTTTTTTTGTTTTGTATTGCCAGCAATTTAAATTAAAATGTTCTCTTTATATATGTCAGTTTTGCTGCAGCAGGTTCTATACATGGTACAGATGCACCACTTTACAGGCAGACTAAGGAGACCCCCCCTCCCAGCACTATATTTAAAGGAATCTTTCATTTTTATTGTTTCACTTTAAGCATCATTAAAATCACTGCTCCTGTAAAAACTATCTGTTTTAAAAATAAATGTTTGCATTGATACATGTCCCCAAAGCCAATAACTTGCATATAAGCCTTCAAAATGGGGACTTTTGATTTGTTCACGTTCTGGTCCCATATAATTTAAAGCGGTAGTAAACCGCACTTTTTTGTTTTCTAAAACAAAAAAACTTGCAAGGCAAAGGCATAATGAGCTAGTATGCAGCGCATACTAGCTCATTATTAACCACTTAACAACCGGCCCATAGCCGAAAAACGGCTACAGGGCGGTTGCTTAACTCTGGGAGGCCGTTAATTAGCGGCCTCACAGAATTCTGCTCTTGCGCGCCCCCTGGGGCGCGCACTCGAGAACATCCATGATCGCCGGGTCCAGAGGACCCGGCCGATCATGGATCACGGTAAACGGCCGCTCATCGCGGCCGTTTACCACGTGATCGCTCCGTCAAATGACGGAGCGATCACATGTAAGCAAACCGGCGTCATTTGATGACGCCGGTTCCTCTCTCCTCCTCTCTCTGTACCGATCGGTACAGTGTGAGAGGCGAGGGGGAGGGATCGGTGGCAGCAGTGCTGTGGGCGGGATCTGTAGTGCCCACAGCCTGCTCTGCATGCCACCGATCCATCCATCCATGCTCAGCCATCCCTCCATACCCTGCAATACACAGCAATAGCCTGCAGTGTATTGCTGGGTATTGCAGGGTATGGAGGGATGGCTGAGCATGGATGGATACCCTGCAATGCTCTGCCATACCCTCCAATACTGTGCCATACCCTCCAATACTGTGCCATACCCTCCAATACTGTGCCATACCCTGCAATGCTCTGCCATACCCTGCAATGCCCTGCCATACCCTGCGATACTCTGCCATACTCTGCCATACCCTGCGATACTCTGCCATACCCTGCCATACCCTGCGATACTCTGCCATACCCCGCGATACTCTGCCATACCCTGCGATACTCTGCCATACCCTGCGATACTCTGCCATACCCTGCGATACCCTGCCATACCCTGCCTTACCCTGCCATACCCTGCGATACTCTGCCATACCCTGCGATACTCTGCCATACCCTGCGATACTCTGCCATACCCTGCGATACTCTGCTATACCCTGCGATACTCTGCCATACTCTGCGATACTCTGCCATACCCTGCCATACCCTGCGATACTCTGCCATACCCTGCCATACCCTGCCATACCCTGCCATACCCTGCGATACCCTGCGATACTCTGCCATACCCTGCGATACTCTGCCATACCCTGCGATACTCTGCCATACCCAACAATACCCTGCCATACCCAACAATACCCTGCCATACCCAACAATACCCTGCGATACTCGCTACGATCAAAGCCAGGATCGTTTTTTTTTTTTTATTTCAGGCTTTCCAGCCTAGAGGTGAGATGTGGGGTCTTATTGACCCCATATCTCACTGTAAAGAGGACCTGTCATGCCATATTCCTATTACAAGGGATGTTTACATTCCTTGTAATAGGAATAAAAGTGATCAAAAACATTTTTTGGGGGAAAAAAAGGGTCAAACTAAAATAAATAAAGTAAAATGAACAATAAAAATATATATATTTTTTTAAAGCGTCCCTGTCCCCGTGTGCTCGCATGCAGAAGCGAACGCATACGTAAGTCCCGCCCACGTATGAAAACGGTGTTCAAACCACACATGTGAGATATCGCTGCGAACGTTATAGCGAGAACAATAATTTTGGCCCTAGACCTCCTCTGTAACTCAAAACATGTAACCAGTAAAAAAAAAATAAAGCTTATGGGGATTTTTAAGTAGCGAAGTTTGGCGCCATTTCACGAGTGTGTGCAATTTTGAAGGGTGACATGTTGGGTATCTATTTACTCGGCGTAACTTCAGCTTTCACATTATGCAAAAACATTGGGCTAAATTTACAGTTTTGTTTTTTGTAAAGCACAAACCATTTTTTTTCCCAAAAAAACACGTTAGAAAAATTGCTGCGCAAGTACCGTGCTAGATAAAAAGTTGCAACGACCGCCATTGTATTCTCTAGGGTCTTTGCTAAAAAAACATATATAATATTTTGGGGTTCTATGTAATTTTCTAGCAAATAAATGATGATTTTTACATGTAGGAGAGAAATGTCAGAATTGTCCTGGGTGCTCCAGAACACCTGATGGTGCTCCCTGCATGTTGGGCCTCTGTATGTGGCCACGCTGTGTAAAAGTCTCACACATGTGGTATCGCCGTACTCAGGAGTAATAGCAGAATGTGTTTTGGGGTGTAATTTGTGGTATGCATATGCTGTGTGTGAGAAATAACCTGCTAATATGACAATTTTGTGAAAGAAAAAAAAAAAAGAAAAAAAATCTTGATATTGCAAAGAATTGTGGGAAAAAATGACAACTGCAAAAAACTCACCATGCCTCTTTCTAAATACCTTGGAATGTCTTCTTTCCAAAAAGGGGTCATTTGGGGGTATTTGTACTTTCCTGGCATGTTAGGGTCTCAAGAAATGAGATAGGCCGTCAGTACTTCAGGTGTGATCAATTTTCAGATATTGGCACCATAGCTTGTGGACTCTATAACTTTCACAAAGACCAAATAATATACCCCAATTTGTACTTATTTTTACCAAAGATGTGTAGCAGTATAAATTTTGGCCAAAATTTATCAAGAAAAATTACAAATTTGCTAAATTTTATAACAAAAACGAAGAAAAATTCATTTTTTTTTTTACTGAATTTTCAGTCGTTTTTCTTTTATAGCGCAAAAAATAAAAAACCCAGAGGTGATTAAATACCACCAAAAGAAAGCTCTATTTGTGTGAAAAAAAGGACAAAAATTTCATATGGGTACAGTGTTGTATGAATGAGTAATTGTCATTCAAAGTGTGAGAGCACCGAAAGCTGAAAATTGGTCTGGTTATTAAGGGTGTTTAAGTGCCCAGTGGTCAAGTGGTTAAATACTCACCTTAGAACGAGGCGCCGGTATCTCACCCGATCCACGCCGAGGGAGCTGACATGTTGCCTTGGCGTGTCTTCCGCGTATTGCGGCTCCAGCGCTATGAGTGGCTGAAGCCGCGATACCTCACTCCCACGCATGCGTGCAGGAGTCTTTTTCCCGGCAAGATCTGGCAGTTCTGCCGAACCTTCGGCCGGGCCTTAACAGCTCATGCACCGCATAACGTCAGCGGCTGCATGAAAAGTAAATATCTCCTAAACTGTACAGGTTTAGGAGATATTAATTTTACCTACAGGTAAGCCTTATTATAGGCTTACCTGTAGGTAAAAGTTAAAAAAAATAAACTATAGTCTAGGTTCGGGAGTTCAGGTGCGAACCAAACCAGGGGTGTTTGGGCCCAACTCTACCAGAGAGTGTTCCAGCAGTCATCACCTCACTGCCACTCTGTACAGTAGCCTGGATCCTGCGGGATGAGGACATAATAGGACAGTAGCCAAAATCCAGAGACTGTCCTGCAGCATTCAGGAAACTTGGCAACAATGACATGAACTTTCAAAGGGCTGCAGTTCCTCTGAGTGCCACAAGGTGGTGAACTAACGTATACTGTGATAGGAAGTATCTATGGGATACAGACAGGAAGTGATGTCAGGTAAAGACAGGAAGTGATGTCCTAAGCAGACGGGAAGTTCTGGTTGGGAGGTGAGGCGGGAAGAAGTAGAGAGGAGACGTTGCTCAAAATGCAGTAGGAGGTAATAAGGTCTTGTATTCTATTTACACTCAGTAATCCCCCCGTCATGTCTGTCCTCTTCCTCCATAGTCACTGTGATGTCTTTTATCTCCAGCAGATGATGATATATACATAGCTCCCAACTGTCCCTGATTTGGAGCATTGTCCCTCTGTCCCTAATTCCTCCTCATTTGTCCCTCATTTTGGTCTGATCTATAAAGTTGTATATAAAATGCACTTTTTATCTATCAAAAAGTGTTTCCCAGCGCTAAACCTTTCATCTGATTTCTAAATTGCTGCATTTGTAAATACCAAAAGCCAATATAAAGGAATAGTAGTGATAAAAAGCACTTGTGGGTTTAACCAATCATTTTTTAAAAAATACAATACTTATTTTAAGGGGGGCATGGCAGGGGGCGTGGCAAGGGGTGTGTCCTATGCCTGCATACTTTTGCACATAGGTGTCCCTCATTCCCATTTCAGAAAGTTGGGCGATATGCATATATAGTGTGGAAACCCAGATCAACCCCTTCAGGGTCAGAACATTTCCCCACTTGGAAGTGCAGTCGCTGTAGATCTGAGGGGGGACATGCAAGAAAAATAAAAAAAAATGCATTTTAGCTTGCACGTGATTGGATGATATAAATCAGCAGAGCTTCCCCTCATTTCAGATCTTCCCCTCAGATCTACATCGACTGCACTTCAAAGTGCACTTGTAGTGCAAAGTGGATTTGCCTTTAGTAAATCAACCCCTATATTACCAAAAGTATTGGGACACCTGCCTTCACACGCACATGAACTTTAATGACATCTCAATCTTAGTCTGTTGGGATCAATATTGAGTTGGCCCACCCTTTGCAGCTATAACAGCTTCAGCTCTACTAGGAAGGCTGTCCACAAGGTTTAGGAGTGTGTATGGGAATGTTTGACCATTCTTCTAGAAGTGCATTTGTGAGGTCAGGCAATGATGTGGACAAGAAGTCCTGGCTCACAGTCTCTTCTCTAATTCAGCCCAAAGGTGTTCTATCGGGTTGAGGGCAGGACTCTGTGAAGGCCAGTCAAGTTCCTACACCATAAACTCGCTCATCCATGTCTTTATGGACCTTGCTTTGTGCACTGGCGCGCAGTCATGTTGGAACAGGAAGGGGCCATCCCCAAACTGTTCCCACAAAGTTGGGAGCATGAATTTGTCCAAAATGTCTTGGTATACTGACGCCTTTAGCGTTCCCTTCACTGGAACTAAGGGGCCAAGCCCAACCCCTGAAAAACAAACCCACATCATAATCCCCCCTTCACCAAATGATTTGGACCAGTGCACAAAGCAAGGTCCATTAAGACATGGATGAGCGAGTTTGGGGTAGAGGAACTTGACTGGCCTGCATAGAGTCCTGACCTCAACCTGATAGAACACCTTTGGGATGAATTAGAGCGAAGACTGAGAGCCTGACTTGAGAGCCTGACTTGCCACAAATGCGCTTATGGAAGAATGGTCAAACATTCCCTAAAGCTTGTGGACAGCCTTCCCAGAAGAGTTGAAGCTGTTATAGCTGCAAAGGAGGGTGGACTAACTCAATATTGAAAAGTCCCAGTCCCAGCGCTTAGCTGTCCTACTCCCGTGGCTACTGATCTCGGCACCACCTCTTCAGGCACTGCCAGCCCACTTGGCCACAGCCGCCCCCTTCAAGACTCCATAGTCCTCCCAGACTCTACATCCATTCCAGACTGCTTCCACCCAGTCCTCTCAGGTATGCCTTTCAGTCCTCTGACTGTACACTCACCAGCCCTCTTGGCTGCTTTTCTTCCTGGTGATTTACCTGCCAGTGTTCTCCTGCTGTCCTTAACCTTTCTCCCGCGCATCCTGGTCAGGATCCTTCCATGTGTCTTGAGAAGGGACCCTTCCGCACCCGATCCCAGGTCCGAGGCCCCCCCCCCCCAAGAATAGGGGGCACCTACAAGGGCCACCAACAGCCTAACACTCCATCTCCATCTCCCACTTGAACTCCACTGCCCCAGCTGGGCTGACCCTGAGTATTTGAGAGGGCCTGCCCCCTGCCAACCCATCTGTTGGGGATTGGTCATGTTCCTCATGAATACTCCAGGCAGCTCCACTTTACTTCCCCATTCTTCAGGAAGTTTCTAGTAAGTTCGAGAAGTAGGGGGGGGGTCTCAGTGATGCTGCCTGTGAGTCACCCAGCTCTCCCTGAATTTCTGCCCAACCCAGAAAGCCTTAACAATTTTACCTACACTAAACAAAAATCTTTACACTTTTAGCACACTAGAGGGTGCTACAGCCAGATAGTGCCCAAGCACTTGAGTGAGGCTACTGTAGAACTTGGGAACACCTCAGCAGTGATACAAATGATTTCAGCCCCTGTTGCTCCCTTGACGCAATACTCATCTACTTGGCATAAAACTTGAAACCCTTCTGAAGTCAGTCGGGTCCACTCTTCTAGGGAAGTCTCAGGGTCATAGGGTTTCCTTGATAGGGCAGCCACCCATCAATGTCCTGTGGCATGCAGCTTGGCTGTGGTGAGTATGTAGGTTAGTGGATTATTATCGGTCTTGACCTCAAAGTCTACAACATACAGATAGTCTTTCAACTTGTCTACTGCTGCCCACTTCATGGCAAGGAATTCCAGCTTGTGTGTGTGGGATAGGTCTTTTCAGTGGGCGAAAGGCTCTGGTTTACATAGGCAACAGATCATAGGTGTCTTCCATGCTCATGGAACAACACGCAACCTAACCAATCATGGCTGGCATCAACATGTAACTCATAAGGTCAAGTTGGATCAGCATAGGTCAAACTCCTGTTTAGCTGGTGTAGTGGCCATAACCCTCGATGGGGCGGCCTTGACTTTTGGGCTTACCGGTTACCTCCGCTTGGCTTGTTCCTCCAGATCTAGGGGTTCCCAGAGTTAGTACCCAACAATTTTGGACGCTGACACCATAAAAGTCCTTTAGAAAGGGTTTTTTATTTGCAGGGGTAACATCCAACAACACAGTCTCATGTGGGAACAGAGGGTAAGGGTGAAGAAACTCAGGCACCTTGAACTGCGGACTATTAGGAAGTCTATGATGCAAACCCAGAGAGCAGCCACTCGCAGCTGGGCGCTTCACAGCTGAACAAATCTCTAGCCAGAGATTATGGCAGTCAACACTTGAATTCAGAACTTGCAAAGTCTCTGACCTTGAAGAAAATTGCAACCAAAGTGAACGGGAACCTCTCCTCAGTACCTGGAACATTATCCGTCTCCTTGGCAGTACTGGGAAAGCGCGGATTCGTCAGTGTCCTTGATAACCCAGCAACCAGGCACTTCTTGGGATGCCAGCTTGTTGGCCCTCCTCCGAAGAGTCCTCCCCCGGTCGCTTACACGAGCTGCGGTGCCCCTCCAAGTTGAAAGCGCACCCGGACGCCTTGAATCCTCCCTCAGTTACTGCACCTCGGACCAGCCGGTTCCGAGACTCTGGAACAGATGGATCCTTGCCCCAGACCAAGCGGGTCTGTGGGGCTAGTCAAACCGACCATGTTGCGGGGCGGCACACACTCCCATGACCGGGACCCCTCGCGGGCTACCCCGGTCCAGATCCAGGAGCAGGCAGCTCTGGCCGAACGAACCCCGAACACGTGACTCCAGCATCTTAGTCACGTTTTTTTCAACAAGAAAAAAAGCGGATCAGTTTACATCAGTATTTTATTAGCTTCTCAGCAGTTAAAAAAATGACTTAAAAAAAAAAATCATCTTTTTATGCCTAAATATGGAAGTGATGTCAGAGGTCGCTCTGGTCCTCCAAGGGCATAGAGCAGAATGGGGGGTCATCTTGCCCTCACTCTACTGCCTGTCTATCCATTAGATGGATCAAATCGCTTCCGGGTTGGTCTGGAAAGCGGCGCGGGGGGTCACATCTCCAGCCACCTCTAAAAGTGATCCCGTGGGTAATCCGCCACTGGGATCACTTTAAGCAGATGCCAAATCGCATGACGTATATATACTGTGGGCGGTCGGCAAGTGGTTAATGCTATGCTCACTGGAGAAGAGACGCTTAAGAGGGATATGTTTACAATATACAAATCTTTTAAATGGGAACTCTATCATTGGGAGGAAACTACTTAACCACTTGCCGACCACAATTCATATATATACGATGCGGCTTGCAAGTGTTTTACTGGGATTATGGCTAAAGATATCAGCCATAATCCCGGTACTGTTTTCTTCAGCCGACAGTTGGCTTTCTCATGAAACTGGTCTAGGCGACTCATGAGTCGCTGTAATGTTTTCCGTATCGACGGGAGGGGCCCCCCCTCACTGGTGTTTCTCAGACTTACCGTTCGCCCGAAAAAAGATCCAATGGTGCGGCCAGATGCTCCTATAGGTGATCAAAGAGTAGATAGGGCCTGGTATGGATTGGGGGGGATCCCCATGCCGTTTTTTTTTACATTTTTGTATTGCCAGCAATTGAAATGTAATTTTTCTCTTTTATATATATATGTCAGTTTTGCTGCAGCAGGTTCTATACATGGTACAGATATGCCACTTTACAGGCAGACTAAGGAGACCCCCCTCCTGCCACTATATTTAAAGGAATTTTTGATTTTTATTGTTTCACTTTAAGCATCATTAAAATCACTGCTCCTGTAAAAAAAAAAAGAATGTTTGGTTTGATACATGTTCCCCAGGGGCATTACCCGGGCCCACCATGCCCTTTTTATGGCCAATAACTTGCATATAAGCCTTCAAAATGGGAGCTTTTGATTTGTTCAAGTTCTGGTCCCATATACTTTAATAGAGTTTACGGTTCGGGTCCGAACTTTTTACATGTTCGGGAGTTCAGGTGCAAACCGAACCAGGGGTGTTTGGGCCCAACTCTAGCAGAGAGTGTTCCAGCAGTCATCACCTCACTGTCACTCTGTACAGTAGCCTGGATCCTGCGGGATGAGGACATAATTGGACAGTAGCCAAAATCCAGAGGCTGTCCTGCAGCATTCAGGAAACCTGGCAACAATGAGATGAACTTTCAAAGGGCTGCAGTTCCACTGAGTGCCACAAGGTGATGAACTAACTTTTATACTGTGATAGGAAGTATCTATGGAATACAGACAGGAAGTGATGTCAGGTAAAGACAGGAATTGATGCCCCATGCAGAAAGGAAGTTCCGGGTGAGAGGTGAGTTGGGACAAAGTAGAGAGAAGACGTTGCTGGAATTGCCGCAGGAGGTAATAAGATCTTATATTCTATTTACACCCAGTAACCCCCCCCCCCCCCCGTCATGTCCGTCCTTTTTCTCCATAGTCACTGTGACGTCTTTTATCTCCAGCAGATGATAATACACACATATATAGTGTGGAAACCTAGATTAACCCTTTCAGGGTCAGAACATTTCCCCACTTACAGGGCTGGACCAATCTCTTCATTTTGGAAATGTGTCACCTTTTAGGATGACCACATTTCCAAACTGCCATTCGGGGACACCCGCCCCTTTTGTGCCAAGGGGGTGGTGGGGTTGTGCAAGGGGGAATGTAGTCTCGGGGTTGATGGGGAATTCGGGGTTGGGCGATTTGTCGGACGAATGGCTGGTGTTAGCACTTTAACCGCTTAACCCCGTTCGACGTTGTACCCAAACAAAATTTACATATTTTTTTCCCCACAAATAGAGCTTTCTTTGACCACCTCTGCAGCAATTTTGGAAAAAAACAATATTTTTTACTTTTTGCTATAATAAATATCCAAACAAAAAATAGAAAAAAATGAATTTCTTCATCAGTTTAGGCCAATATGTATTCTTGGTTTGCGCAAAAGTTATAAAAGTCTACAAAATAGGGGATATATTTATGGCATTTTTATTATATTTTTTTAAAGTAGTAATGGTGGTGATCATCCATTTTTTAGCAGGACTGCGACATTGCGGACACTTTTGACACTTTTTCTGGGACCAGTGACATTTTATACAGTGATCGGAGCTAAAAAATAGCCACTGATCACTGTATAAATGACACTGGCAGAGAGGGGGGTTAACACACTAGGGGGAGCGATCAATGGGTTAAGTGTTCCCTAAGGAGGTGTTTCTAACTGTGGGGGGAGTGTACTGACAGGGAGTAGAGAGAGATCGCTGTTCCTGATCACTAGGAACAGCAGATCTCTCTATACTTCCCTGTCAGAATGGGGATCTGTCTGTTAACACTGACAGATCCCTGTTCTGGCTCTCTGTGGCACGATTGCGGGCCGCCGCCGGCCACGCACATCGGCTCCAGTGTTGCGCGCCCCCTAGAGCTCTTAAAGCGGGCGACGTACAGCTACGGCGATTTGCGCAGCCGTGCCAACCTGCTGCAGTGTAACTGCGACGGCTGTTCGTCAAGCGGTTAAAGTAACGCAGTGCCGTATCGCAAAAAAATGGCCTGGTCATAGAGGAGGGTAAATCTTTTGGAGCTCAAGTGAATAACAAGGACTGTCTCTATAATGGACTGTCTATAACAGGGGTGTCAAACTCAATTTCTTTATGGGCCATGTCAGCAATATGGTTGCCCTTAAAGGGCCGGTTGTATATGAGTTGCGCTATATACAAAGTGCATGATTCATGAAGCTCCCCCATTAACTTAAATGGGTCACGATCGTCATGGGTACTGGGGGTATAATTCCTGCCATAGCTGCAAAGCATTGTGGTCGCAGCATGGTAAAACCGCAGTTCAGCTGCAAGGTTTTACGCCCACACACACACACACCTTGCGCTTAAAAAAAGCCCTAATAATGCAGCCGGTCACAGTTTTTGGATCACTACCACACCAGTCCCAGTGTCACCAGACCAGTGGAAGTCAGCAACAGTGTTCCAGATCACCACTACACCAGTCCCATTGTCACCAGATCAGTGTAGCCAGCAACAGTGTTCCTGATCACAGTCACACCAGTGCAGTGTTGTTTCTGCTTGCCACCTGTACTGACCCTGGCCTGTTTATTGACCATGTTTCTGCCTGCTGCCTGGACTAATCCTTTGCCTGTTTGCTGACCATGTCTCTGCCTGCACCCTGAACTTACCCATGTGCATGTCTAACTGACTATGTTCTTACAGGCCCTCAGTCCCAGCCATTCCCTGCTGACAACTTCACTACTGGAACACATTCGTTCTTCCTTTCTTCAGCCTCCTGTATCTCCTGGAAGTGCCAGGACAAGGTCACCTAGAGCCCAGGGCAAATTCCCCCCCCCCCCCCGAAGATGTATGAGCGCTATGTGCCAGCAAAAATCCCCCCCCCCCCCAACAAAAATTGGGCATTAATTTGCATGATTATCCCCAAGCATAAAGTCCCCTTCCTCTCAGTACAAATCTGCCCCACCCGATGAAATCCCCCTCCCAGCATAAATCTCTGCCCCCCCCCAACAAAAATTACCCCTCTTAGCACAGATCCTCCCCCCCCCCCTCAAATTTCACCTCTGAGTACACATTCTCTCCACCCCCCCCCCAAATATCCCTACTGGCACAAATACCCCCCCCCCCCCCCCCAAAAAAAAATCTCTTAGCACAAATCCCCCCTCCCCTCTAGCATATCACCACTTCTAAGACAAACCCCGCAGATCAACTCTTCTAGCACAAGTCCTCTTCTCCCATTCCTTCCCAACACAAATCTCTTGAGTCACTACTCCAGCTTGAGGCTTGTGGGCCCCAATGCAAAAGTTGACCTGCCCCCCCCCCCCCCCCAACTACCACCCACCACTTCCACTGTGCGCCAAGATACTCCCATGGCGTGCCAAAATACTCTGGCTGCGCATGTACACAAGGAGGGGGCAGGCAGGCCACACTCTGAGCTGTCGGGTGAAAGTGGTGGGTTTGTATGTAAAAGAGGAAACTCAGAGGGCCCAGGCCTGGGCCCTCTGACTTCCAGATTCACATACAAGCCCACCACTTTCACCCAGCAGCTCAGAGTGTAGCCTGCCTGCCCCCTCCTTGTGTGCCTGTGCACGGTTGGGCAGGGAGAGAGGGGTTGTACTGGGGGTCTGACCAGAGTGCGCCACTGGGAAAAAGCACTTAACGCATCACCCAGCGCAGGTAAAATCAAAAACTCACAGGGCCCGGGCCCTCTTGAGTTTACTCAATTGCCTACGCCTGGGCCATCTGTGTTTACTCAATGACCTACTCCCAGGCCCTCTTAGTTTACTCAATTGCCTACGCTTGGGCCCTCTGAGTTTACTCAATTACCTGTGCAGGATGAAATGAATGAAGCAGCAAGTGCTTTTCCCCAGCGACACCTTGTGACCTTGTAAAACCTAAGGTGACAGAGAGGTGGCATGGGCCCCCTGGAGCATGGGCGGGATTGCAGCCCCTGAGACCCCTCAAGCCCTGCCCATGGACACAGTGTAAAACATAATTGTACAGGAGGCCTCACAGGTGCACTGGAGCATGGGTGGGACTGCCACTTTAACCCCTCAAGCACTCCCCATGTGTATATAGTATGGCACTCCCCACTGTAACCATGTACACAGAGTATATATATATCAATCTGTATATAGGGTATATAGTACAGCCAACTGTCATGGAAACATGTATATATTTAGGAGCGGCTCCCTGTAGTTGTATCTCGGTTCTGCTCCTGTCACTATGCTATCCCCCCATCCCTGTAGAGCAGTTCCTTCCCGGGATCTGTCCCTGTCCATAGACCTCTGTCCATATAGAAGTCCTCCGGAGCTGACCCATTGACCTGCCCTTCTCCTCCCACTACAGCTGCCCCATGCAGACTTTCTCCCTGCCCTAAACTAAGAGCAGGTTTGGGTCCTGGAGCAGCTGGACTTGCCAGCTTTGGCTCCATGTACCGGGCCACCTACCACAGATCGTGGCCCTGAAGAAAGTGAAGCATTGCAGCAAAAACCTGCTGGAGTCCCGGCAAAGTTTCTGGGCTAGATAGGGGAACCACCGCTCCAGGATAATCCACACAACTGAGGTTTGCAGCTTCTCCTAAGATAGAGAGATAGAGAGACCCAGGTGCAGGCATGGCACATACTAATGACGATAGATTGAAAGACTCTGGACGGCCGCACTCCAAAATAAATTTCAATGCCTTTTATTTGTGAAACAAAATCACACAAATGTGGGTCACAGCAAAGCAAAAATCGCTAACGCGTTTCACACTACCAGGAGTGCTTCGTTTCTGGGCTAAGCTGAATGTGTAAAGCCTAGTGTGACAGCCTGACAGGGTCGCCATTGCGACCCCTATTGCTACGCTTAAGCTTAACTGAAGCTTCAGCAACACAGTTCAAAAGAACACATGAAACACAGTAAAGCCCCAACTAACTAAAGCAGGCTGCCAGGTTCATTTTTTCCAGAGGAGCAAAGTCCATTCATCAACAGTCCAGTGACAGTAGATTTCTAGTCCAGGGAGAATCCCAGCAGGGTGACCCAGAAGGAAGACACGTGCTACAGTAGGACTACATGTTGCAGCATACCTTCCTCTGAAAATCCCATGTGGAAGAGAGCCCTTCACTGGTATTTATGTGGCTTACAGCAGGGGGCAGGACTAAGAAAACCCAGGAAAGAGTCTAGACACAATTAACCCCTTCCCATCATGGGCAGCCTGTAACTGTCTGTATAAATACACAGTGCAATCAAAACAGCAGCAGAAATGCATTCAATAGCACCCCACAGATACAAAAAAGACAAAACAAGTGCACAAAAACACTTCCCCCACACCACCTATTCTCCCAGTTCTTCCAAAATATTCCAGCAATAGCCCTCGGGAATGGTTGGGTAGAAACTGTCCAGCAGTAGGACAGCAAATAAAAGAGGCCCAAATAGGGAGGAATGAAGAAGGGGTTTTCTAGCAAAGAAAATTAAAGTGTAGTGTCTAAGAAACTGACCAGTGGTAGGACAGTATGTAGTCACCTTGATTAGACTTTAAATTTGGGGACACAAGGCAAGTGTTTTCCTGTACAAAAAATGTAAGATTGGCAGCGGAGATAAATGGAAACCTTTGAAAATGAGTGGCCCTGAGAATGGGTCAGGGGTGGAGCATGGGATGGGGTGTGTAGTGTCATGCAAAATTGTGCTTAAGTGGAAGGGGCTTAAATGGGGTGTGATTAAATGGGGGGGGGGGGGATTCCTCCTTTTTAAATCCTTATATCTTCATCCTAATATTGCAGAACCAATCCAGTCCAGATAATTCTTTGCTTACAGAACCAGCATAGATCACATGACTACACCAATGAGGATGGAGGATGAAGACCGAAGTCACATGACTGAGAAGATACTAAAACTGACCCTGGAGATCATCTACCTGCTGACCGGAGAGGTGAGGAGGATTCTGGGAGGTCACATGACATCACTCTTATCTTTATTAATAAAACACAGCCCTGACCGGAGAGAGGTGAGGAGGATTCTGGGAGGTCACATGACATCACTCTTATCTCTATTAATAAAACACAGACCTGACCGGAGAGAGGTGAGGAGGATTCTGGGAGGTCACATGACATCACTCTTATCTTTATTAATAAAACACAGCCCTGACCGGAGAGAGGTGAGGAGGATTCTGGGAGGTCACATATCATCACTCTTATCTCTAATATTAAAACACAGACCAGAGGTCATGTGACCTCTGGGAGGTCACATGACATCACGGTTCTCTCTGTTGATAAAACTCAGACTTGACCAGTGAGGTGAGGAGGATTCTGGGATTCTAACATGGTATTTCTATTTATTTTTCCAATACAGAGAATGCCTCTTGTGAAGTCAGGTGATCATATGACCATCACAGTGCCTCCATGTGACTCCCTAAAACCTGAGAGACACAACATGGAGAAGATTCTAGAAGTCACCAAGAAGATGATGGAGCTGCTGACAGGAGAGGTGAGCGGTGCCGGGAATTCTGGGACATTATCCAGTAACAGACAAGGGATGTGTCTGGATGGTGACTGTATCATTGTGTGTGTCAGGTTCCTATAAGGTGTCAGGATGTCACTGTCTATTTCTCCATGGAGGAGTGGGAGTATTTAGAAGGACACAAGGATCTCTACAAGGACGTCATGATGGACAATCAGCCGCCCCTCACATCACCGGGTAAGAGGAGACTTTATTGTAAAGGAGAGAGCAGTACGGAGGCTCCACCTAGATCCCCCATCATCTGATAAACACATAGAAACATTGTATTCAGTCAGTGTGTGTGTTTCCTACAGATGGACCCATTTACTTTACTGTCTGTAAAAAAAACAGCTAGGCAATCCCTTAATCTATACCAGACCCTTATGACCTTAGATGAAGGTCTGTTCTAGATGTTAAAAAAATTTGATTCTCCAAAAAATACATAACAGACCCTTAACCTAGCATGCAGCCTGACAGGAGAGGGATAAGAGGAGGGAACCATGTACCCACCTTGTCCAGGAACCATACCATGCCACATGCCTTTAACATGCTACCTTGCCTGGTGGACGGCCCTGGTACAGAACCTTGTCCCCAAATTGAGGAGGACAAGGGCCTCTTCCCCACAAACCCGGCTTGCAGGTTGTGGGGGTCTGTGGGTGGAGGCTTATCAGAACTTTAAAAATATGGGGTCCACAGATCCCGCCCCCAGAGAAGGAAAAGGAAGATCTGGATGGCCGCACTTCAGCAAAGCTTCTTTATTGGCGATAAATAAAATCCAAAACAGTTACATCGTATACGATACAGCAAAAATGGCTTACGCGTTTCACGCCTCAAGGGCACTTAGTCATAGCTAAAAACCGAATACAAAGACCAGGATATATATAGCAAATACCAGCTGACTGGTGAAAATTAGCCAGCCAATCTAAAGCATTTGAACTCAATCACAATGGCAATTGTTTCTAAAAGGCCTCACCTGACAGAGATAACCCACACCTGAGCCCAAAAGAACAAAGCAGTTGGGATCAAAGTGTGGGTGAGAGCTGTCAGTGTAAAGCCTACATCAAAATACATGCAAAATAAAATGTATATAAATATACAAAACAAAAACGTGGGAACCAACATTGTAAAAAGCTGATCCCGCCCCCCCCCCCCCCCAGGGAGAATAACTGTGGGGTACATAGTCTGTTCCAATTGCCACTTTATGCATTGGCATAGCAACTTAGACCTAGACAGTCTGGACAGTATGGTCACCTGCTGACCTGACACCATCAGCAGCCAGCTTAAGGCCCCTTTCACACTTATACGACTTGTCCCACGAATTGGGACTGCAAAGTAGCACGACAAGTCGTTCCCCATGATTTCAAATGACAGCCATTCATATTAGTACGACTTCAAGTCGTTCCAACTTCAAAGTAGTCCCTGCACTACTTTGGTCCGATTTTGATGCCACTTACACAGGCATTCCTAGAAATCGCGCAACTTTAAAGTCGCACAAGTGTGAAAGGGGGCTAAGGCTGGGTTCACACATATGCGGCTGCGGTTTCAGTGCGGGAGTCCGGTGCGGTTCTGTTCATCAGTTCAGGTATGAATTTATACCTGAAATCACACCCAAACCGGACCCAAAATCGCACAAGACTCTTTAAAAACGCACCATGGCATCGACACACATGTGTGAACCGACTGCATTAAGAAGGTTGCCGGTTAACATGTTATGCTAATCGGATGCCGTTCAAAACGCATTCAATTCACATATATGTGAACCGAGCCTTCCTCTTTAACAAGATACAGAAGTTAAACCCAATGCAATTTTTAATTTCACTTACTGCAGTACAGATGATATTTTTCCCGTTTTTTTTTTAAGTTTAGGAAGACCGTGAGTTTCCTAAACTCTGTCTTTGAGCAGAACTAACAGAGGGAACGTGGAAGAAACTAGGAGGGTCTAGCTGGGACTGAACTAACTTGCACTAAACAGAAGGGGAGGCCTGAGTTAAAAAATAAATCGTATAGTAAACGAGCTGTAGTGACCAAAAACCACTGCTAGATGTCAGCATACATCAAGAAATAGTAATCTGATGCAGGTGGAACAGAACAGCTACTCATTTGCTTTCTTCTCTCTATGCAGATTCTGGGGCTTATCTGGCAGTATGAGATTGTGTTTTAATCCTGATTACAGTAGCATTTTTTTTTTTTTAGAATTGTCCATCTTTTTTGAGCCTAATTATAGCTAGATGTTAACATAAAACTCTTATTAAGAGTCTTGATGGGATGAAAAGTAAGGAAGAACATAGAAAACTGAAACAGAAAATGTGCCTCCAGTGCTGCTTGTCAGCAGAACCCTAGGCCTATCATCACATGTTCCAGGGGAGGACTGACAACTCATGGGGCCCCCGGGCAATAGGAGATTATGGGGCCCCCAGGCAATCGGAGATTATGGGGCCACCCAGTATACAATCACACAGTATACACACACACACACAGTATACAATCACACAATATACACATACATGTACACACAGTATACACAGACATGTTTCTATTGGCTTAGAAGGTACTGGAGAGGTGGGGCAGCAATAATCTCTGGATTTTTAGACCAAAAGGATGTAGGTAAGGGACATTTCAGAAATAAATGTAAAAAAAAAAAAAAAAACACAGATTTTTACATACTGTCCCTGGTTTTACTGAGGCTAGCAACCCTGATGGGGCCCCCTAGTGGCCCGGGGCCCTCGGGAAGTGGCCGAATGGTCAGTCCGCCCCTGACATGTTCTATACCAGAGGGTCTGCAAGTCTGAACTTTGAACATTTTCATTATCAAAGATCACATGACCCAGTGCCTAGGCTTGTGGTTGGGTGAAGAGCATGCACTTCCCAGTCCTCATTGGTTCCTGCTCTTCTGACAAGGCTGTGTAAATGTAGAAGTGATCTGGGAGGAGGAACAAGGGCCCTTTTACTGAAGCGGGGAAGTCCCATCTGGTTGGGACATTCACAAAGAACATCTGCTCACTAAAGTCGACCTGATCCAAATGGAATCTTGATTTAACTACTTCCCACCCGGCCAATGTATAAATACGGCCGGGTGGGAGCTCTCTCCTTCTGACTGGACGTTCCTGAACGTCCTTCAGAAGGAGGGGGATCGCGCGCGTGCCCACACAGCGGCGCGATCCCGATGCGCTCGTGTCACCTGGACACGGCGCATCTCGGATCGGCAGGAGGGCTCTGTGATTGGCCCTCCTGATCACATGACGGCCGTGTCCAATCACAGCCGTCATGTGATGTAAACAAACAGACGGTTGCTAGGCGATCGGCTCTCCTCTCCTCACACGGAAGTCGTCGCTGAGGAGAGGAGAGCGGATCGCTGCAACCGGCTGGTGATCAGTGAGTATGAGCTGTTTTTTACAGCTTTTCACTCGCTGATCACCAGTCTAGTGTCCCCACAGTGTAAACACACATGTCCCCAAAACACACATGTCCCCACAGTGTAAACACACATGTCCCCCAAATAATAAAAACACATGTCCCCCACATATGTCCCACTAAAATCACATGTCCCAATGATTATCTGCACACATATGTCCGTGATCACCTGCGCACATCTGTACATGATCATTTGCGTACATCTGTCCGTGATCACACGAACCAATTATTATACACTTAACAGAATTATTTTTACCAAAAACATGTAGCAGAATACATTTTGGCTTAAATTTTATGACAAAATTCGATTTTATTGGATTTCTTTTAACACAGAATGAAGAAAATATTGTTTTTTTTTTCCAAATTTCCGCTTATATCGCAAAAAAAAAAAAAAAATGGAGTCATGAATAAATACCACCAAAAGAAAGCTCTATTTGTGCAAACAAAATGATAAAAATTAAATTTGGGCACAGCGTAGCATGACCGCGCAATTGTCATTGAAAGTGCGAGAGCGCTGAAAGCTGAAAATTGGGCTGGAAAGGAAGGGGGCGAAAGTGCCCGGTATTGTAGTGGTTAAGTAAACTAACAATCTTGCATCTATTGATCCTGTTTTTCCAGGACACACCATCGAGGAACCCTCAAACGATCGTATCACTTTATCTCTAAGCTGTGAAATGGAAGATGAAGACATCACAAGAGATTGTGCAGGAGAAAAGACAATGAGCTCAGCTATGGATGGTGGACTTCAGAGTGTGGAGAGACCATCAGCTCCCTCTGACTCTGAGCAACCTCGTACTGTGAGGGATGGTGCCGGAATTCAGGAGGAGGAGACATTTTCCTGTCCTGAATGCGGGGAAAGTTTTAGCTCTAAGTCAAGTCTTACCGTACATCAGAGATCTCACACAGGTGGGAAGCTTCATTCCTGTTCTAAATGCAGAAAAAGTTTTCCAGAAAAATCTGAACTCGTCATACATTACAGATCCCATAGGGACAAGAAGCAGTATTCCTGTACCAAGTGCAAGAAATGTTTTTCACAGCTGTCCCATCTTCACAAACATCAGAAGTCTCACAAGGGAAAAAAGTCGTACCCCTGTTCAGAGTGTGGGAAATCTTTTACATGGAAATCAGAACTACTTGTGCATCAAAGATCTCACACAGGGGAGAAGCCATATCCCTGCTCTGAGTGTGGCAAATGTTTTGCACTGAAGTCCAAACTTTCCATACATCAGAGGGTTCACACGGGGGAGAAACCGTATTTCTGTTCCGAGTGTGGGAGATCTTTTTCACAGGTATCCCATCTTCGCGATCATCAGAGGACTCACGAAGGAAGAAAGTCGTATTCCTGTGCTGAGTGTGGGAAATCTTTTGCACGAAAAACGGGACTTGCCGTACATCAAAGAGCTCACACGGGGGAGAAGCCTTTTTCTTGCTCTGAGTGTGGGAAACATTTTTCAGAGAAGTCCAACCTTTATAGGCATGAGATGACTCACACAGGGGAGAAGCCGTTTTCCTGTCCGGAGTGTGATAAATCTTTTACACAGGCATCCCATCTTTCCGTACATCAGAAGTCTCACACGGGGAAAGACCTGTATTCCTGCCCTGAGTGCGGGAAATGTTTTTCAGAGAAGTCCAGACTTGAAAGACATCAGAGGATTCACACGGGGGAGAAACCGCATTTCTGTACTGAGTGCGGTAAAAGTTTTTCACAGAAATCTGTCCTTGTTAGACATCAAATGTCTCACACAGGAAAGAAGCCATATTCCTGCTCCAATTGTGGGAAAAGTTATATACAGAAGTCAGATTTTATTATACATCAAAGATCTCACACAGGGGAGAAGCTGGTTTTCTGTCCTGAGTGCGGTAAAGGTTTTTCAGCTAAGTCCGATCTGCACAGACATCAGAGGATTCACACGGGGGAGAAGCCGTATGCCTGTCCTGTTTGTGGGAAATCATTTACGCAGGCCTCCCATCTTCACACGCATCAGAATCTGCATTCTGAGGCCGGGAAAGGTTCTTCAAAGAAAACATTAGGAAAATTTTCCTGTCCTGAATGCAGGAAACGTTTTACTCAGAAAGCAGACCTTGTTAAACATCAAAGATCTCACACTGGGGAGAAGCCGTATTCCTGTCCTAAGTGCGAGAAATGTTTTTCACAGAAATCAGACCTTGATAGACATCAAATGTGTCACACAGGTGAGAAGCCGTATTCTTGTCCTGAGTGTAAGAAGTGTTTTTCAAAGAAATCAAACCTCATTAGACATCAAAGATCCCTCTCACATGAGGCACCAAGTTCCGTCTCTAAAGGCAGGAAACGTTCTTCAAAAAAAATAGACCTCGTTAAACATCAAAGATCCCGTAGTGAGGGGAATTCGTATTCTTGTCCTGAATGTGAGAAATGTTTTACTCAGAAAGCGGACCTTGTTAGACATGAAAGATCTCACACAGGAGAGAAGCCCTATTCCTGTCCCGAGTGTGGAAAATGTTTTTCACAGAAAGCAAACGTTGCAAGACATCAAAAATCTCACACACGGGATAAGCCCCGCTCTTTGCCTCAGTGAAGGCAATGCGTTTCACAAGTCCCATCTTCACCCACATCAGACTTTGTTATACATCAAAGACATTTCAAGGGGGGGCGGGGGCCTGTCGACTTCCGGTATGTGAGCAGCGTTTCTTCTGAACTCCGGACCGCGCTGAAATCCTTCATTATCCTATGCAGCCATACACGCAACTTTCTTTAACCACTTTCAGACCGGACCAATTGGCAGCCAAAGGACCAGGCCCCTTTTTGCGATTCGGCACTGCGTTGCTTTAACTGACAATTGCGGTCGTGCGACGTGGCTCCCAAACAAAATTGACGTCCTTTTTTTCCCACAAATAGACCTTTTTTTTGGTGGTATTTGATCGCCCCTGCGGTTTTTATTTTTTGCGCTATAAACAAAAAAGAGCGTCAATTTTGAAAAAAACACATTGTATTTAATTTTTTGCTATCATAAATATCCCCCAAAAATATATAAAAAAAAAAATTTTTCCTCAGTTTAGGCCGATACATATTTTTGGTAAAAAAAAATCGCAATAAGCGATTATTGATTGGTTTGCGCAGAAGTTATAGCGTTTACAAGATAGGGGATAGTTTTATAGCATTTTTATTAATAATTTTTTTTTATTAGTAATGGCGGCGATCAGCAATTTTTTTTTTTTTTTTTTTTTTTTTTTATTGTGACTGCGACATTATGGCGGAAACATCGGACATTTTTGGGACCATTGTCATTTATACAGCAATCAATGCTATTTAAATGCATTGATTCCTGTATAAATGACACTGGCAGTGAAGGGGTTAACCAGGGGGTGGCAGTGTAGGGGTTAAGTATGCCTAGGGGTGTGTTTCTTACTGTGGGGGGGGCGTGGCTGTCAGCTAGTGAATGCTGATCTCTGCTCCAATCACAGGGAGCAGAGATCGGCGTCACTAGTTGCTAGGCAGAACGGGGAGATGCTGTCTATTTCCGCATCTCCCCGTTCTGCCTTCCCGTGAGACGATCGCGGGTTTCCCCGCGGCGATCGAGTCCGCGGGACCCGCGACCGGCCTCACGGGGGTCCCGACCGGCATGGGAGCGCGCCGCTCCCGATGGCACGGACGGCATTAAGGAGGGACTTATATATGCGCCCTCCTGCCTGTCCGTGCCATTCTGCCGACGTATATCGTCGTGCGCCGGTCAGGAACCGGTTAACCACTTAAGCCCCACCTTATGTACATATACGTCCTGCCTTTGAAGAGGGATATCTCTGTAACGGCAGCAGCTACTGCCACAACCGAGCTATCCATCTTTACAGGAGGCGGTTCTGTTTACGATAATGGTGGTCTCTGCGGCGGGTTCGCCGCAAGATCACAGTTTTCAGCGGCGGGAGATGTGCCACCCCCCTCCCGTCGCTTACCGCAGCCGTCGGTAGCGGCGGAGGCGATCAGGTCCTGCGGTGTGATGGGTATGGAGACGAGTGAGGCTAAGATAGCCCCCACTCGTCTCTATACCATAGGAGGGCGGAAGCGACGTCAAAACGTCACTTCCGCCCATTTATGGTTTAGAGCCCTGCGGCCGATACGAGTAAAGATGACATACAAGATTAACACAAACTTACCAACATGAAATGGACCTGAAAGCGTGCCTTGGTCCATCGTATGGTACACCAAAATAAGGGGGCATACCCTAGATAAGGAGTGATGGAATGAGAGTAGCTATGAAATGATGTGAAATGAGTATTCTGTTTGAGTAAGAATACTTGAGAAATGCTCTAAGAAGGGGAAGGGAGGGTGGGTATCTCACACAGGAAACCGACAAAGACCGGCAGGAAGTGGGCTGGTTATATACCCTCCGGGCTCCTCCCATAACTTCAGGCCACCATACTGGCCTTCCAATATGTCTTAAAGGAAAAATTTTTTTCAATGTAATTTTTTTAAATTACTTTTTTTTTTTATTTTTTTTTATTTTCTTTATTGTATTTAAGTCCAAATATGAGATCTTTTTGACCCCAGATCTCATATTTAAGAGGTCCTGTCATGCTTTTTTCTATTACAAGGGATGTTTACATTCCTTGTAATAGGAATAAAAGTGATCCATTTTTTTTTTTTTTTAAAACAGTGTAAAAATGAATAAATTCAAGTAAAATAAATAAGAACATTTATTATTTTTTTTAAAACACCCCGTCCCGACGAGCTCGCGTGCAGAAGCGAACGCATACGTGAGTAGCGCCCGCATATGAAAACGGTAGTCAAACCACACAGGTGAGGTATCGCCGCGATCAGTAGAGCGAGAGCAATAATTCTAGCCCTAGACCTCCTCTGTAAGGCCCCTTTCACACTGGGGCGGTTTGCAAGCGCTATTGCGCTAAGAATAGCGCCTGCAAACCGACCCGAAACAGCTGTTGCTGTTCCTTCAGTGTGAAAGCCCGAGGGCTTTCACACTGAAGCGGTGCGCTTGCAGGACGCTCAAAAATGTCCTGCAAGCCGCATCTTTGGCTCGCTATAGGAGCGGTATATTTACCGCTCCTATAGCGCCCGGTCCCATTGAAAACAATGGGGGAGCGCGCCGAACCCGCCCGCAAAACGCCGCAATAGCGGCGGTTTGCGGGCGGTATTGACCCTTTTTCGGCCGCTCGCGGGGGGTAAAAACACCCCGCGAGCGGCCGCAATGCGCCGCTAAAACGCCGGTAAAGCGGCGCTAAATATAGCGCCGCTTTACCGCCAGCGCCCCCACCGCTCCAGTGTGAAAGTAGCCTTACTCAAAAGATGCAACCTGTAGAATTTTTTAATGGAGCTTTTTGAGGGTAAAAGTTTGACGCCATTCCACGAGCGGGCGCAATTTTGAAGAATGACATGTTGGGTAACAATTTACTTGGCGTATAAAATTGTCTTTCACAATATAAAAAAAAATTGGGCTAATTTTACTGTTGTCTTATTTTTTTTATTCAAAAAAGTGATTTTTTTTTTCCAAAAAAAAAGTGCGCTTGTAAGACCGCTGCGCAAATACGGTGTGAAAAAAAGTATCGCAATGACCGGCATTTTATTCTCTAGGGTTTTAGAAAAAAATTTTTAGAATGTTTTTTTTTTTAAGTAATTTTCTAGCAAAAAAAACCTTTTAAACATGAAAAGACCAAGTCTGAAAAACAGGCTTGGTCCTTAAGTGGTTAAGGCAACCTCATAGACGGGTCGGGGAACACCCAGGGCACACGATCATGGTCAAATACGGGCTAAGCGTGGACCCATCGCCCGCGGATGGCTTGCTCTTTTTGCCCACGAGACCAGCCGAGATGGCGCCCGACACCTGGAGGAGAGGCCACGTGCATCTGCTGCTGCTGATGACCAGCCCTGGGCAGAGGGCGAAGCAGACTGGATGGATGCTACAGACCCCTTGGCAACGCCGGTCCCACCCTCGGATGAGGAGTCCACAGGCTCAGGCTCCCAGGTAGGAGAGCCATCGCTGCCTCAAATCATGGCGACCATTAAAAGCTGCCATGCGTCCCTGTCGACCCAAATAGCAACCATTCGGGTGGACTTTGCCCTGCTGAAAGATGATGTTCACAAAATTAAGAACCGAGTCACCACAACATCAGTGCAGATGAGGATGATTTGACCCCGCTCATGGTGATGGTCAGAGAGGTGGCAGCGGACCACAAGTCCCTGGAGTCCCTTAAAGCAGGGGTGTTTTGAAAGGTCAACAGCCACTGATATAACAAACTTCTGGTCAGAAAACAAAGGGGAGATTCGCCTTGGTAACACCTGGAATGCTTTTAGGCCGCATTCACACCTGAGCGTAGCGGAACAAGCGTTTTTACCAGCGTTTTTACCCGGGTTTTGTCGCGCGAATACGGTCGTTTTTGCACATTTGCATACGGCGTTGTCAGGCGTTTTTCAACTTCGGCGTTTTTCTTGATAGCCAATAGGAAAAATGATCATCACTGTCATCATTTGTTGCTATGTTTTTAGATTTTGTTCAACTGCTTCCTGGGAGCAGTTGCAGTGACAAAACCCCCGTAGAAACGCTCGTTGTCGCGCTAGTCGCTTGAATCGAGCGTTTCCATTAGTTTCTATGGGGATACAAACGCCCAAATCTGCCCGATTCGCGCGACAAAAAAGGGTCCGGAACTTGTTTGAGCTTCAGGCGTTCGGCTTCAGGCGTTTTGGAGTGGAGATGTGAACCATCTCCATAGAAAAAAATGTATTTTATCCCCTCGAACGTTTTGTAGCTTCAGGCGTAAGGCCGCTTAGGGCGACAAAACGCTCAGGTGTGAATGCAGCCTAAAGGCCACTCTCTGGGGATCCATTTTGGGGTTAATTAAGAAATTCAGGTCGGATAGGGAAAGGAAGGTTAAAGAATTTGACCAGGTCGCTACAGAAGTGGAAGTAGAATACATTAATATTCCTACCTCTACCAACCTTGGGGAATGGAGGGATAAGGTCCACCAACTGGACATAGTCTTGGTTGAAAAGACTCAAAAAAAGCTGCTGTACCAGTCGCACCGTATCTTTGAGTTTGGTGATAAGAACAGTAAACTATTAGCATATTTGGCTCACTCACAGCAAGTATCAGCCTCTATTCCCAGAATTTATAATGAACAACATACTCTTTGCACCAAACACGGAGATATAGCCAATGCTTTTGTTGAATTCTATTCAGATCTATACACATCTAGGGTGGATTACGCAGAGGAGGAGGTCTGTCAATTTCTGGCACCGATCCCTCTCCGGGAACTGCCCAGGGATGTGACGGAGGATTTGGACCTCCTTTTTAGCACTGACAAAATTATGTCCGCAATGCTCTCTCTGAACCCAAATAAAACCCCCCGGTTTAGATGGATACCCAGCTGAGTGGTACGGTACCTAGGAGTTTCTGGCTCCAAACTTGTGTTTACAGATGCTTGGCTCCTCCAGACAGACAAATCACAGTAAACTCTCAGGCTTTTCAAATGGCTGGGCGAAATTGTGTCATCCCACAAATATAAGAGCCACATTAATAGGGATTTGCCGGACCTCTATTTATATTGTTTTGCCAGCTCATGGAGCTCAGTTTGTGTAAATTTTCCTGAAGTGACACTAAAGACACAATTGTTAATTTACATTGCCCCTTCTATTTCTGTATGTGGATGACGGCACTGTAATTATTTTAATAAAAAAGTAAAAATTGATATACAGCTAATTCCTAATTGATATACAGCTGTCGCATGACCCAGCTCTCTCCCAGCCTGTCTGCAGGGAAACATAAGCAGGAGAAGCTTCTAGTCCACTGCTGCTGGTCACATGTTCAAAATAAAAAAACAGCCTTTTGGAATACAGAGTATAAATAAATAATATTGATAAACTGTTTTAAATTGTCATACAAATATGTATTTGAAAATAAAGTTTTAGAATCCTTTCACACGGACGGTCCGTACAGGTCCGCCTGTCCGTTTTTTAGACGGACCTGAACGGACACTCCATAGACCTCTATGGGGGACGGATGTCAGCGGTGACATGTCCGCTGACATCCGACCTGCTCCGATCCAAAAAAGTATGACGGAGGAAAACCCTATTTTTCCATCCGTCTGCGGATCGGATCGGGTGACGACGGACTCTGCGGTCCGTCGTCATCCGATCCCCCATAGGGGAGAGCGGCACTCTGACAGGTCCGTCAGAGACCTGTCATCTGTCTGCTCAGCGGAGATCGACGGAGCGATCCCCCACTGTGCAGAGCGGGCTCCGTACACGGACACGTCCGTGTGAAAGAGCCCTTATTATTTTGTGGAAATTACATGGTGGGGGGGGGGGGCAGATATATGCCAGTCACAGGCTGTGTCACGCCCCTTCAGCCTGTGTATAAGTATAAGAGGGAGATGAAGCCTACGTTAATCTACATGTAACACCCCCCCCATTGTGTTTATCTGGTTAGTGGGCATGAAGGAGGAGGGAGTGAGTGGGCTGTCATTTACCACTGTGTATACCCCTTCATGTGTGGCTCTATAGTCACATGGGCTGCTCAGATATGATGGGGAGGAAATGCTCAGTATAGATACTCACTAAAAACTGAGCATGTGCAGAGTTGCCACCACAGCTGCAAAATCCCTAGCTGAATTGGACACATGGACAGAAGGGGGAGATAGAGAGCAACAAGATCAATCAGGCTTTTTTTGCAGAATAAAGAAAAGGAATCTCATAGTGACTAAGTGAGTATGTGGTTTAGTGACACTTTACCTGTTCCAAATCCACATCTCTAAAAAAACACAATATTTTGTACTTTTTGCTATAATAAATTTTTTTTTTTTAAAAAGCCAATTTTTTCCCAGTTTAGGCAGATATGTATTTTTCTACATATTTTTGGTAAAAAAAATATCACAATAAGCGTATATTGATTGGTTTGCACAAAAGTTATAGCGTCTACAAAATAGGGATAGATTTATAGCATTTTTATTATTATTTTTTTTTTACTAGTAATGGCGGCGATCTGCGATTTTTATCGGGACTGCGACATTATGGGCGGACACTTTTAACACCATTTTGGGACCATTGGCATGTATACAGCAATCATTGCTATAAAAATGACTGTAAAAATTTCACTGGCAGTGAAGGGGTTAACATTAGGGGCGATCAAGGGGTTAATTGTGTTCCCTGGGAGGTGAATCTAACTGAAGAGGAGGGGACTGACTAGAGGAAGTGATGGATCGTGGGTCCTCGCTAATAGGAACAAACGATCTGTCATTCCTCTCAGAACAGAACAGGGATTTGTGTGTTTACACACACACTTCTGTGTTCTGTCCCTCGTGCTCGCAATTGTCGGTCATCGCGACTGTCGGCCATGAGCATTGGCACCCCCCGCAGTGCAGGAGGCGCTATGCCGATCCCACGAGCCAACGTATAGCTACGACGGTTCGCGGGATCGTGCCGACCTGCCGCAGTAAAATGACAGCAGCTGGTCGGCAAGCAGTTAAGATGTGTCCCAGGGGTGCAGGTGGAGGGGCGGAAAACTTTTGGTGGAATCCTCTAGGCCAGTGATGGCGAACCTTGGCACCCCAGATGTTTTTGGAACTACCTTTCCCATGATGCTCATGCACTCTGCAGTGTAGTTGAGCATCGTGGGAAATGTAGTTCCAAACCATCTGGGGTGCCAAGGTTCGCCATCACTGCTCTAGGCCATCTGACCAGAAGTGGAAGCGGGTACCTGTCAAAACCAATTGCCCGCTCCCACCCCAGATAAAAAAAAAGTTCCAAAAGAAAAAGAGGAGGACATAAAGCAGAACGTGCTCTTGAGGGTGAAATTCTGCTTTAACCACTTCATTACCCAGCCATTGTAATATGACGTCCACAAGGTGGATCTACCATTCTGGGTGGACGTCATATGGCGTCCTACCATTCCCGGCCGCCTAGATGGCGCTCCCGCGGCGTTGCTCGGGACCCGGTGCGCGTGCCCGGCGGCCGCGATGTCCCCCAGGCACCCGCGATTGCCCAGGAAAACAGCAGGACTGTGGATCTGTGTGTGTAAACACACAGCTCCACGTCCTGTCAGTTGCGAGGAGACCGATCATGTGATCCCAGTACGAAGGAACACTGATCGGTCTCCTCACCTTGTGAGCCCCCTCCCCTCACAGTTAGAATCACTCACATAGGGAACATATTAACCCCTGCAGCGCCCCCTAGTGTTAACCCCTTCCCTGCCAGTCACATTTACACAGTAATCACTGCAATTTTATAGCAACGATCGCTGTGTGAATGGTCCCAAAAATGTGTCAAAAGTGTCCGAAGTGTCCGCCGCAATGTCGCAGTCACGAAAAAAAAACGCAGATCACCGCCATTACTAGTAAAAAAAAAAATTGCAATAAATCTATCCCCTATTTTGTAAACGCTATAACTTTTGCGCAAACCGATCTATATACGCTTATTGCGTTTTTTTTTTTTTTTACCAAAAATATGTAGAAGAATACGTATCGGCCTAAACTGAGGAATTTTTTTTTTTTTTTTTTTTAAATAGGATATTTATTATAGCAAAAAGTAAAAAATATTGTGTTTTTTTTTTTTCAAAATTGTCGCTCTTCTTTTGTTTATAGCGCAAAAAATAAAAACCGCAGAGATGATCAAATACCACCAAAAGAAAGCTCTATTTGTGGGAAAAAAAGGACGTCAATTTTGTTTGGGTGCAAAGTCGCACGACCGCGCAATTGTCAGTTAAAGCGAAGCAGTGCCAAATCGCAAAAAGTGCTCTGGTAAGGAAGGGGGTAAAATCACCCGTTGCTGAAGTGGTTAAGGAATTAATTGATTTGGTCATGATGACTGCATACTGTTCTTGCAAATCATCAGCCCAACTAGCAGTTGAACGTACACACTCTGAAGCAACTGCTAACTTGTCCTTTAATACCTTAATTTCAGCCTCTGCCTCCTCCCTCCTTTGTGATTCAGTATAGTACCCTGTTTCCCCAAAAATAAGACCTAGCGTGATTGTTGGTGATGGCTGCAATATAAGCCCTACCCCCCAAATAAGCCCTAGTTAAAGTCCTTGTAGGTCTTATTTTCAGGGTAGGGCTTATTTTCGGGGAAACAAGATAGGGCTTATTTGGGGGGTAGGGCTTATATTGCAGCCATCGCAGACAATCACGCTAGGTCTTATTTTCGGGGAAACAGGGTAAGCATGAAGGAAGTATCAGATAGCTAATAAGTCCCATCTTTGGTGTCAGTGGGATAAAATCTGCCCCAATGGGTGTCAGTGAGATAAAATAAGTCCTATTTTTAGTGTCAGTGGGGTAAATTAAGCTCCATTGTTAGTGCCATTGGCATAAAATAAGCCCTATTGGTGGCCTCAATGAGATCAAATAAGTCACATTGTTGCTGTCAGTGGGATAAACTAAGTTCCATAGTTGGTCAAAAAAAAAAAAAAACTAAAGCTACCATATCTTTTATTAAACATTGAGACATATAGCCATATAAATTAAAATGCCGGGTTGCATCAGTTCCATACCCTGTTTCCCCGAAAATAAGACCTAGCGTGATTGTCGGCGATGGCTGCAATATAAGCCCTACCCCCCCCCCCAAATAAGCCCTATTTAAAGTCCTTGTAGGTCTTGTTTTCAGGGTAGGGCTTATTTTCGGGGAAACATGGTAGGGCTTATTTGGGGTGTAGGGCTTATATTGCAGCCATCACCGACAATCACGCTAGGTCTTATTTTCAGGGAAACAGGGTAGTAGGTGTCAATGAGATAATATAAGTCACATCATTGATGTCAAGGAGATAAAATATGTCCCGCGGTTGGTGCCAGTTGGATAAAATAAGCCCTATCATTGCTGTCATTGAATAAAATTAGCCACATCATTGGTGCCAGTGGAATACAATAAGCCCCCGTTGTTGGTGTCAGTGGAAAAATAATTCCCAATGTTGGTGTCAATGGGAAAAAATAAGTCCTATCTTTGGTGTCAGTGAGATAAAATGAGCCCCATCGTCTGTGCCAGTGGAAAAAAATAAGTCCCATTGGTGTCAGTGAGATAAAATAAGTGAAACTGTTGATGTCTATGAGGTAAAACAAACCCCATTGTTGGTGTCAGTGAGAACAAAGTGAAACCACCAGTCCAGCATTGGTGGTCAGTGGTGGTACTTACCGGATCACACACTCCCGCTGCCTCTCTGCTGATGTTGGAGTTATACTTTCACTGTTAGAAAGGAGATCACTGCTCCCCGCAGTCTGGTATAATTGCAGTGCCTGGGGATGGAACCCGGAGAGTGTTTAAAGCGGAGCACCACCCTAAAGTGGAACTTCCGCTTATCGGATTCCCCCCCCCCTCCGGTGCCACAATTGGCACCTTTCAGGGGGGAGGGGGGTGCAGATACCTGTATAATACAGGTATCTGCACCCACTTCCGGGACTAGCATCCCCGCCCATATCCGAGGATGCCCCGTTGTGTCTTGGGAAACACAGTTCCCAGGACACAGCGGGGACCAATAGAGAAGCGCAGCTCGACTCGCGCATGCGCAGTAGGGAACCGGGCAGTGAAGACGTTGCGTCTTCACTTCCTGATTCCCTGACAGAGGATGGCGGCGGGGCAGTGAGAGACGAGCTTTTGAAGTGAAAAAGTTGTTGACAATTGTCACAAGTGAATAATAATAAAAAAATAAAAAAATAGAAAATAATTGTCCCAAGTGAAAAATCTATCAAAGATCAGATAAAGTGAAGTCCTGTGCTGTCTTGTGGGTCTTAAAAATCTTGTAACATCAAATGACACATAGGTGAACAGATGACTTGTACACGGTGACTTTTTAAGTGCTCCCCTCCATCCGCCGAGTGACCCCTAGTGTGAAAACACTCACCAGAGTGCCTAACCCCTGCAGGGGTAATCTTTTTTTTTTTAAATTATTATTCACTTGTGACAATTGTCAACAACTTTTTCACTTCAAAATTTTTTTGATCCATTTATTTATTGATTGGGACATTGTGCACTTTATTATATATTCTTATATATATATATTTTTTTATGTGGATACCGTCATTTGATCCTTAATTATTTATTTAATTTTCCATATATATATATATATATATATATTTTTTTTTTTTCCTGTTCTTACCACTATTGCACGAAGTCACTTTTTGTGTTTTTGGATACCGTCATTTGATTCTTATTTATTCATTCAATTTTACATTTCCATATATACATATAATTTTTTTATTTTTATTGCACAGAGGCACTTTTTGTTTTTATGGTATTATACACTTATGAATTGCTTGCCATTTGTATTTATTCACACACATTCACGTATTCAGTCAATTATTATGCTCATTAGCTCTCGCACGTAGTCACTTTATATACTCTATCTCACTGGTGTTAGAGTGAAACAGATTGACTGTCCTTTGATACATATTATTCTACTTGACATATACGCATATTTGTTTTTACCATTCGATACGCACGTGTCACATATCTTTATCCTGCCCTCCCCACACCCACCCTGAACAGCGCCACCATCCCTTAATTTAAATTCATTGTCAGATTAGCAAACCTGTGAGTTCAGCAGGCTTGCCGCGGCTTTTACGATTCAACATCTAAACAGTCAAAGTACTGTATTTCCCTATATAGCCTCAGTTTACAGTTAAAAATAAGTGTAAAATGCAAAGCTACGGTGGGTGTAACAAGATGACAACTTGCCCCTTCCTCACTGTATCCTTACTGTGGGCAAGTGTGGGATGTAGCAAGATGGTAGCGACGTAACGTCACGTCCGTTACACATTCTGACGGGTCGCCAATAGGGTTGCCACCTCATCCCTTTAAACCCGAACACACAGGTTCTGAGGCTAATTTAATGCAGATAAGGCACCAAGTGAGTTTAATTACCACCTTAATCAGCCACAGAACCTGTATAATTAATATGTGTTCGGTTTTAAAGGGACGAGGTGGCAACCCTAGTCGCCAAATATGATGAAACACCTCTATGGAGTACAGGCAGGAAGTTCCGGGTGAGAGGTGAGTCGGGAGGAAGTAGAGAGGAGACATTGCTGGAAGTGGCAGAAGAGGAGGTAATAAGATCTTATTTTCTATTTACACCCAGTAACCCCCCCCCGTCATGTTCCGTCCTCTTCCTCCATAGTCACTGTGACGTCTTTTATCTCCAGCAGATGATGATACACACATATATAGTGTGGAAACCTAGATTAACCCCAGAACATTTCCCATACCTCCCAACTGTCCCTGATTTCGAGGGACTGTCCCGGATTTGGGACAAAGTCCCTCTGTCCCTCATTCCTCCTCCTCCATTTGTCCCTTATTTTGGTCTGATCTATAAAGTTGTATATAAAATGCACTTTTTATCTTTCAAAAAGTGTTTCCCATTGCTAAATCTTTCATCCAATTACTAAATTGCTGCATTTGTACACTTCAAAATTCAATATAAAGGCATAGTAGTAGTAAAAATAAAGCACTTGTGGGTTTAAATAATATTTTTTTTTTGTATAATTCTCCTTTAAGGGGGCGTGGCAGGGTGTGTGTCCTATGCCTACATACATTTGCTAATAGGTGTCCCTCGCTCCCATCTCAAAAAGTTGGGAGGTATGCATTTCCCCACTTACGGGGCCGGAACATTCTCCTTAATGTTAGAGGTGTGTCACCTTCTCACTGGAGATGAGATGAACATTCCTGGGTTCGGTGTGAGACGGGTCCACAGAACAGAACTAAAGTTCAGGTGCCGAATCTGAACACCATTGAAGACAATGGGAGCTGAACGTTAGAAAAAACAGTAATGGTCATTTTCTAGGCTAATAGGCAAGAGATTGTCAGACACATGACATGGGGGGACTGGGCACTGCTCTGGGGGACATGGACCAAAGTAAATAAATTTGTCCGGGAGCAACAATTTTAGTAATGTGCAAAGAGAAACATTAACCACCTGATTACTTTGCACTTAAACCCCCCTCGTGACCAGACCAATTTTCATCTTTCGGCGCTGACGCACTTTGAATGACAATTGCGCGGTCATACAACACTGTACCCAAATAACATTTTTACCATTTTTTTCCCCATAAATAGAGCTTTCTTTTGGTGGTATTTAATCACAGCTGGGGTTTTTATTTTTTGCTAAACAAACAAAAAAAGATGGAAAATAAAAAAAAATAAAAAATCATGTTTAATAGTTTGTTATAAAATTTTGCAAACGGGTAATTTTTCTGCTTCATTGATATGCGCTGATGAGGCGGCACAGGTGGGCACTGATAGGCTGCACTGGTGGCACTGATAGGCTGCACTGGTGGGCACTGATAGGCTGCACTGGTGGGCACTGATAGGCTGCACTGGTGGGGACAGATAGGCTGCACTGGTGGGGACAGATAAGTCGGTACTGATGGGGACAGCAAAGATGGGACTGATGGGCACGGATGGGTGGCACGGATGGGTGGCATGGATGGGTGGCACGGATGGGTGGCACTGATGGGCACTGGTAGGTGACACAGATGAGCACTGGTAGGTGACACAGATGTGCAGCACTGGCACTGAGAGATGGCACTGTGGGCACTGAGAGATGGCAGTGTGGGCACTGGTAGGCAGCACTTTAACCGCTTCCCGACCGCCTAACGACGATATACGTCTGCAAAATGGCACGGGCAGGCAAAATCACGTACCTGTACGTGATCGTGCATGTGCCTGCCTGTGGGTCGCTCGCGACCCGGTCGGGAGCTCTGTGACCCCGGCCACGGGACCAGCGGACCCGATCGCCGCTGGTGTCCCGCGATCGGGTTTTGGAGCTGAAGAACGGGGAGAGGTTTGTGTAAACAAACCTCTCCCCGCGCTTCCTACACTGACTGTCAGTGATCGGCGGTTCCCTGTCATCGGGAACGCCGATCAATGACGTCAGACGTACAGCCACGCCCCTACAGTAAAATAAACACAACACGTCACACTGACTCCTCCCCGCCCCCTAGTGGTTAACCCCTTCACTACAACTGTCATTTACATAGGAATCAGTGCTATTTAAATATCACTGATTTCTATATAAATGACAAATGTCCCAAAAATGTGTCAAAAATGTCCGATGTGTTCGCCATAATGTCGCAGTCACAATAAAAATCGCTGATCGCCGCCATTACTAGTAAAAAAAAAATATTAATAAAAATGCTATAAAACTATCCCCTATTTTGTAAACGCTATAACTTTTGCGCAAACCAATCAATAATCGCTAATTGCGATTTTTTTTTTACCAAAAATATGTAGAAGAATACGTATCGGCCGAAACTGAGGAAAAAAAATGTTTTTTTTTATATATTTTTTGGGGATATTTATTATAGCAAAAAGTAAAAAATATTGCATTTTTTTCAAAATTGTCCCTCTATTTTTGTTTATAGCGCAAAAAATAAAAACCGCAGGGGCGATCAAATACCACCAAAAGAAAGCTCTATTTGTGGGAAAAAAAGGACGTCAATTTTGTTTGGGAGCCACGTCGCACGACCGCGCAATTGTCAGTTAAAACGACGCAGTGCCGAATCGCAAAAAGGGGCCTGGTCCTTTGGCTGCCAATTGGTCCGGGGCTGAAGTGGTTAATGGGGCAAAGGTGGGCACAATGGATTGGGCACATTGCAGTGAGAGGGACTGATGTCCCTCTCACTGCCGCCGGTGATCGGCTTTTTTTTTTTTTTTTTCTCCTCGCGCTGTCAGCGCGAGGAAAAAAAGCCGATTACCGGCTCTGTTATTATCACATGATCAGCTGTCATTGGCTGACAGCTGATCACGTGGTAAGGGGTCGGGATCGACCCCTTACTTGGATCTGTGATCCAGCGAGTCTCACAGACTCGCTGATCACAGAGCGCGCCGCATGCGCCCTTCAGGGGGCGCGCAGGCAGCTCGTGGCCGGGACGACGTCAATAGACGTCGTCCCGGCACAATAGATCCGCGCTGTAGCCGTCATTTGGCTATAGCGCGGATCTCAGGTAGTTAAAAAATGCTAAATTCTTTTAAAAAAATATGTCTGGGCGGGTGCTCTGACCCGGCCTGTGAAGTGGTGTATCTGTACGATGTATACAAATTACTACAGCAACACTGACATTTACAAAGGGAAACAATGCTATATAAATTGCTGGTAAATGACAGTTCCCAGCCTCTTCCTTCTGTCTGTAAACAAAGTCATTCATCTATATCAGACCCTTATCCTAGGTGAGGGACTGGTGTAGATGGTAATGGGAGACCCCACACAGACAGTGTGGGGTTCCCCCTTAAAATATATACCAGATCCTTATCCTTCATGAGGGTCTGGTATGGAGGTCAAAGGGGACCCTTCCATAAAAATAAAAAAATAAAACACAGTGTGGGGTGTTCCCAAAGTTCAATACCAGACGCTTCAAGGCGCTCTGTACATAGCACACTCCTGAACTTTACACTCTGTACATACCCCACCCCTGAACCCTGCACTGTGTATGTAGTGCAATCCCGAACCCTGCACTCTGTACGTAGCACACTCCTGAACCCTGCATGCTGTAAGTACTGCACCGCTGGACCCTGCACTCTGTATGTAGTGCATTCCGAAACCCTGCACTCTGTACATACTGCAATAATGAACCCTGCACTCTGTACATACTGCACCACTGGACCCTGCACTCTGTATGTAGTGCATTCCTAAACCCTGCACTCTGTACATACTGCAATAATGAACCCTGCACTCTGTACATACTGTGCCACTGAACCCTGCACTCTGTATGTAGTGCATTCCTAAACCCTGCACTCTGTACATACTGCAATAATGAACCCTGCACTCTGGCGGTACTGCACTCTGGCGGTACTTCACCACTGGACCCTGCACTCTGTATGTAGTGCATTCCTAAAACCTGCACTCTGTACGTAGCACAATCCTGAACCCTGCACTCTGTCCATACTGCACCGCTGGACCCTGCACTCTGTATGTAGTGCATTCCTAAACCCTGCACTCTGTACATACTGCAATAATGAACCCTGCACTCTGTACATACTGCACCACTGAACCCTGAACCCTGTAAGTACTGCATCACTGAACCCTGCACTCTGTATGTGGTGCATTTTTAAACCCTGCACACTGTACATACTGCAATAATGAACCCTGAACTCTGTACGTACTGCACCACTGGACCCTGCACTCTGTATGTAGTGCATTCCTAAACCCTGCACTCTGTACATATTGCAATAATGAACCCTGCACTCTGTGTGTACTGCACCACTGAACACTGCACTCTGTACATACTGCATCACTGAACCCTGCACTCTTTATGTAGTGCATTCCTAAACCCTGCACTCTGTACATACTGCAATTATGAATCCTGCACTCTGTACAAACTGCACCACTGGAACCTGCACTCTGTAGTAGTGCATCACTGAACCCTGCACTCTGTACCTACTGCAATAATGAACCCTGCACTCTGTACGTACTGCACCACTGGACCCTGCACTCTGTATGTAGTGCATTCCTAAACCCTGCACTCTGTACATATGGCAATAATTAACCCTGCACTCTGTACATACTGCACCACTGAACTCTGCACTCTGTACGTACTGCACCAATGAACCCTGCACTCTGTACGTACTGCTTTACTGAACCCTGCACTCTGTACATACTGCACCAATGAAGCCTGCACTCTGTACGTACTGCACCACTGGACCCTGCACTCTGTACGTACTGCTTTACTGAACCCTGCACTCTGTACGTACTGCTTTATTGAACCCTGCACTTTGAATGTAGTGCATCCCTAAACCATGCACTCTGTACATACTGCACCAATAAACCCTGCACTGTGTACATAGCACACTCCTGGACACGAGGCAAGTGTTTTCCTGTACTAAAAATTACAGCTTGGCAGCTGAGATACTTTTGAAAATGAGTGGCCTTGAGAAAGGGGGTGGAGCATAGGGTGGCATGTGTACAGGCATGCCCAGGGCCGCTGATAAGGTAGTACAACCAGTCCTGTTATACTGGGCCCAGGCCCCATCAGCTACACAGGGGGACCCAGGACTGCTTTATTATTTATTCCTGCCTAAATGGATTGCACTAGACCACACCCTCACTCCTACTTGCTTACCAGGGCTTAAATGACATTTCCCTAGGCCCCATCAGGTCAAAAGAGGGGCCCAAGAGGTGGAAGCAGAGGGGGGACTTTTTATTTAAATTTTCGGGTTGTAGGTGGATAAAGTCAGTGCTGCTTTTCTGCTGCACCCTGGGGGTAGGTGGCTTGTAGGTGTGGTTTGAGGGGCCCTGTCAGGAGGGTTGTGTGGGGCCCCATGATTTCTAACAGCGGCCCTGGGCATGCCAAATGGTGGGTGTAACAGAGGTCCGAAATATTGGATTTTTCTTTTGTTTTATTAAATTGACAGTTTTTAACAACTTCCCACCCGGCCAATGTACATATACGGCCGGGTGGGAGCCGTCTACTTCTGAATGGACGTTCCGGAACGTCCTTCAGAAGTAGAGGGATCGCGCGCGCGCGCGCAGCGGCGCGATCCCGATGCGGCCGTGTCACCCGGACACGGCGCATCTCGGATCGGCAGGAGGGCTCGGTGATTGGCCCTCCTGATCACATGACGGCCGTGACGAATCACAGCCGTCATGTGATGTAAACAAACAGCCGGTTGCTAGGCAATCGGCTCTCCTCTCCTCACACGGAAGTCGTTGGTGAGGAGAGGAGAGCGGATCGCTGCAGCCGGCTGGTGATCAGTGAGTATTAGCTGTTTTTTTTACAGCTTTTACTCACTGATCACCTGTCTAGTGTCCCCACACAGTAAAACACACATGTCCCCACAGTAAAACACACATGTCCCCACAGTAAAACACACATGTCCCCAAAACACACATGTCCCCAAAACACACATGTCCCCAAATAATAAAAACACATGTCCCTCACATATGTCCCAGTAAAATAACATGTGCCAATGATTATCTGCACACATATGTCCGTGATCACCTGCACACCCCTTTTACATGATCATTTGCGTACATATGTCCGTGATCACGCGAACCAATTATTATACACTTAACGGAATTTTTTTTACAAAAAACATGTAGCAGAATACATTTTGGCTTAAATTTATGACAAAATTTGATTTTATTGGATTTCTTTTAAAAAAGAAAGGAGAAAATATTGTTTTTTTTCAAAATTTCCGCTATGTTTTCGCTTATATCGCAAAAAATAAAAAACGAAGTCGCGAATAAATACCACCAAACTAAAGCTCTATTTCTGCGAACAAAATGATAAAAAATTCATTTGGTTACAGCATTGCATGACCGCGCAATTGTCACTGAAAGTGCGAGAGCACTGAAAGCTGAAAATTGGTCTGGGCAGGAAGGGTGTTTAAGTGCACAGTAAGCAAGTGGTTAACGAAGTCAACCTTTCTGCATAATTTGGTTTATGAGTTCCTGTGTCCCAACAGGGGGGCAGGACATGAGGCTGCACTCAGTCGGTAGCGCGTAAGTTATTGTATATTGTAGTAGGAAAGGGCCGGACACTTCTGCACCACCTGAATTTGAGGTGATGTCTCTGGCTGAATTCAAAACGCAGATAACATAGAAGGGTGTTGAGAATTTCTTCAATGATGATTGGAGTGGCTGGTGGCTGCAGGTCTCACTAGGAGGCTAGAAGACGCATGAAACTGTGGAGACAGATAGTTCCGTATGGGCTGTGCTTTCTGCACTGCTGCGACGCATAGTTCTGCATTGTCTGTGGGACTTTCTGGACACTGGGACTTTACTCTGCTCTTCCTGCAACTGCTGTCTGTGTGGTCTAGATGCTGTGGACCCTCTGAGGACCCATGATGTGCCTATAAAGGACCTCTGCCTTCCAGACCTCCATTTCTGTGACACGCTGCCTGGTCTTCCTCTGCTGAGGCTGCTGTTGGCTGGTGAGTTCCCTTAACCTTTGCTGTGCCCCTTGCTGAGGATTTATACCTGAGAGCCCTGTGTTACAGACTTATGCCGCGTACACACAATCTGACTTTCTGGCAGACTAGGTCCGGCGGACCGGAATCCGTCGGACAATTCGATCGTGTGTGGGCTCCAGCGGAATTTTTTTTCCCAAAAGTCAGACGGACCTAGAATTAAAACATGTTTCAAATCTGTCCGACGGACTCAAGTCCGGTCGAAAAATCTGGTCGTCTGTATGCTAGTCCAACGGACAAACAACGACGCAAGGGCAGCTATTGGCTACTGGCTAGGAATTCCTTATTCTAGTCCGGTCGTACATCATCACGTTTGAATTCGTCGGACTTTAGTGTGATTGTGTGTGGCCAAGTCCGTTCATTCGGAAAGTCCGCTGGAACTCCGCCGAAAGTCCGTCAGGAAGACCGTCGAAAAGTCTGCTCATGTGTACGCGGCATTAGCCCTTTGCCTACCAGAACTCTGCTAGCCCTGCTGTGTGCCCAGTCCTGTGTTACGGACTTAGCTCTGATCCCGCCAGAACCATGCTATCCCTGCTGTGTGCCCAGCCTGTGTACGGATTTAACCCTTTGCCCCGCCGGAACTCTGCTAGCCCTGCTGTTCGCCAGCCTCTGTATGCATTTAACCCTTTCCCCGCCAGAACTCTGCTATCCCTGCTGGGTGCCCGGCCTGTGTATGGATTTAGCTCTTTGCCAACCAGAACTCTGCTCTCCCTGCTGTGTGCCCACCACCTGTCTTTCAATAAAAGCCTTGTGTGTACGCCTGCTCGCTGCGCGTGTTCTGTTCCACCCCCACCTCCGTCGCAGTGGGTGTGGCCAAATTGTGCTAAAGTCGGAGGGGCTTGAAGTGGTATGATTAAATAGGGGGAAGCCCATCTTTTAACTCCTTACATCCCCATTCTAATATTGTACAACCAATATCGTCCAGATAATTCTCTGCTACCCATCTACAGAGAAACCTGCATAGATCACATGACCACACCAATGAGGATGGAGGAGGACCGGAGTCGCATGATTGAGAAGATAATAAACCTCACCCTGGAGATCCTCTACCTGCTGACCGGAGAGGTGAGGAGGATTCTGGGAGGTCACATCACATCACTCTTATCTCTATTAATAAAACACAGACCTGACCGGAGAGGTGAGGAGGATTCTGGGAGGTCACATGGCATCACTCTTATCTCTATTAATAAAACACAGACCTGACCGGAGAGGTGAGGGGGATTCTGGGAGGTCACATCACATCACTCTTATCTCTATTAATAAAACACAGACCTGACCGGAGAGGTGAGGAGGATTCTGGGTCTCTAACATGATATTCCTATTGGTTCCTTAATACAGAGATTTCCTCTTGTGAAGTCAGGTGATCATATGACCATCACAGTGCCTCCATGTGACTCCCTAAAACCTGAGAGACACAACATGCAGAAGATTCTAGAAGTCACCAAGAAGATGATGGAGCTGCTGACAGGAGAGGTGAGCGGTGCCGGGAATTCTGGGACATTATCCAGTAACAGACAAGGGATGTGTCTGGATGGTGACTGTATCATTGTGTGTGTCAGGTTCCTATAAGGTGTCGGGATGTCACTGTCTATTTCTCCATGGAGGAGTGGGAGTATTTAGAAGGACACAAGGATCTCTACAAGGACGTCATGATGGACAATCAGCCGCCCCTCACATCACCGGGTAAGAGGAGACTTTATTGTAAAGGAGAGAGCAGTACGGAGGCTCCACCTAGATCCCCCATCATCTGATAAACACATAGAAACAATGTATTCAGTCAGTGTGTGTGTTTCCTACAGATGGATCCAGTAATGGGAACCCACCAGAGAGATGTCCCCGTCCTCTGTATTCCCGGGATTCCACACAGGAAGGTGACACCATCCCTCACCATCATCAGGTGGGTGGAGTTGAGGGTCTGGAACCTGACAGGTCCTGTATCTTTTGTGCAGATAAATGGTCCACAGCAGACTTGTGAACCTTAATAGCAGCAGAGTAAAAGAGATCTGTACACACTGGGCTCCCCATTGTCTACAAAACGTTTGTCCTCTTCAGATCAGAGTAATTATTATTCATCTATAATAAAGTCCAAATTCACAGGGAGATGTACCTGATTATGTGTACATGTTATGGGGTACTTACAAATACAAAATCGTATGTCCTGGTTGTACAGAACCACCCAGGGACCAACAAAATGGTTGTTTGGGGACTACTCATGCGCCGCGTGGATTTTTTGTCATCAGGCAACGTTGGAAAGCCTAACCCCAACCCAGCCATCAGAACCGGCTGGTCCATATAACCTATGGTCGCTTCAGGAGGTCAGACCCTCTCCTCCCAGCAGGTGAGGTGATACCCCCAGAGGTGATTAGCCAAAGGTTAGAGTCAAACTCACATCCATAACTTAATAATAAATCTAAGTAATAGCTGTCAGAAGTCATGTGTCTGGTGGATGTGTGTGTGTGGGCAGTGAAAAAATTAGGACACCAATATTCTAGCTTGGAGAATCTCAGATATATCCAGAAATTACTAAGCCCTCCGTACACACGGTCGGAAATTCCGACCACAAAATCCGTCAGATTTTTTCCGACGGATTTTGTCCGACACTGGTGTTGCATACACACGGTCGGACAAAGTTGTCGGAAAATCCGATCATTCTGAACGTGGTGACGTTCGTTGCGTACGACGGAACTACGTAGAGGCTAGTAGCCAATAGCTTTGGTCTCGTAATTTGATCTGAGAATGCGTGGCACTTTGTCCGTCGGAATTCTCTACACACGATCGGAAAAAGTCTGATCGGATTTTGTTGTCGGAAAATTTGAGAGCAGGATCTCAAATTTTTTCCGTCGGAGATGAAGCCCACACACGGGCGGATTTTCCGACAATATGGTCCGATCGGACATTTTCCGACCGTGTGTACGGGGCATTAGAGACTCCACAACCCTTGGAGTGCACCAAATTGTATGCAAGATTTGTATCCCCGGTGTGTGGCCAGCCAGCTAGATTTGGGTGAAGTCTCCCTTCAGTGGTGGCCAGTTGTATTGCAGGCTGTGATAATTGTTTGAAAATCCCTTTTTTACCTGCACTGAGTAAGTTCTCTCCTCATTTCTCCTTTACCAAACAAGGTCCTCACCTCGGTTAGTGAGTCGCCATTGGGGGTGTGTCCTTGACAATGGTATTTTCTGCATTCTGTTGGTTTTAGGGTGAAGAGGCGATTCAGTTCGCATTGTAGCGCTATACAAGTTATTCATTCATTCATTCATTCAAGATCTGATGGACATGAAAGTTGAGGGTGAAGTAGAAAAGACGTATGTGAGGAATGATCAGCAATATATGGAGGAGGCTGGAATGAGGAGGACATTCAAAGAGGAGGACACTCCTACAGAGATCAGCACAGGTGACCCATAATATATTCTTATCTCTGTTATTCCTATCTTTATTCTGTTATCTCTGCTCTGCTACTGCACACTGATTGGTTCAGAGTAGGGTGGGAATAATTGGGCACCTCTGCTCCCCTGTGCTGAATTTGCCTACAATAACTCAGTTCAAGTGGCCACCAACTAGACTCCATTTTGGGCCAACTATCAGTATCACTTGTCCTTTTCTACCTGAAGTTTTGCCAGACAGACTAGCCTCCATCCTAAGGTTGCCACTTTTTCTTCAAGCCAAACCCGAACACTTTAGCAGAGCACACTACACTATAGGATTGTAACAGACCTGGCACACCTTTGGGCACTCCGAAGTGTTTCCTTATGGCGTTTATGTGAAATTTCCATTAATATCTGTGAAATATTGTAATTATTAATATATCTCTTTTGGCTTGCAGCTATGAAAGCTGGGCAAAAGCCTTCCTCAAAGTACTTGTTAAGAACAGACAATGTGGGGCCAAGACTTGTATACACAAGCCAGGGGGAGCCAATTTCATTGTTTGTCACCTATTCACTATAAACGACCCCATGCCGGGATAGGTAATGAAGTAGGACCATTCAAGTATATTTTGCATCACTGAGTTGCCTGTAAGGGGGCTGGCTTAGACTAAGTAACCAATCAGAATTCATGCTAAGCCAGCCAATGAGACATCAGCCTGGTTTTTGATACTCTCAGTGGAAAGGGGAGGGAACGCTCTCTTTCCGGGGAACCAGCAAGCAGAATGGAACTAAGGTAACTTCTAGCCAGCAGGGGAAGCCATGCCCTGCTATTTGTAACTAAACATGCGTATAGACCACGGTCTGAAGGAATATAATCTAAATTCCTTTATGTATATATTTTTATTCCAACCTAGCATTTTATGCCTTGATGTGCTAGGGATTTGTGTATTAGCTAGACTTTTAACTACCTGTAATAAATGTTATTATATTTAAAGCCTTTCCTCCTGGTCAATAGAACTCTCATTTAACCCATATCATATTTTGTGATTAATAAATCAGAAATAGAGATTTTAGAGGTTAACAAAAGAGAATAGTAATGCAGAACACATAGTGCCCTCTCACCCTTCTGTCAGGCCCTGTTCCAGCCACATTCCTGTCTGAATAATGTGGCTGGATAATAATAAGTGGCACATGACTACTGAACTTCCTTTTTATCGGCTCGCCGTATGTATTGTGGGTCACTACCTTCGTAATTGTTGGCCAACATTTGTGTGACCGCGTGTATGCAAGACAAGTTGGAGCCAACAACCTTCGAACCAAAATCCACGGTTTTGTTGGCGGAAAGTCCGATCGTGTGTACGGGGCATTATATTTGCAACAGAAAATACTTTTCGAAACACCCTCCAGTGTTCACCATAAGCTTAGGCCTATAGCTCTACAAGTCTGAACTTTGAACCTCTTCATTATCAGAAATCACATGACCCGGTGCCTAGGCTTGTGGTTGTGTGAAGAGCACCTTCCATTCCCCATTGGATCCTGCTCTTCTGACAAGGCTGTGTAAATGTAGACGTGATCTGGGAGGAGGACCAAAGGAACTTTTACTGAAGAGGGAAAGTCACATCTGGTTGGGACATTCAGAGAGAACATCTGCCCACTAAAATCTACCTGATCCAGATGGAATATTCATTGATTAACCGTATATACTCGAGTATAAGCTGAGTTTTTCAGCACATATTTTTGTGCTGAAAGTGCCCCCCTCGGCTTATACTAGAGTCAAGCACTTTTCTGCAATAGGGAAAGACATTTTCCGACCCGAATTTGGGGCCTCGTATCTTGGGGGCCACTTGGTGCTAGGAACTAGCACTACAACATATCCAAATTAGGGGTTTCTAGCACCAAATGGCCCAGAGATACGGGGCTCCAAAGTCGGTTCGGAAAATGTCATTCTCTGCTGCAGAAAAGGGCTTGACATTTTCCAACCCGACTTTGTGGCCCCTTATCTCGGGGTCACTTAGTTCTAGTAACCCCGTGCAAACCCAGTGGAACTAGCACTACAACATATCCAAATTAGGGGTTCCTAGCACTAAGTGGCCCTGAGATACAGGGCCCCAAATTTGGTCAACTGTGTCCATCTGCAGCAATGTCATTTCGGGACCCTTTGGGTCCAGAGACCCCAATTTATTTTTTGGCTGCAGCTAGGGGGCATTTAGGAACCCTTAACTACCAAGTTTGAATTTCGGAGGACCTATGGCTGCAAATGGGCACAGTGAGGCTGCAAATGGGCATTGTTGACCCTCTTTTACACTTATGCCGCGTACACACGGTCGGAATTTCCGATGGAAACAGTCCGATGGGAGCTTTTCATCGGATTTTCCGACCGTGTGTATGCCCATCGGTCTTTTTCTGTCGGAATTTTCGACAGACTTTGGATTGAGAACCTGTTCTTAATTTTTCAGACGGAAAACCTTTCTATCGGATTTTCCGATCGTGTGTATGCAATTCCGACACGCAAAATTCCGACGCATGCTCGGAAACAATTTGACGCATGCTCAGAAGCATTAAACTTCCCTTTTATAGTGCAGTCGAACGTGTTGTATGCCGCGGTGTTATTGACCGTCGGAATTTGGTGTGACCGTGTGTAGACAAGACAGTTTGAGCGAAATTCCGTCGGAATTCCGACGGGAAAACCATCAGAGCTTTTTCCAACGAGAATTCCGACCGACGCGGCATAACAGTAGCTGCGCATTTCTCACCCTAGGCTTATACTCGAGTCAATACGTTTTCCCAGTTTTTTGTGGGTAAAATTAGGTGCATCGGCTTATATTCGGGTCGGCTTATACTCGAGTATATACGGTAGGTGAACTAGCTCTCTCATATCTGTTGATCATGTTTTTATATTTTTTCAGGACACGCTATTGAGGAACCCTCAAAGGATCGTCTCACTTTATCTCTAAGCTGTAAAATGGAAGATGAGGACATCACAGGAGATTGTGCGGGAGAAAAGACAATGAACTCAGCTATCGATAATGGTTTTCACAGTGTGGAGAGACCATCAGCTCCCTCTGACTCTGAGCGACCTCGTACTGTGAGGGATGGCGCCGGAATTCAGGAGGAGGAGACCTTTTCCTGTCCTGAATGTGGGGAAAGTTGTAGCTCTGAATTAAGTCTTACTGTACATCAGAGATCTCACACGGGTGGGAATTCCTGTTCTGAGTGCGGGGAATGTTTTTCTCAAAAATCAGTACTTGTCCTACATTACGGATCTCATCCGGGCAAGAAGCGGTATCCCTGCCCCAAGTGTGAGGAATGTTTTTTACAGTTGTCCCATCTTTACATACATCAGAGGTCTCACAGACCAAAGAAGTTATATGCCTGTCCTGAATGTGGGAAATGTTTTACATGGAAATCAGGACTTATTGTACATCAGAGATCGCACACGGGGGAGAAGCCGTATTCCTGCTCCAAGTGTGAAAAAAGTTTTTCAGAGAAGTCCAGTCTTTGCAGACATCAGAGGATTCACACGGGGGTGAAACCTTATTTCTGTACTGAGTGCGGGAAATCTTTTTCACAGGTATCCCATCTCTACATACATCAGAGGTCTCACAAGGGGAAAAATCTATATTCCTGTTCTGAGTGTGGGAAATGTTTTACACGGAAATCAGGACTTTTTCTACATCAAAGATCTCACAAAGGGAGGAAGATTTATGCCTGCTCTGAGTGCGGGAAATGTTTTTCAGGAAAGTCCAGACTTTACAAACATCAGAGTATTCACACAGGGGAGACGCCGTATTTCTGTCCTGAGTGCAGGAAAGGTTTTTCATGGAAATCGGAACTTGTTAAACATCGAAGATCTCACACGGGGGAGAAGACGTATTCCTGCCCCGAGTGTGGGAAATGTTTTTCTGATAAGTCCAATCTTTACAGACATAAAAGGATTCACTCTATGAAAACAGCCTCTGTTGGTATAACTTGTAATTGTGAAAAAATAAACACCCGGCTGGGCTGTTCAGATTTCGTAGAAAATACCAGTTACAACACCAGACTAAGTCTATGTCAGGACTGCTATATTCTGGTGTATATAAATAAAATTATTTAAATAGGAAATTAAATATACAATATAGGTGTGAAAAATTAGTGAAAATTAGTAAACAACCTACAAAGCATTTAGTAACATATTGAAGCAGTTCAACCTATTAAATGTAGAGTGAATACAAACTATATGACTTAAGATATAGTTGGTGAACCTTGGTGAAAGAAAAGAAAAAACAAAAGAACAAAAACATTTTTTCAGACAATAAACACCCTACTGGGCTTCCAGCATTACACCAGTGACATAATGTGTATATAATCCTCGGAGAATAAATTGAAACAATCCCAATGAATGGTTGTAATGTAGCTGTTTCTCTGAAAATCTCCTATTAGCTATATATATATGTTCCCAGCTAAACGTCTAGCTGGGAACATATATATATAGCTAATAGGAGATTTTCAGAGAAACAGCTACATTACAACCATTCATTGGGATTGTTTCAATTTATTCTCCGAGGATTATATACACATTATGTCACTGGTGTAATGCTGGAAGCCCAGTAGGGTGTTTATTGTCTGAAAAAATGTTTTTGTTCTTTTGTTTTTTCTTTTCTTTCACCAAGGTTCACCAACTATATCTTAAGTCATATAGTTTGTATTCACTCTACATTTAATAGGTTGAACTGCTTCAATATGTTACTAAATGCTTTGTAGGTTGTTTACTAATTTTCACTAATTTTTCACACCTATATTGTATATTTAATTTCCTATTTAAATAATTTTATTTATATACACCAGAATATAGCAGTCCTGACATAGACTTAGTCTGGTGTTGTAACTGGTATTTTCTACGAAATCTGAACAGCCCAGCCGGGTGTTTATTTTTTCACAATTACAAGTTATACCAACAGAGGCTGTTTTCATAGAGTTTCTTGTTGTATATACACATATGAGAAACGCACTAGCCACATAGGTTATTTTCACTTACATTCTTTTTGTGTGACACAGTATATACACCATTATTTTGGTGATATTTCATTCTTTAGCGCAGCTCCTTTCCACACCCAATTCTGTTTTATGTAGTATAACATTTCGAGCAGCAGCTTTACATACCCGGATAGCGCAACTTTTTTCCCACAACATAAAAGGATTCACACAGGGGAGAGGCCATATCCCTGCCCTGAGTGTGGGAAAAGTTTTTCAGAGAAGAACGCACTTTACAAACATCAGCAGTCTCACACCGGCGAGAATCAGTATTCTTGTCCTGAATGCGGCAAATGTTTTTCAAAGAAACTAGACCTTCTTAAACACCAAAGATCCCACAGAGGGTAGAAGCTGTATTATTGTCCTGTGTGTGTGAAAAGTTTTCTAGAGAAGGGGAGTCTTTGCAGACATCAAAAAATTCATACAGAGGAGAAGCCGTATTGTTGTCCCGAATGCAAGAAATGTTTTTCACAGAAATCGGACCTCGTTAGACATCAGAGATCTCACACGGGAGAGAAACCGTATTCCTGTCCTGAGTGCGGGAAATGTTTTTCACAGAAATCAGATGTTGTAAGGCATCAAAGATCTAACACACATAAGAAGTGAGGGACATGTTTTTCACAGGTGTCCCATCTTCACCCACACTAGAGGCATCAGAAGATTCACACAGGGGAGAAGCCGTATTCCTGTCCTGAATGTGATATACATGGAGTCAAGACTTTGTTCTACATTAACCGCCTCAATACCGGGCACTTTCACCCCCTTACTGCCCAGGCCAAGTTTCAGCTTTCAGCACTGTCGCGCTTTTTAATGAGGATTACTCAGTCATGCAACACTGTACCCATATGACATTTTTTATAATTTTTTCACACAAATAGAGCTTTCTTTTGGTGGTATTTAAAGTGGAGGGCCACCCTAAAAAACAAAAGAGCATTAATATTCTTAAAAAAAATAAAAATAAATAAACATTTGAAAAAAAATTTTTTTTTACCTGTTCGGGAATCCCTGTTGCTAGGCAGTCTTGCTAATCTGCCTCCTTCCTACTCCGCGGTGATCTTCGTTGATCTTCGGTCTTCTGTCCTCCTCACCGACGTCTTCTGGGTAATGGGGCGCGCTGTGTTCTGGGAACTGTGTGTTCCCTAACACAGCGCGTCCCATTCACAAAGCGCAGCGCAACTCGCGCATGCGCAGTAGGAAACGGGCAGTGAAGCCGTAAAGGCGGCACTGCCTGTTTCCCTTAGTGAGGATGGCGGTGCTGGAACCGGAGCGCCGAGGGACATGTCGGCCTCGGCGGCCGACATTGCGGGCGCCCTGGGAGGGTAAGTGTACTTATTAAAAGTCAGCAGCTACTTTTTTTTAGCTGCTGACTTTTAAAAAAAAAATATGTTTTAAGCTGAAACACCCCTTTAACTACTTCAACCCCAGAAGGGGTTCCTGACCAGAGCACTTTTTGCTCTTCGGCACTGCGTCGCTTTAACTGACAATTGTGCGGTACGATAGAGGTATGCTTTTGGGGCTACTACAAGACGAGCATTAATCCAGATGTATCAAAATATTTTTGCAAGAAGTGCTTTTTATAGCAAGGAAACAAATAATGGCAAGATGGATACAGCCTACACCCCTGTTGGTTAGCCAATGGGGAAAAGCCATTAATCAGATTATACCATACGAAAGAATAATGTACGAACATTGGGGAAATGAGCAGAAATACCATAAAATATGGGGAACGTGGAATAAATCTTAATTGCCTTTGGATACAAGAGTATTTTAAAGAAACTAATGAAAAAAGTTACTGTTATAAAAAAATGTTCTTCATAAATTTTGACCAAAATGTATACTACTACATTTCTTTGGTAAAAATAACCCAAATCAGTGTAGAGTGGAACCTTGGATTACGAGCATAATCTGGTCCAGGAGAATGCTTGTTACCCCAAGTACTTGCATATCAAAGCGAGTTTCCCCATAGAAGTCAATGGAAACGAGGATAATTCGTTCCGCATTGACTTCTATTACATGCAATACCGCATGTGGGCAGAGGTGGGGGGGGGGGCGCCGGAGAGCCTCGGAAATACTCAGGGACAGCTTGGCTGAACTTGGAAAGCCTCGGAAAAACTCAGGAACTGAGTATTTCTGAGTCATTCCGAGTATTTCCGAACGGCTCCGAACCTTTCTGAGTGTCCCCGGCGCCCATTAGCTTGAATTCTGCTCGTTTTGCGAAACAACACTCGCAAACCAAGTCAGAATTTTAAAAAAAGTTGCTCGTCTTTCAAAACGTTCGTTAACCGCGTTACTCGTAAACCGAGGTTCCACTGTATATTATATGGTCCGTATGAAAGTTATCTGGTTCCCGACCGCCGCATGTAGACAGAATGGCACGGCTGCGCAAATGGGCATACCTGTACGTCCCTTTGAATTTGCAGACATGTCATTACATGCGCACCCGCCGCGAGCGTTGTAAAAAAAAAATATTAATAAAAATTGCTTAAAACTATCCCCTATTTTGTAGATGCTATAACTTTTTGCGCAAACCAATCAATAAACGCTTATTGTGATTTTTTTTAACCAAAAATATGTAGAAGAATACGTATCGGCCTAAACTGAGGAAAATAATTTTTTTTATATATTTTTGGGGGATAGTTATTATAGCAAAAAGTAAAAAATAATGTGTTTTTTTCAAAATTGTCGCTCTTATTTTGTTTATAGCACAAAAAACAAAAACCGCAGAGGTGATCAAATACCACCAAAGAAAAGCTCTATTTGTGGGAAAAAAAGGACATCGGTTTTGTTTGGGAGCCAGTTTTGTCAGTTAAAGCGACGCAGAATTGATGTCCCTCTCACTGCCGCCGGTGATCGGCTTTTTTTTTTCTCCTCGCGCTGTCAGCGCGAGCAGGAAAAAAAGCAGATTACCGGCTCAGTTAATATCACATGATCAGCTGTCATTGGCTGACAGCTGATCACGTGGTAAGGGGTCGGGACCCCTTACTCGGTTTGCGCTACTCAAAGTATCAGCTGAAGTAACTTGTGGAACCTCTTGGGTGTGCAAGTTCTCTGGTGCATAAAAGGTGAGGTATACCAGGATAAAATAATGTTGTAAAAGCTTTAAGCTGTGGTTTAATCTCTAGGGCTTCTGCTGACTGTAAATTGAACTGTGGCTTGTCACTAAAAGTCACTTTGTTAAAGGTAGGAGGTGATGTTTTTGCTGTGTAGACACATCTGTGTGGTGCATTTGAAAAGCGACAGGCATTTGCAGCTTGGAGGTCTTGGCATTGAGAGTCAGAGCAGTTTTGCTAGTAAGAAGGTGCAAAGGACAGCTCTGTATTCCTGTTTGTGTTGAAACATGGGACTGCACAGGTTAATGAATAACTTCTTTCTGTAGTGTGAGAACTGAGACTTCCAGTAAAAAAAAAAAATACATATTCCACAATCCCTTGGTCTCTCAGTCTAATGCTGATGCAGGTGAGCGCTAAATAGTAATCAGATCTGACACAGACACATGCAAGCAGAGCATTCAAAGACACACAGGAGTTCACTATGCAGTCAGAAGGTGTTTTTTTATTACGTTTGAGCGCCCACATTTGTGGGGTACAACAATTGCCAGTGCTACATCTGTCTGCATACAGTTTCAACATCTATATAAAGGGGTTGTTTTCCCATGTGAGACAACCTGTGAAAAAATGTGGGCACCCTGGGCATATTGCAGTGAGAGGGACTGATGTCCCTCTCACTGCCGCCGGTGATCGGCTTTTTTTTTTTTTTCCTCCTCGCGCTGTTAGCGCGAGCAGGAAAAAAAGCAGATTACCGGCTCAGTTAATATCACATAATATCACATGATCAGCTGTCATTGGCAGCTCGTTGCCGGGACGACGTCAATAGATGGCGTCCCGGCACATTAGATCCGCGCTGTAGCCGTCATTTGGCTATAGCGCGGGTCTATAGTGGTTAAGACCAGGCCTTCATCTGGCACTTTTTGTTTACAAGTAAAAATCTGTATTTTTGCTAGAAAATTACTTGTAACCCCCAAACATTATATATTTTTGTAGCAGAGGCCCTAGACAATAAAGTGGTGGGTTTTGCACATTTTTATGTCATACGATATTTGTGCAGCCGTTTTTCGAATACAATTTTACACACTAACTCATGAAAACATTTTAATGAATTTTAATGCATACAAAGACAATATAATACCCACATTTTTGGTAAAATATTAAATATGGTGTTGCGTCGGGTAGATAGATACCAAACATGTCACGCTTTAAAATTTCACAAGCTTGTGAAATAACGCCAAATTTCAGTATTTAAAAATATCCATAGGCGATGCTTTATGAGCCTTTATTGGTTGCCAGTTAAGAGGTACACAGGAGATCTGGTGCTAGAATTATTGCCAGTTATAGCTGGGGGCAGTGGCTAACTTTTTGTACTGGCCACATAGAGGCCCAACATGCAGCGAGCACCGGCTGGTGTTCTAGGGACATAAATTACACATCGAATTTCTTAACTACCTATTACACGTTTGAAGGCCCTGGAGCACCAGGACAATGGAAACGCCCACAAAATTACTCCATTTTGGACAGCAAACACCTCAACGTATATTCTATAAAGCATAATAAAGTCTTTTGAACGGGTCATTTTTTTCCACAAGTTTTTGGAAAATATGGAAAGAAAATTAAAACCTTTTATTTTACATTTTTACGGCACTGACAAGGATCCACTGACACTGATGAGCACTCACTGATAGGCACTAATGTGCACTGTTCGGCTCTGTAGTGGCAATGATAAGCACTCACTGATGGGCACCGATGAGCACTGTAGTGTCATCGATGAGCACTGGGATTGCTCTAATGAGCATTGTGGTGGCACTGTAGTGCACCCCAAATGCAGCCGTCTCACGCTGCTGCACTGTCTCCCTCCTCTCCTCACATGCTGTATCGGTGTGAGGAGAGGAGAGAGCTGAACCGGGCATAACACCGGTTTGTTGACAAATTGATCGCTCCGTCATTGGACAGATCGATCACGTGGTAAAGGGCCGATGTGATTGGCCCTTTACCCCGATCCGTGATGCGCTGAGTCCCGCGGACCCAGTAATCACGGACACCTCTGGGGGCGCACGTGAAGCGGGTACATCAATAGACATCCTGCCAGAACTAGCCGGCCTCGCTGTAGCCATCATTCAGCTATAGCACGGTTGGCAAGTGGTTAAAGGAGCCAACACAATAGCGCTCTCCGTTTTCAAACATGTAATAGTATAACCACATGAAAACACACTCACATTCGTTGGCAGTGTCCTCAGTACATATGGAAATGTGCCAAAATACACGGTGATCATACACAGAGATAGCTGTGGGTGACATCTGCAAAAGGTTCCTCCCCCTGGGGGAAGGATGTCACCCGCAGCTATCACCTTGTATTTTAGCACTTTTCCATATGCACTGAGGACAGTGCCAACGAATGTGAGTTTGTTTTCATGTGTTTATACTATAAAACATTTTGCAAACGGAGAGCACTATTGTAATTACATATACACTTGATGGAGCCCCGCACTTGAAGCAGGGTTCCCAGAGGCATCACAGTCATTGGATTTATCCCTAAGGGGGAATGCTGGTCGTGAAATTCCTTTAAACTCAGGGGTCATGGTGTTGAGGCGAGCAGCTAATTTTCTCCTTGGTGGTGGGACCCAGCATGTTTGCCACATTGATGTTACATTTGTCACGCTCTATTCCACTGGATATGTGCACTTATTGATATTTCATCAGTGTTTTCGATTTTAGCTCATTGACTTATTATTTTAATATTGGTTTGCGCTGCTCAAAGTATCATATACCTGGTGGAGTTAAACAGATCTGATTTCATACTCTTTGGAGCTGAAGTAACTTGTGGAACCTCTTGGGTGTGCAAGTTCTCTGGTGCATAAAAGGTGAGGTATACCAGGATAAAATAATGTTGTAAAAGCTTTAAGCTGTGGTTTAATCTCTAGGGCTTCTGCTGACTGTAACTTGAACTGTGGCTTGTCACTACAAGTCACTTTGTTAAAGGTAGGAGGTGATGTTTTTGCTGTGTAGACACATCTGTGTGGTGCATTTGAAAAGCGACAGGTATTTGCAGCTTGGAGGTCTTGGCATTGAGAGTCAGAACAGTTTTGCTAGTAAGGAGGTGCAAAGGACAGCTCTGTATTCCTGTTTGTGTTGAAACATGGGACTTGTGGCATGGCACTGCACAGGTTAATGATTAGCTTCTGTCTGTAGTGTGAGAACTGAGACTTTCAGTAAAAAAAAAAAAAACAACATATTCCACAATCCCTTGGTTTTTCAGTCTAATGCTGATGCAGGTGAGCGCTAAATAGTAATCAGATCTGACACAAACACATACAGGCAGAGCATTCAAAGACACACAAGAGTTCACTATGCAGCCAAAAGTTTTTTTTATTACATTCGAGCTCCCACATTTGTGAGGTACAACAATTACCAGTGTTATTTCTGTCTGCATAAAGTTTCAACATCCGAATAAAGGGGTTGTTTTCCCATGCGAGACAACCTGTGGAAAAAATAGGCGCAGCTTCAACTTTATCAGTTTTTTTTGCAATGACTGGCGTGTATCCAAGTCCCTTTTCCTTCAAACTGGACTGAAGCTGGTGTAATCAACTGCACACAATATGGACTGTTATATCCTGGGTCTAGACTCCCTCTGAGGCGTTTATCACCATCCATTCCCCCGGCTTTAAATTTGTGCATCCCTTCAGTTTCTGGAATGGAAGAGAAAACATGCAAATTAGTTTTTAGTAATTGATTTTGGAGGGTGGCCACATAATCCGTGAGATCTGAATGCAAGGTCTGTGGGAAAAAATGGTTGTTCTCCAAATCCCCCTGTATAACTCCACGTGCCTCTGCTAATCTTTGCACCCCAGCACACCCCCTCTTTGGCCATGTTTGCCCTCCAAACTATAATCCCTTCTCTGTTTACCTCTGGACCCCCCCCGCAATTTACATTACACTGCACACAGAGCAGGGCTGGCCAGCATTAGTGACTCGCTCACACCACTGGGCTGGGCCTATCTTAAAGGAAGGGGCCTGGAGCTGCAGCCCGAATAGCCCCTATGTTAATCCAGCCCTGTTTAGAATACCTACTTCTCCTGTGAAGTGACAGTCTCTGTCACGCTTAATGACCCCATATCTACACATTCTTTGCTGTTGTCACCAACCATGTTTCAGGCTGCCACAAAAATATGTCAACACAAACTAATATTCATAAAGGTCCTGGTTTGGAAATGTTAGTTCACCTTCACAGAAAAAATTAAACGATGAATGCCATTACATCTGACCCCAAATTCGTTTTTTGTTTTGGGGGGATTTTTATGTTTGTAACCACTTCGATAATGGGCACTTCCACCCCCTTCCTGCCCACGCCAATTTTCAGCGCTGTCGCACTTTGAATGACAATTGCGCGGTCATGTAACCCTGTTACCCATTTTTTTTTAGACTAATAGAGCTTTATTTTGGTTGTATTTAATCACCACTGGGTTGTTTTTTTTTTGCTAAACGAAAAAAGAACAAAAAAAAGTTTCTTAGTTTCTATTCCAAAATTTTGCAAATAAGTATTTTTTTTCTTTACTGATGAGCACTGGTGAGGCTCCGCTGACTGGCTCTGGTGAGGGCTCTGCTCACGGGCTCTGGTGAGGCCTCCGCTCACGGGCTCTGGTGAGGCCTCCGCTCACGGGCTCTGGTGAGGCCTCCGCTCACGGGCTCTGGTGAGGCCTCCGCTCACGGGCTCTGGTGAGGCCTCCGCTCACGGGCTCTGGTGAGGCCTCCGCTCACGGGCTCTGGTGAGGCCTCCGCTCACGGGCTCTGGTGAGGCCTCCGCTCACGGGCTCTGGTGAGGCCTCCGCTCACGGGCTCTGGTGAGGCCTCCGCTCACGGGCTCTGGTGAGGCCTCCGCTCAAGGGCTCTGGTGAGGCCTCCGCTCACGGGCTCTGGTGAGGCCTCCGCTCACGGGCTCTGGTGAGGCCTCCGCTCACGGGCTCTGGTGAGGCCTCCGCTCACGGGCTCTGGTGAGGCTCCGCTGCACAAAAATAATTGATTAAAAAAAAAAAATCTGTTCTTCCGCTCCCCACCATTATATGTTCCCCGTGCTACCCTAGACAAACTCCAATCTGAATTACTCTCTTTCATTTGGCAAAAGAAAAAACCCAGGCTAGGTCGCCCAGTGATGTACAGGACCCGCTCGGGGGGTGGTCTGGGATGCCCAGATTTGTGGAAGTACTTTCTTGCTGCCCGCTTAGTACAGACCGCCCAATGGCATGCTAACCCGGCCTTCATCCCTTGGCTACAATTTGAAAGTATTTTGATCGCTCCATACCCCCTCCCGGGTCTCCTGTGGTCTTGCTCCATCACCCATAGGGAGATTGCCCAGCTGAATGATATAGTGGGACAGTCTCTCTATCTCTGGTCCCTCTATTGGAAAAAATTCCAATTAAAATCAAAAGCCCCACCTCTGGCCTCCTACCTGGGGGAACCCCTTTTCCCCCCCAGCATTCCACCGACATTCCACCTTTATTGAATGGACAGATAGAGGCCTTACTTCACTGAAATTATTTCTGCATGACGCCTCCTTCTGCTCATTTTCACACCTGCAACAACAATACGCCATGAACCAGACAGTATTCTACCAGTTCCTCCAGATTAGGCACTTTTACACCAACAACTTCCGAGAGATATCATGGTCCACAGGTACACAATATGAAGAATTATGCGGGGAGGCATCCAGAGAAAAGGGCACTAGCTCTAGTTTATATGGTTACCTGAATGATCACAACTCAGCCCCCAAAACGGCCGCAATGTTGGGTTGGGAGGTAGAAGTTGAACAAGAATTTACAGTAGAGGCCTGGCAGGACATGGTTGACAACATGCACAAATGTACACGCTCTATCACCATTAAAGAAACGGTCCTCAAGCTTCACACTGGATGGTGCTACACCCCGGATCGTCTGCATAGGATGTTCCCTTTGTTTCCCGACACATGTTTTAGAGGATATCGGGCCAGGGGCACATTGCTGCACACGTTCTGGGATTGTGGTTCATTGACACACATTTGGACTAAAGCCACCAACTTGATCCCTAAGATCACTGCTGTCTTAGTGACCCTTACCTTTCAAATGTGCATTCTCTACGCTGATATTCCTGGCGCTATCCCCCCACAACAGAAACTGATACATACACTCTTCAGTGCCATCCAATGGGCAATTGCACTGAACTGGAAAAGCCCCTCTGTGCCATGGTCACAGGTGCTTCTCCGCATGGAGTCCATCAGACTAATGGAAAGGATCCATCACACTCTTATGGACACCATGCATATATATGACGGCAAATGGAATAAATGGTCAGCCTACCAACTTAGCAGTGCGTCACAAGACCACTAATTTTCTCGGCTCAATACCCCTGGGGGCCCTAATAGACCACCGAGCTCTCCCAAGAAGAGGGATACGCTTTGCACATTGTGAGCCAGAAATGTAGTATCTCAGCCTCGACATTGATTGGAAACAGTATGCTTTGCGAATGTCAAGCTATGTTACCTTTTATTTTTATTTTGTATTCTTCTCTCTCATTTCCTTCGTTTCTCTAAGTTGAAGTTAACCACTTCAGCCCCGGACCAATTGGCAGCCAAAGGACCAGGCCCCTTTTTGCGATTCGGCACTGCGTCGCTTTAACTGACAATTGCGCGGTCGTGCGACGTGGCTCCCAAACAAAATTGGCGTCCTTTTTTTCCCCACAAATAGAGCTTTCTTTTGGTGGTATTTGATCGCCCCTGCGGTTTTTATTTTTTGCGCTATAAACAAAAATAGAGCGACAATTTTGAAAAAAATGCAATATTTTTTGCTTTTTGCTATAATAAATATCCCCAAAAAAATATATAAAAAAAAACTTTTTTTTTCCTCAGTTTAGGCCGATACGTATTCTTCTACATATTTTTGGTAAAAAAAAAAAAAAATAAAATAAATTGCAATTAGCGATTATTGATTGGTTTGCGCAAAAGTTATAGCATTTACAAAATAGGGGATAGTTTTATAGCATTTTTATTAATACTTTTTTTTTACTAGTAATGGCGGCGATCAGCGATTTTTATTGTGACTGCGACATTATGGCGGACACATCGGACATTTTTGACACATTTTTGGGACCATTGTCATTTATACAGCAATCAATGCTATTTAAATGCATTGATTCCTGTATAAATGACACTGGCAGTGAAAGAGTTAACCACTAGGGGGAGGGGAGGGGTTATGGGCTGTGACGTGTGTGTTTTTTTTACATTAGGGGCGGGGCTGATGTCTGACGTCATTGATCGGCTTTCCCAATGACAGGGAACAGCCGATCAATGACAGGCAGAGTAGGAAGCGCGGGGAGAGGTTTGTTTACACAGACCTCTCCCCGTTCTTCAGCTCTGTGACCCGATCGCGGGACACCAGCGGCGATCGGGTCCGCTGCTCCCGCGGCCGTGGTCGTGGTCACGGAGCTCCCGACCCATGGCCAGGCAATTAAAGGGCCACGTACCTGTACGTGGTTTTGCCTGGCCGTGCCATTCTGCTGACGTATATGTGCAGGAGGCGGTCGGGAAGCGGTTAAACGGTCTGTCTATGGACCAAGTTGATATGCTGCTAAATTGGACGCATTGTTTTTACAATTGTTCGATTCTCCATTTTTAGAGATGTACTAAGACTTGCTGTTACAGTATCCAACTTGTTAAACTATGTGTGACGATCCGGGGTGATTAGATTCAAGTGGTGCATGCGATTTTTTCAGAAACGTGCCACTCCAGACTTGTATTTTAGGGCATGGCAGCCCACTTTTATTTAAAGGAAACGAAAAAAGTTCAAATCAACAGAAATCTTCCCTCGCAGGGGGTTCCACCATCACTGCATAACCAAACGATAGCCTCCTGGCTTACTCACTGTCAGCTTCGTGCTGCTTTAGTCGCAGGCTACACCTGCCTGCTTCAGACTGCCACCTCCAGTCTTAGGCTCCTGTCTCTATCTCCTGAAACTCTCCCAACCTCCTGGCCAGACTTCCTGTCTGCTGGGCGGAGCCGTCTCCAGGTCTGAGCACTCACTGCTCTTCCTGGGATGTTTATGAACCCAGCCCACAGGTGTGTAATTAGCATCCCTGCCAAAATCAGGCATGTGCTGCTTATCTGCACCTGTGAGATGGGGGCGCATCTCCACATATGTTATGATTACGGTCTACCGATCACCTGTACACTCTGTATTTGCACTGTTCAAAGAAAATAATAAAAACGTTTGTAAACAAAAAAAAATAAAAATCTGTTAAAAAAGGAGTTTTACTTTTAAATAGTGCTGCCAGCTGCCCTCTCACCAATAGGTTGGCGTGGGGGATACAGCCTAAATAAACAACCTAAAGAAAAAAAACCCTGGGATAGACCCCTAAGGGAAAGAGGTTGATCCTTCCCCACCTGGCTTGTACCAGCAGATATACATAAAGAAAAATAAATTGGAGGGGATAGTTTAGAATGCAAAATAATAACTGTATTAAATACTAAAAATGTATATATTAGAAAAATATATCTTAATATACCCCTCCCTCTCAATCCCATACCACAACTTTGACCGTACTAATAAAACTGACAACATTGTCTAGACAATTAAAAGAAACAGTCAGCACCCTGATTATCAGTGCACATGCCCTGTCAGTCTTGCCGGTTATCAGCTCTCCTTTCCTCACACAGCGACAGCGTGTGAGGAAAGGAATGCCGATAACAGGCAGATTTGTTTACATGTGAACAGCTGTGATTGGACACAGCTGATCACATGGTAAAGGGCCGCTAGGATTGGCCCCTTACCACGATCTGTGATCAGCCATGTCCAAAACGTACAGTGACGAAACATAGGGCGCGCAGGAGGCATGTTCTGGCAGGACGTCAATGGACGGCGTCCCAGAACAAGAGAGCCGCGCTGCAGCCATCTTTTGGCTATGGCACGGTACGGAGGTGGTTAATAAAGGATTTGTCAAATGTTTGGGTGTCTATTTCTAGGTTACAACTTTTTTTTTTGTGAATGAGTAGAGAGGCATTATGAAGGGACCCCTTATTAATAAAAGAGACTTCCAGATTTCATTAAGTCTCTCAGACCCCCACAATCACCAGCCAGGGTTAAGGGGAAGAGGCCCTTGCCCTCATTACCCCATCAACATGGGGACAAGGTGCTTCGACAGGGGGGGACCCCATGTTGGGTACATGTGACTTGGTATGGTTTGTCCCGCTCCCCCTTTCCTGGTCAGCCAGAATGCTCTGTCAATCAATTGACAGGCGGGCAGCGGCTCTCTCGTCCTGGGAGCGCTTACGAGTCTGCAGGGATGAGCAGTGATCGGTGGTGCACTCTGTCCCTAGGACACAGCACATCACTGATCTTGGTAAAGAGCCGATGACGAGGCTCTTTACCCATGTGATCAGCTGTGTCCAAACAAGGAAATGCTGGTTATAGGCTGACAATGCGTGAGGAGAGGAGAGGCGATCAGCAGCATTTCCTCACAGGGGAGATCTGCACATAACATTAGGGCAATGATTATCAGTGCAGCTCCAACAGTGCCCAGCAGTGATGCTAATCAGTGATGCAAGTCAGTGCTGCCTATCAGTGCCTGCTCATCAGTGTTGCCTATCCGTGCCCATCAGCGCCACCTATCAGCGCCCATCAGTGTTCATTAGTGCCACCCATCAGTGCCACCTCAGTGCAGCCTATCAGCGCACATCAGTGCCGTCTCATCAGCGCATATCAGTGCAGGAGAAAAATTACTTAATTTACAAAATGTTATGTTATAACAGAAACCAAGAAAAAAACTTTTTTTTTTTTTTTTTCCAAAATTGTTATTTTGTTTTTTTAGCAAAAAAAAAAAACCCAGTGGTGATTAAATACCACCAAAAGAAATCTCTATTTGTCTCAAAAAAAATTATAACAATTTAATTTGGGAACAGTGTTGCATGACCGCGCAATCGTCATTCAAATTGTGAGAGCGTGGAAAACTGAAAGTTGGACCTGGGCAGAAAAGGGGTAAAAGTGCCAGTAATTATTATATATATATTTATTTATATATTATATATATTTTTTACTAGTAATGGCGATGAGCAGCGATTTTTATCGTGACTGCAACATTATGGCGGACACATCGGACAATTTTGACACATTTTTGGGACCATTCACATTTATACAGCGATCGTTGCGATTAAAATTGCATTGATTACTGTGTAAATGTGACTGCAGTGAAGGGGTTAACACTAGGTGGCGCTGTAGGGGTTAAGTGTGTCCTAGGGAGTGATTCTAACTGTGGGGGGGGGGGGCTGTGTGTGACACATCACTGATCACCGCTCCCGATCACAGGGAGCTGTGATCAGTGACATTACCACTAGGCAGAACGGGGAGATGCTTGTTTACATCAGTATTTCCCCATTCTTGCTCTCCGTGACACGATCGCGGGTATCCCCCGTGGACATAGAGTCCGCGGGACCCGGGATCACACTCACGGAGCTCGCGGCCGGTGCGCGCCTGCTATGCAAGCGCCGCAAGATCACGTTATATAACGTGATTTTGCGCAGCGGAGCCAACCTGTAAAACTGCGTCGGCGGCTGGTCCGCAAGCGGTTAAAATTTTTTTTTTTTTAAATGCTTGGGCCCAAATTGATTTTTTATCAACATTTTTCGCATTGGCACATGTTCCCCAGGGCAATGCCCACCCCCATGCTATTTGACACCCCCTTGCCTATTAATTAGACAACTTTGGCCCCCTGTTGATTTCAATGGGGTTGGGGTTTTGGCATCCAAACTTCTTTGAAGTTCACTGAACCCTACTCTAACCGAACCTTGGCCAGTTCGGCTCATCACTAAGCAGCACTTAAAATGCCAGTAATGATGGCCTTACCTTTCCAGCAGAGGGTTCCTCGGTCCTCGGGATCCCATTGTCACCTTCTGGCTCACCAAATGTAACTGTCATAAAAATGTGAAAGTATTGACCAGTGGCTGCAGCAAGAGACACAAACACACCGAGCATCATTCAAAAACGGTTCTAAAGTCTATTACGTTGTTTTTATATACAGGATGTCACAAAAGTGAGTACACCCCTCACATTTTTGTAAATATTTTATTATATCTTTTCATGTGACAACACTGAAGAAATGACACTTTGCTACAATGTAAAGTAGTGAGTGTAACAGTGTAAATGTACTGTCCCTAAAAATAACTCAACACACAGCCATTAATGTCTAAACCGCTGGCAACAAAAGTGAGTACACCCCCTAAGTGAAAATGTCCAATTTGGGCCCAATTAGTAATTTTCCCTCCCCGGTGTCATGTGACTCGTTAGTGTTACACGGTCTCAGGTGTGAATGGGGAGCAGGTGTGTTAAATTTGGTGTTATCGCTCTCACTCTCTCATACTGGTCACTGGAAGTTTAACATGGCACCTCATGGCAAAGAACTCGGAGGAGCTAAAAAAAAAAAAAAAGAATTGTTGTTCAACATAAAGATGGTCTAGGATATAAGAAGATAACCAAGACCCTGAAACTTGAGCTGCAGCACAGTGGCCAAGACCATACAGCAGTTTAACAGGACAGGTTCCACTCAGAACAGGCCTCACCATGGGCGACCAAAGAAGTTGAGGTCACGTGCTCAACATCATATCCAGAGGTTGTCTTTGGGAAATAGATGTATGAGTGCTGCCAGCATTGCTGCAGAGGTTGAAGGGGTGGCGGGTCAGCCTGTCAGTGCTCAGACCAAATTGGTCTGCATGGCTGTCATCCCAGAAGGAAGCCTCTTCTAAAGATGATGCACAAGAAAGCCTGCAAACAGTTTGCTGAAGACAAGCAGACTAAGGACATGGATTACTGGAACCAAGATAAACTTATTTGGTGTCAGATGGTGTCAAGCGTGTGTGGCGGCAACCAGGTGAGGAGTACAAAGACAAGTGTGTCTTGCCTACAGTCAAGCATGGTGGTGGGATTGTCATGGTCTGGGGCTGCATGAGTGCTGCCGGCACTGGGGAGCTACAGATCATTGAGGGAACCCTGAATGCCAACATGTACTGTGACATACTGAAGCAGAGCATGATCCCCTCCCTTCGGAGACTGGGCCGCAGGGCAGTATTCCAACATGATAACGACCCCCAAACACAACTCCAAGGTGACCACTGCCTTGCTAAAGAAGCTGAGGGTAAAGGTGATGGACTGGCCAAGCATGTCTCCAGACCTAAACCCTATTGAGCATCTGTGGGGCATCCTCTAATGGAAGGTGGAGGAGCACAAGGTCTCCAACATCCACCATATCTGTGATGTCTTCATGAAGGAGGGGAAGAGGACTCCAGTGGCAACCTGTGACGCTCTGGTGAACTCCATGCCCAAGAGGGTTAAGGCAGTGCTGGAAAATAATGGCGGCCACACAAAATATTGACACTTTTGGCTCAATTTGGACATTTGCACTTAGGGGTGTACTCACTTTTGTTACCAGCGGTTTAGACATTAATGGCTGTGTGTTGAGTTATTTTGAGGGGACAGCAAATTTACACAGCTTGTTATACAAGCTGTACACTCACTACTTTACATTGTAGCAAAGTGTAATTTCTTCAGTGTTGTCACATGAAAAGATAGAAGAAAATATTTACAAAAATGTGAGGGGTGTACTCACTTTTGTGAGATACTGTACATGTTTACAGAAAAAAAAGTAGAAAAGTTACAAATGTACTAAGGTACTGTAAATAGGATGCAAAGTTGCAATAAAACAGTACAGAACACAAGCATATGCAGGACTATTCCTGGAAAGAATGTCGGAATGTGTGTAGGGACAGTGTGCAGAGTGATTAGTATCTCTCGCAGCCTCTCTTATTGGAAGTGCCATAAGGTAAACCTGTTGAAATACTTTTATCGCTATCACTTGAGGCTGTCGCGGAGGGGCCCAGCACTGTGTCGCGGAGGGGCCCAGCACTGTGTCGCGGAGGGGCCCCAGCACTGTGTCGCGGAGGGGCCCCAGCACTGTGTCGCGGAGGGGGCCCAGCACTGTGTCGCGGAGGGGGCCCAGCACTGTGTCGCGGAGGGGGCCCAGCACTGTGTCGCGGAGGGGGCCCAGCACTGTGTCGCGGAGGGGGCCCAGCACTGTGTCGCGGAGGGGCCCAGCACTGTGTCGCGGAGGGGGCCCAGCACTGTGTCGCGGAGGGGCCCAGCACTGTGACGCGGAGGGGGCCAGCACTGTGACGCGGAGGGGGCCAGCACTGTGACGCGGAGGGGGCCCAGCACTGTGTCGCGGAGGGGGCCCAGCACTGTGACGCGGAGGGGGCCAGCACTGTGACGCGGAGGGGGCCAGCACTGTGACGCGGAGGGGGCCAGCACTGTGACGCGGAGGGGCCAGCACTGTGACGCGGAGGGGGCAGCACTGTGACGTGGAAAGCCAGCATTGTGACGCGGAGGGGCCAGCACTGTGACGCGGAGGGGCCAGCACTGTGACGCGGAGGGGCCAGCACTGTGACGCGGAGGGGCCAGCACTGTGACGCGGAGGGGCCAGCACTGTGACGCGGAGGGGCCAACACTGTGACGCGGAGGGGCCAACACTGTGACGCGGATGGGCCAACACTGTGACGCGGAGGGGCCAACACTGTGACGCGGAGGGGCCAACACTGTGACGCGGAGGGGCCAACACTGTGACGCGGAGGGGCCAACACTGTGACGCGGAGGGGCCAACACTGTGTCGTGGAGGGGCAGCTATGTCGTGGAGGGGCCAGCACTGTGTCGCGGAGGGGCCAGCACTGTGTCGCGGAGGGGCCAGCACTGTGATGTAAGGGGCACTGTGACATAAAGAGGCACTGTGTTATAAAGGTGCACTGTAATGTGAAGTGCACTCCAATGTAAAGGATACTGATGTAAAGAGGGGTCTGTGATGTAAAGGGGGCTATTATGTGAAGGGTAGGCTAAAGACACTGATGTCCAGGGGGGCCGTGATGTGTTCTGGTGCAAACATGAGATTCTGACCCCTGACGAAAGAAATTTTTACTGACTAGAGCTCCGTAAATATTAATTCAATACCCCGGATCTGCCCTCTCTTACCCGGTGATGTGAGGGGCAGCCAATTCTCCATCATGAAGTCCTTGAAGAGATCCCCTCATACGATTCTGAAAAGCTCCGTCATCGCTCCATACTCCTCATCCCCCTCTTTAAAATTTCTTTTTTTAGCAACAATATTATAATCCCCGAAGTTTCCACTCTGAGTATATAAGAAGACATTCATTGTAACAAAAATACTTGTGTATAAACCATAACTACCAATGATTATGATTATTACCAATACCTGATGATGGTGAGGGATGGTGTGATCTTCCTGTGTGGAATTCCGGGAATACAGAGAGGCGGGGTCATCTCTTTGGTAGGTTTCTCTTGGTGGATCCATATGTAGGAGTAGTGTGGCCTTTATGCTGCCTACCGCTAGCCTTCAGGTGGTGCTCCCACTGAGATGCGTGGTGAGAAGCCATGTGTCTCTTCATGCAAGTGGTACCTAAACGGCTGGCGTTAGTGCCACGCTTGACACGCTTTAGGCAGACGCTGCAAATGACTACGGTGCGGTCTTCAGCGCACGTGGTGAAAAAGGCCCACACGGCTGAGCTATGGGGAGTGCATCGAGGGATAACAGTGGCCTGCGCCAAGCGACTGGCTCTGTGCTGAAACAATGGATGAAGGGGGGTCCTATATAGTGGGGAAGAGGTAGAAAGGGAGGAGCTGGATGGGTGACAAGTGCGCCCCTTTTGCTGCCAACCGCTAGCCGCCTTCAGGTGCTGTTCCCACAGAGCTGCGTGATAAGAGCTCATATGTCTTTTCATACACGTGGTACCCAAATGACTGCTTTTGCCACGCTTGAGGCGCTTCTGACAGAGACTGCATATGACTGCGGTGCGGTCCTCAGGGCATGTGTTGAAAAAGGCCCATACAGCTGAAGTATGGTGAGTGGACCGCGGGAGAACGGTGGCTTGGACCTGCGGTGTTCTGCCACCTGGTGGAAGGAGGTGTGCGCTTCCTCCTCTCCTCTGCTGGTTGCTCTTGGTTGACGTCCTGCCCCTCCGATCATCGGCCTCTCCCGCACTTCTTAACTCTACTATATCTGGCACCCAGGTAGGGTCGGAGATTTCACCATTATCCCCCACCTCCCCATCACTGAAGGCAACTTGGCAACAATCTACGGGAACAATTGGTTCTCCCTGCCTATTGCCCCCTCCCTCTATGCTACCGTCGTTCTCCTCCCTAAACTCAGAAGCGAATAACTGCTGAATATACTCTCTCAAATAGTAGCCAGAGCGGTGTTCATATAACTCAGCCGACGCCGCCTCCATGCCAGTCTGCTGGGCAGAGACTTCACCCTCAACTGTCAGGTTGATCAGATCTTCACCCTAAACCAACAGAATGGCAGAAAACAACATCTGTAAAATAGAAGAATTTATGATGCGAGGTCACACAGAAAATATCATCTTGTAGAGTCCACACATCGTCTCCACATGTCAGAGTGTTCAATCACTTTATGTTCCAGACCCTCAACTCCACCCACCTGATGATGGTGAGGGATGGTGTGACCTCCCTGTGTGGAATCCCGGGAATACAGAGGACGGGGACATCTCTCTGGTGGGTTTCTGTAGCTGGATGACTCCACCATGGTGTCCTGGTACAGATCTTTGTGTACTTTTAGAAACCCCTCCATCACCCCATCCTCATCATCCTCCTCTTTTATCTCTTCTTTAATATCAACTTGATAATCTCTCAGGTTTCCATTCTGAATATATAATAAAAATTACAGAAATTGTAACAATGCAGATAATGTACAGATCCTAATGATACTATCAGTGATTGTTCCTCATCTACCAGATGATGGTGGGGGATGGTGTGATCTTCCTGTGTGGAATCCCGGGAATACAGAGGACGGGGACATCTCTCTGGTGGGTTCCCATTACTGGATCCATCTGTAGGAAACACACACACTGACTGAATACATTGTTTCTATGTGTTTATCAGATGATGGGGGATCTAGGTGGAGCCTCCGTACTGCTCTCTCCTTTACAATAAAGTCTCCTCTTACCCGGTGATGTGAGGGGCGGCTGATTGTCCATCATGGCGTCCTTGTAGAGATCCTTGTGTCCTTCTAAATACTCCCACTCCTCCATGGAGAAATAGACAGTGACATCCTGACACCTTATAGGAACCTGACACACACAATGATACAGTCACCATCCAGACACATCCCTTGTCTGTTACTGGATAATGTCCCAGAATTCCCAGCACCGCTCACCTCTCCTGTCAGCAGCTCCATCATCTTCTTGGTGACTTCTAGAATCTTCTGCATGTTGTGTCTCTCAGGTTTTAGGAAGTCACATGGAAGCACTGTGATGGTCATATCATCACCTGACTTCACAGGAGGGAAACACTGGATTCGAAAACAAATATGAATATCATGTTAGAATCCCAGAATCCTCCTCACCTCTCCGGTCAGGTCTGTGTTTTATTAATAGAGATAAGAGTGATGTCATGTGACTTCCCAGAATCCCCTTCACCTCTTCAGTCAGGTCTGTGTTTTTTTTTAAGAGATACAAGAGCGATGTCATGTGACCTCTCAGAATCCTCCTCACCTCTCCGGTCAGCTCTGTGTTTTATTAATAGAGATTAAGGCCCCTTTCACAAATAGCGCCTGTACAGCGCCTGAAAAAAATCCGGCCCCATTCACTCCAGTGTGAAAGCCGGCGGGCTTTCACACTGGAGCGGTGCACTAGCAGGACGGTCAAAAAAGTCCTGCTAGCAGCAACTTTGAAGCGGTATAGGAGCGGTGTATTCACCGCTCCTACCCATTGATTTCAATGGGACACCGCGGTAATACGGCGGCGCTTCGCGGGGGATTTTAACCCTTTTTCGCCCGCTAGCGGGGGTTAAAACCGCACCGCTACCGGCCGAATACCGCGGCTAAAACGACGGTAAAGCAGCGCTAAATATAGCGCTGCTTTACCATCGCTCCCGCCCCAGTGTGAAAGGGGCCTAAGGATGAGCTCTGGCGTGTTCGCACACCCCGCGTGCAGAGCCTGCCAGGAATTTGGCGATGCGCTGATCACAGGCAGTGAGATATTGTCCCGATGCGTGGCTGCAGGGATCGGGAAATGTCTCACTCCCTGTGATTAGCTCAGGGTGTGCGAACACGCCGGAGCTCATCCTTAATAGAGATAAGAGTGATGTCATGTGACCTCCCAGAATCCTCCTCACCTCTCCGGTCAGCAGGTAGATGATCTCCAGGGTGAGGTTTAGTATCCTCTCAGTCATGTGACTCCGGTCCTCCTCCATCCTCATTGGTGAGGTCATGTGATCTATGCAGGTTTTCTGTAGACAGAGAATTATCTGGACTGTATTGGTTGTACAAAATAAAGATGGGGATGTATGCGGTTAATAGGCGGGCGGCCCCTAGTGGCACATGTAGATTGGGTTACCGTACTTTGCGTTTGTTGGATTTCTCGCACCCTGCACACCTGTTATATCCTGTCCTACCTGCCTGATCAGAAATCACAATTTCCAATTTCCAGTCTCTGATCTTTTTTCCCCCTCAGTTTTAGGAGGGTCCTTCTCACACAGCTTTGAGAAGAACACAGGGAATACATGCGTCTTTAAATGGCACGTTTGGGAAATACCTTAAAGGGTAAGTTCACCTTTTTTTTTTTCTTCCTTCTAAATTCCAGCTCCCCTATGTACCAATATAGCATTCATGTACTTTTTTTTTTGCAAAAATATCGACGCTTTCCATAAAATTTACAGACACGTACCTTACTGTCCTCCATCCGTGATTCCAAACGTATCTATTAGTAATGTCTTACTTCCTTACAGACTGTGGGTTATGACACAGGAAGGAGTTGACCAGCTGACCTCATTTAGCACACACCCTGCATCATCATACCCTCCCACTCCGAGCTGCACGTTTTTTAAATGAAATGCAATCAATCAGTGATCACCCTAAATGGGCTGCCCTACAACACAGCAATCGCCCCAAAGAAGCTTCAGAACTTTTTTTTTTTTTTTAGAGTGGAGCTTGGTGCGTTTTTTTTTAAACTGCGGTTTTTAGTGCAGCGCAGGAAACGCACAGATGTGAATGGAGCCTCATTGTTCTTGTGTTATCGCACCGATTTCACTTTCAGGCCCCATTCACATCTAGCATAGTGGCACGAGCTACTTAGCCTCATTCATGGCGCATAGGGTGCCCCATTGATAGGAATAGACTATGCTACGCGTGTAGCGCAACGACGCGTGCAGGAACGCGCGTGTGCGTGCCCAAGGCCTATGACTTTCCGTAGATAAACGGAACTATTTCTATTTTATATATTATATTTTTTTTTATATATATATATATATATATATATATATATATATATATATATATATATATATATTTCTAGAGGTCTGTAATTCAGATTAAAATGAGGGACAATTAAGGAGAGTAGAAAAGGACAGTCTTTCTGCTTCCCTCTCTCTGAATTCATTGGAAGTACTTACCTCTGTACATGTAGAATAGGACATAAGAGGTATAATTCAGGTGGTGCATAAAATAGCTTATTACCTCCTCTGCTGTGAGTTTCAGCAATGTCTCCTCTACCCTTCCTCCCAACTCCCCTCTCACCCGGAACTTCCTTTCTGTACCTGACATCACTTCCTGTCTGTTTTCCATAGAGACTTCCTGTCTGGGTATAATTGAGATCACCACCTTGTGGAGCTCAGAAGAACTGCACCCCCTAAAAAACAAATGTCTCATAGTGTGAATTCTTCTTCTTATAATAATTGTTACCATTTTACAGGATTTATAAAGCGCCAACAGGTTGTGAATCGCTTTACAATATAAAAGGGAGACAGTAAAGTTACAATAGAAATCAATACAGAAGGAATAGGAGGATAATGCTTGTGGAGCTTACGCTCTAAAAAGGAGGGGGGGGGGGTAGGGTTGCCACTTTTTCTTCAAGCCAAACCTGGACACTTTAGCGGCACATAGCAAAAACATTTTTTTAATATAGGATTGTAACAGACCTGTGACACCTTTGGGCGCTCCAAAGAGAATAATAATGCTGTGCACATAGTGCCCTCTCACTCTTCTATCAGGCCCTTTTCGGAGCCACATGACTATTATATAACAGATACTACATACTTACCATCTATCTGCCAGACCAATACCCAGCTCTACTTTACCTTACCCATAAATGGAGACCACACCAAGCTGGAGTAAATATTGGCCGTAGCAGCCACTTTATTAACAACTCAAGTAAATTTACATAACTGTATAACATCTGTTAAACCACCACCCATCAGTCACATACTCGCGTTGGTCTTTGCAGGAAACCCCAAGCTTGCCACACGATCCAATCAGGCACTGCGGTACCTTTAACTTAAATAGGCCTCCAGCTGACATACTAGCTCGGAGACAACAAAAACCAGACCGCAGTGCACCCGTTAAGAAAATTCCAGCTAAACCACCGTTAGCTGTGAAGCGCCCATAACCCTCGATGGGGCGGCCTTGACTTTTGGGCTTACCGGTTACCTCCTCTCGGCTTGTTCTTCCAGGTCTAGGGGTTCCCAGGGTTAGTACCCAACAACTCCGGACGCTGACACCATAAAAGTCCTTTATAAAGGTTTTTATTTGCAGGGGTAACATCCAACAGACACAGTCTCATGTGGGAACAGAGGGCAAGGGTGAAGAAACTCAGGCACTTTGAACTGCTAAGCATATGAAAGTCTCTAATGCCAACCCAGAGAAATGTGGATTCTCTAGTGTCCTTGACAACCCAGCAACCAGGCACTTCTCAGGATGCCAGCTTGTTGGCCCTCCTCCGAAGAGTCCTCCCCCGGTCGCTTACACGAGCTGCGGTGCCCCTCCAAGATGAGAGCGCACCCGGATGCCTTGAATCCTCCCTCAGTTACTGCGCCTCGGACCCGCTGGTTCCGAGACTCGGGAACAGATGGATCCTTGCCCCAGACCATGCGGGTCTGTGGGGCTAGTCAGGCTAACCATGTTGTGGGGTGGCACACGCTCCCGTGACCGGGACCCCTCGCGGGGCTACCCCGGTCTAGATCCAGGAACAGGCACACGGGCCACACAGAACGAACCCCGAACACGTGACCCCAGCATCTTAAGCACCCTTCCCCAGATTCCTCAGCGGGGCCAAACGCACCCACTGATTGGCTCCGGGGAATGTTGATACCCAAAACGTCCAACCAGGCCTGGTTCTAAACCTGTCATGTGCACCCAACTGTAAACATGACCAGGCAGAACCCTAGCACAACCCAGCCAAACTGATGCCAAGGTCAACCTACACAATTAACTCTTAGAACACTTTACTGTTCTTTAGAGAAAATAACAAAATTTACACGTAGCTGACACCTTGCAAAAGTGTCACCGCTACAGCTGGAATACCACCAGTGGGACCCATACCACCGATGGGTCCCAAACTCTTCCGTATCCAAAGGTTTCTTCCTTCACCCGCAAAGACACCAACTGCTCTGTGGAATAAACTTCTTCATCAGGGATCCCCTGATGAAAACCAAAAGAATAATACCAAGAGAGGGAGGGTGGGACGCTCGCGGCTCTTGCTACCACTTCTCCCTACTAACTCCCCACCCAATCTCATAAGCTCTCTCATAAACCCTCTTATCCATGTACCCCTGTTTAACCCTGTCATGTCTGCCCTACGTCTATGGCATTCTTTTATTTACTCCGGGCTTCTCTTTCCTGTCTGAATATTGTGACTGAAACCCGGACACGTGATTCAAAACAGGTGGCAACCCTAGGGGGAGGTGGTACAGAAGGTAATAGCTGTGGGTAGGGTTGCCACCTCATCCCTTTAAACCCAAACACATATGAATTACACAGGTTTTGAGGCTAATTAAATGCAGATAAGGCACCAAGTGAGTTTAATTACCACCTTAATCAGCCACAGAACCTGTGTAATTAATATGTGTTTGGGTTTAAAGGGATGAGGTGGCAACCCTAGCTGTGGGGGGTTGACCTGTTGGAGGTGGTGGAACTACTGTTTTTAGTTGGAGGTGGCGTTGCCCTCCCTCAATAAATGAGTTTTCAGTGATCAGCTAAAGGTGGACAGATTGGGGTAGGGGTGGCCAGAGGATGGGAGAGGCTCTGGAGAAGTCCAGATGATTAGCATGGGAGGAGAAGATGAGGGAACCGGAGAACAGGGGGTCTTGGAAGGAATGGTGTGGGCAATATGCTGGGATGAGGTTGGTGATGTAACTGGGGGAAGCATCATGGTGGACGCAGCCTTATCATTATTGCTAAGTGTCCCAAATGCTGCAAAAGCAGTCCTAGGATTTAGTCCAATGACCCAGTGTGTCCTCATCCCACAGGTTCCAGGCAGGCCTGGACTAGGGCAAAAGACAGGCCGGGCATTCCAGACCGAGCAACCAATTCCACCAGGGATTGGGGGGGGGGGGACACCCACAGAGCCAATCCCCTGCACTGCAACACAAAGGGGCACTGCGACACAAAGGGGACCGCACTGCAAAGAGGCACAGCAATGTTTACAGTGCCACCCCAAAGTGCAGCCGCCCACCTACACCAAAGTGTCCCCCCACATCACAGCCCCCCACCAATGTACACCCCCCCACAACACAGTGCCCCCAGCAATCACAGCCCCCCACCACAGTGGTCCCTCACAGCCATGCACCCCCTCTCTTCAACCACAGTGCCACCCCCACTCTTCACCTCCCTTGCACAGTCCCACCTCCAGCAGGGCAGAGGAAAGGTTCAACCTGCGTGCCCCATTCTGATCTCCAGCTGCTCCTCCCCCCTGCCCCGACGTCAGGATGACGCCGCTGGCGGGGCGGGAGAGGAGACACAGGTATGGCTGCACTGCGGAAGGCAAGCAGTAACCACGGCCCACGTCAGCCCTGACCAACCCGCGGCCGCCACCCACCTCCTGCCACTAGGTTTGCCACCTCATCCCTTTAAACCCAAACACATATAAATTACACGGGTTCTGCGGCTGATGAAGGTGGGAATTAAACTCACTTGGTGCCTTATCTGCATTAAATTAGCCTCAGAACCCGTGTAATTCATATGTGTTTGGGTTTAAAGGGATGAGGTGGCAACCCTAACTGTGACCTAGCCCGGTCACAAACAGGCCACTCCTGCCAGGACATGTGGCCAGGCAGGCCCCAGCCCACTGGGCCAATTCCCCGTGTGCCCTATGGCCAGTCCGTTCCTGGTTCCTCTGTACAGAGGTGATGACTGCTGGAACACTCTCTGGGTTCCATCACCAGGCACTGCAATTATAACAGACTGTTGGGAGCCGTGATCCCCTCTCTAATAGTGAAAGTATGATTCCGACATCAGCAGAGAGGCATTGCTAGGATTGCAAAAGTCTTGGGCACTCCAAGGAGCGTAATAATGCAGCAAGCGCAGCACGCCATGGCAGACAGGGGGTGTGGCCAAATGACAATAACAGTGGGGGGGGGGGCACTCAAATAACTGCGCTTCCTTGTACCTATAAAATATGCTTTGGTTGCTGCGCCACAAGCTGGAGTCTCACAGACATGGTTAAACCTCAGCTACCGTCATCACAGCATGCAATACCGCTGGACACCACTGGAGGGAGACGCAGCCACATTTTTAGCTGGCTTGACACACACAGGCAGATGCAAATCTTGCATACAGTCTGATGCAATCTAAGGGCAGTGGATCAGCCCTGTGATTCCCAAAGGCCACGTGGTGTGTCATTTAACCCCGTCTATGCTAAAGGGATTCCAATCGTTAATGAATTCATTGCTTCCATGCCCTGGTGACTCTGGGGCCGGAGACCACGGGATACTATAGAAAAAAGCCAGAGAGGACATTAAGGAATTATACAGTTTATGAGGTTGAAAAAAAGACACAGGTCCATCCAGTCCAACCCGTGTGTGTGTGTGTGTGTATGTGTGTGTATGATTTGTATTCTCTCACACTTTCTGCTATTACCACTTCCTAAGGGAGGGAGTTCCACATTTGTACTGCCCTAACAGTAAAGAACCCTCCCCCCTCCCCCTGCACTGACAGCCAATACCATGTGACCTGACACACACCCACACAACAAGGGGCAGATCACTATGGGGATCATGTGACACAACAGGAAGAGACCCAGAGACACACATGAAGTGAGTGCAAAGAGAGAGAGAGAGAGAGAGAGAGAGAGAGAGAGAGAGAAGAGAGATGAGAGAAGGGAGGGAGGGAGAGAGAGAGGGGGAGGGAGAGAAGAAGGAAGAGAGAGGAAAGAGGGAGAGAAGAAGGGAGAGAGAGAGAGAGAGAGGGGAGAGGAGAGAGAGAGAGAGAAGGAGAGAGAGAGAGCAGGGAGAGAGGAGAGAAGGAAAGACAAGAGAGCAGTGAGAGCGAGAGAGAGAGAGAGAGAGAAGAAGAGATGAGAGAAGAGAGAGAGAGGAGAGAGAGAGAGAGAGAGAGAGAGAGAGAGAAGAGAGAGATGAGAGAAGGAGAGAGGGAGAAGGAGAGAGATGAAAGAGAGAGAGAAGGAGAGAGAGAGAAGGAAGAGAGAGAAAAGAGAGGAGAGGAGAGAGGAGAAGAGAGAGGGAGAGAGAGAGAGGAGAGAGATGACAGAGAGAGAAGGAGAGAGAGAGAGAGAAGATGAGAGAAGAGGAGAGGAGAGAGAGAGAGAGAGAGAGAGCGAGAGAGAGAGGAGAGAGAGAGAGAAGAGAAGAGAGAGAGAGAGAGAGAGGGAGAAGGAGAGAGGGAGAGAGAGAGAGGAGAGAGAGACAGAGAGAGAGAGAGAAGGAGAGAGAGAGAAGAGATGAGAGAAGGAGAGAGGGAGAAGGAGAGCGAGAGAGAAGGGGGGAGAGAGAAGGAGAGAGATGACACAGAGAGAGAAGGAGGGAGAGAGAGATGACAGAGAGAGAGAAGGAGAGAGAGAGAAGAGATGAGAGAGGGAGAAGGAGAGAGAGAGAGAAGGAGAGAGATGACAGAGAGAGAGAAGGAGAGAGAGAGAAGAGATGAGAGAAGGAGAGAGGGAGAAGGAGAGCGAGAGAGAAGGAGAGAGATGACAGAGAGAGAGAAGGAGAGAGAGAGAAGAGATGAGAGAAGGAGAGAGGGAGAAGGAGAGCGAGAGAGAAGGAGAGAGATGACAGAGAGAGAGAAGGAGAGAGAGAGAAGAGATGAGAGAAGGAGAGAGGGAGAAGGAGAGCGAGAGAGAAGGAGAGAGATGACACAGAGAGAGAAGGAGGGAGAGATAAAAGGAGAGGGAGAGAGAGAAGGAGAGAGAGAAGAGAGAGAGAGAGAGAAGGAGAGAGAAGGAGAGACAAGAGACAGAGAGAGAGAGAAGGAGAGCGAGATATAGAAGGGAGAGAGAGGAATAGCGAGAGAAAGGAGGAGAGGCGAGAGGAGGAGAGACGAGAGAATGTGAAAAGGAGAGAGAGAAATGAGGGAGAGAGAGAGAGAGAGGGAGAGAGACAGAGAAGGAGAGAAGAGAGAGAGAGAATATAATGGGGAAGAAGAAGGAGAGGAAAGAGAATGGAGAAGAGCGAGAGAGAGAGAGAGAGAGAAGAGAGAGGAGATTGGAGGAGAAGAGGGAGAGGAAAGAGTATGGAGGAAATAAGAGTGGGGGGGTGGTTGATGAGAACAAAGGAGAAAAATAGATGAGATGGAGAGAGAGGAAAATAGAGGAGAGAGAAGGGGAGAGAGAGGATAACAGAGGAGAGAGAGAGATGAGACGAGAGAGGATTAGGATGAGAGAGGAGAATGGAGGATAAGAGAGAAAGAGAAGAAAGAGAATGGAGGAAATAGAAAGAGAGGAGATAAGAGGGAGAAGCAGAAATAGAGAGAGGAAAACAGAGGAGAGAGTGAGAGATGAGACAGAGAGAATGGTGGGAGAGAGAGAGAGAGGAGAGAATGGAGGAGAAAAGAGAGGAGAGAGAAAGAGAGAGCGGGGGAAGATGAAAGAGAATGGAGGAGAGGAGAAAGAGAGAATAGATGAGACAGAGAGGGAGGGAGAGAGAGAGGGAGGAGGCAGGGGGAGAGAGAAAAGGGAAATAGGGAGAGAGAGAAAAGGGAGAGATAGAGAAGAATGGAGGAGAGAGAGAGAGAGAGAGAAGAGAGAGTGTGTGTGTGATAGAGAGAGAGAGAGGGGAGAAAGGGGAAAGAGGGAGAGAGAGAGTGGAGAACAGAGGAGAGAGACAGAGGGATGAGGTGGAGAGAGAGAGGAGAGGAAATAGAGTGAGGAGATGAGATGAAGAGAGAGAAGAGGGAGAGAGTGACAGAGTGAGAGAGAGGAGAAAAGAGAGAGACATGAGAAAAAAAAGCTATGGACTTGACGCTCCTCACCCCCTGTCCCTCCCCCCCCCCCCCCCCCCAATATTATCCTAGATTTTATTCCTTCCACCACCCCTCCCCATTCCCTTCTATCCAATCCATACAAACTCAATTGCTTTGCGAATGCTAAAATGTATTTGGTGCTGTCAATAAAGCTAATATGAATTGAGTGAGTGGTGTCAGTTAGGTGGAGTGCAGTGCATAGTGTCAGTTAGGGGGAGTGCAGTGAGTGGTGTCAGTTAGGTGGAGTGAAGTGCATAGTGTCAGTTAGGGGGAGTGCAGTGAGTGGTGTCAGTTACAGAAGGTGAAGTGCAGTGAGTGGTGCCATATTTAGAGTGCAGTGAGTAGTGTCAGGTGGAGTGCAGTGAGTGGTGTCAGTTGGGTGGAGTGCAGTGCATAGTGTCAGTTGGGTTGAGTGTAGTGTCAGTTACGTAGAGTGCAATGAGTAGTGTCAGTTAGGTGGAGTGCAGTGATTGGTGTCAGTTGGGTGGAGTGCAGTGCAAAGTGTCAGGTAAAGCGCAGTGCATAGTGTCAGTTTGGTAGAGTGCAGTGAGTGGTGTCAGTTATGTACCGTGCCTTGCAAAAGTATTCACCCCCCTTGGCTTTTTATCCATTGTGTTACATTACAGCCTTTAGTTCAATGTCTTTTTAAGTGATGGATCAGAACACAATAGTCTAAGTTGGTGAAGTAAAATTAGAAAAATAAATACATAAAACTATTTTTCAGAAATAAAAAACTGATAATTGGCATGTGCGTATGTACTCACCCCCTTTGTTATGAAGCCCATAAAAAGCTCTGGTGCAACCAATTACCTTCAGAAGTCACATAATTAGTGAAATGATGTCCACCTGTGTGCAATCTAAGTGTCACATGACCTGTCATTACATATACACACCTTTCTGAAAGGCCCCAGAGGCGGCAACACCTAAGCAAGAGGCACCACTAACCAAACACTGCCATGAAGACCAAGGAACTCTCCAAACAAGTAAGGGACAATGTGGTTGAGAAGTACAAGTCAGGGTTAGGTTATAAAAAAATATCCAAATCTTTGATGATCCCTAGGAGCACCATCAAATCTATCATAACCAAATGGAAAGAACATGGCACAACAGCAAACATGGCAAGAGATGGCCACAAACTAAAACTCACGGACTGGGCAAGGAGGGCATTAATCAGAGAGGCAGCACAGAGACCTAAGGAAACCCTGGAGGAGCTGCAGAGTTCCACAGCAGAGACTGGAGTATCTGTACATAGGACGACAATAAGCCGTACGCTCCATAGAGTTGGGCTTTATGGCAGAGTGGCCAGAAGAAAGCCATTACTTTCAGCAAAAAACAAAATGGCACGTTTTGAGTTTGCGAAAAGACATGTGGGAGACTCCCAAAATGTATGGAGGAAGGTGCTCTGGTCTGATGAGACTAAAATTGAACTTTTTGGCCATCAAAGAAAATGCTATGTCTGGTGCAAACCCAACACATCACATCACCCAAAGAACACCATCCCCACAGTGAAACATGGTGGTGGCAGCATCATGCTGTGGGGATGTTTTTCAGAAGTCGGGACTGGGAAACTGGTCAGGGCTGAGGGAAAGATGAATCGTGGTAAATACAGGGATATTCCTGAGCAAAACCTGTAGCACTCGGTGTGTGATTTGAGGCTAGGATGGAGGTTCACCTTCCAGCAGGACAATGACCCCAAACACACTGCTAAAGCAACACTTGAGTGGTTTAAGGGGAAACATGTAAATGTGTTGGAATGGCCTAGTCAAAGCCCAGACCTCAATCCAATAGAAAATCTGTGGTCAGACTTAAAGATTGCTGTTCACAAGCGCAAACCACCCAACTTGAAGGAGCTGGAGCAGTTTTACAAGGAGGAATGGGCACAAATCCCATTGGTAAGATGTGGCATGACTCATAGAGACTTATGCAAAGCGACTTGGAGCTGTGATAGCCGCAAAAAGTGGCTCTACAAAGTATTGGCTTCAGGGGGGTGAATAGTTATGCACATTGACTTTTTTCGGTTATTTTGTCCTATTTGTTGTTTGCTTCACAATAATAAAAAAAAAATCTTCAAAGTTGTGGGCATGTTCTGTAAATTAAATGATGCAAATCCTCAAATAATCCATGTTAATTCCAGGTTGTGAGGCGACAAAACCTGAAAAATGCCAAGGAGGGGGGGGGGTGAATACTTTTGCAAGGCACTGTGTAGTGCAGTGAGTAGTGTCAGTTAGGTAGAGCTGTGTGTACTGTCCCGGATCATAGTGTGGGAGTGCTGTGCTGACTCTGCAGTATTTCAGGTCAGAGTTCAGTCTGTACTTTGTTTTCCCACAGATTGCCCTGATCTCACAGACGGACGGGCGGTGATGGAGGAGAAGAGGATTCTGTGTATTGGACTCGTCTGTCTGGACATCATCAGTGTGGTGGACAGATACCCCGAGGAGGACTCCGACACCAGGTGAGCTCACATGTCTGTATACCTCCCCACCCACCATTGGAAATTCTCCCTGACCAACCGCTAGTCACCCCTTATCCAAACCCCACCATTCTAGATGCCCTTTCTCTAACCACCCTGAAGGTGCCCCCTCTCTGATCAACTACTGGGAGCCCCTTTTCCAACCCCCCCAGATGCCTTCTCTCTGACCAATCACTAGGTTCACTCTGTCTAAACCCTCACACCTAGATGCCTTCTCTCTGACCACACACAGGTGTCCCCTCTCTGCCCATACCCCAGTTATTCCCTCTCTGGCCACCCACAGGTGTCCTATTTCTACCAATACCCAGGTATTCCCTCTCTGACCACCCCCAGGTGTCCCCTGTTTGCCTAGCGTCAAGTGTCCCCTATTCGCCCATCCCCAGGTGTCCCCTCTCTGCCCACTGCCCAGGTGACCTCTCTTTGCCCACCCCCAGGTGTCCCCTCTTTGCCCACCTCAAGTGGCCCCTTTCTGACCACTCCAGGTATCCCCTCTCTGCCCACCACAGGTGTTCCCTCTCTGACCACCCCCAGATGTCCCCTCTTTTTGCCCCATCCCAGGCATCCTCTCTATGATCCCCCACTAAGGGTCCCCTCTCTGCCCACCCGAGGTTCTCCTCTTTGCCCACCCCTATGTGTCTTCTCTCTCTGCCCACCCCCAAGTGTCCCCTCTCTGCCCATACCCCAGTTATCCCCTCTCTGGCCACCCACAGGTGTCCTCTTTCTACCAATACCCAGGTATTCCCTCTCTGACCACCCCCAGGTGTCTCCTGTTTGCCTAGCGTCAAGTGTCCCCTATTCGCCCATCCCCAGGTGTCCCCTCTCTGCCCACTGCCCAGGTGACCTCTCTTTGCCCACCCCCAGGTGTCCCCTCTTTGCCCACCTCAAGTGGCCCCTTTCTGACCACTCCAGGTATCCCCTCTCTGCCCACCACAGGTGTCCCCTCTCTGACCATCCCCAGATGTCCCCTCTTTTTGCCCCATCCCAGGCATCCTCTTTATGATCCCCCACTAAGGGTCCCCTCTCTGCCCGCCCGAGGTTCTCCTCTCTGACCACCCACAGGTGTCCCCCTCTTTGCCCAACCCCAGGTGTCCTCTTTATGACCATCCCCAGGTGTCCCCTCTCTCACCCATCGGTGTCTCCTCTCTGACAACCCTGGGTGTCCCCTCTCTGATCACCCCCAGGTATCTCCTCTCTGACCACTCCAATGAGTGCCCTTTCTGCTGACCTCCCAGGCCTCCCCAATCTGATCACCTCCAGGTATCTCCTCTCTGACCACCCCTAGGTGTGCCCTTTCTGCTGACCTCCCAGGTGTCACCTCTCTGCCGATTCCCCAGGTGTCCCATCACTACACCACCAAAGGTGTCTCCTGACTGCCAACCACAGGTGTTTCCTCCCTGACTTCCTCTGGGCAAGGAGATGTGACCTCTCCTTGCCCACCGCCAGGTGTCCCCTCTCTGCCGATTCCCCAGGTGTCCCATCACTACACCACCAAAGGTGTCTCCTGACTGCCAACCACAGGTGTTTCCTCCCTGACTTCCTCCAGGTGCTCCCCCTCTGCCCACCCCCCAGTTATCAGCTCTTTGTCCTCCCCCTTCCCCCAGGTCTTCCTCTCTGTCCACTACCCAGATGACCTCTTTTTGCCCACTCCCAGATGTCCCCTCTCTGCTCATCCCCAGATGTCCCATCACTGCCCACCCCAGATGTCCCATCTCTGACCAACCCCAGTTGTGAATGAGGCCCCTTGCAGCAGACCGGAAATCATACAAGTGCAGCACACATAGAAAAAAAATCGTCAGAAGTAACAGGGAATAATCATTCCCTCAATCAAATCAGAAAATCCACCCAAAAACACCACCGCACACAATGCAACTTTTCATGGTGGAATCAAATCCTAATCATAGGCAGAAATTAGACAATCAGATAGTAGTGTGTATGTCCATGGTCTGTGCTTCCTCTATGTGTCTGACACAACACTGACCAGGTACTGGGGGGTCTACACTTCTACTATAGGGATAAGCCGGCCAATCGGAGATGAGAAAATGACAGGGGACATGTCCAGATACTGTACAGCCTGCGGCCAGACAAAGCTCACCAAGTTCTGTTTTACATCTGCTAGAAACCGGTTGAGCCAGTCCACATTACCAGTTGGTGCTGGGATCTTAAAAAGACAGACACCTAGTATGTGTTTCATGGAGTTGTAAAACACAAATTTATTAGCAAACAACTAATCAGCTGCAGCAAGAGTTGCAACAGCAGACCTCCTTAGAGGGACATCAGCAAGTGAACCTGTCTCTACAGCAACAGATGTGGGCCCCGTGAGAGGGGCAGATTGGTGGCACGTAGGTAACAGCTGCTGAAAATTGTCCCTGAAAAAATTATGTTTAAGCCCACCTCGGCATCTGTGAGATGGCGCTGGAAAGTGAGAAGGTTCCAGAGTAGGGTGACCAGACATCCCCGGTTTCTGGGGACAGTCCCCGGATTGAGGATACTGTCCCCGAACCAAGTCTGTCCCCGGTTTTGTCCCCGGATTGGATTTGGACAGGGGCTGGGGCAATTTCAAAGAAGTGCAGAATAAAAAAATATAATCTGAATTACACCCCCCCCCCCCCCGCTCTGCCGCTCTTACTAGCTTTAGTACTACTAGAATTATGGTAGTTATTCTGTGCCCCTTTCTGATGATCATGTGCTAGTCGGAGCGGAGAGAATATTTCTTGAGTTTTTCGGGTGCATGCCCGTTCCGCTCCTGCTTGCATGTTCTTCTGCCTTGGCTCAAGTCCCGGCCAGCCACCTGCCCATCTCCTTGCCTTCCCTGGCGGAGTGATCTTCCTTCGCTCCCCACCCAGTAGTAGCCGGAGAGTAATGCCGCGTACAGACGGTTGGAATTCTCGTCGGAAAAAGCTCTGATGGTTTTCCCGTCGGAATTCCGACGGAATTTCGCTCAAACTGTCTTGCCTACACACGGTCACACCAAATTCCGACAGTCTGTAACACAGCGGCATAAAACACGTTCGACAGCACTATAAAAGGGAAGTTTAATGCTTCCGAGCATGCGTCGAATTGTTTCCGAGCATGCGTCAGAATTTTGCATGTCGGAATTGCATACACTTGATCGGAAAATCCGATAGAAAGGTTTTCCGTTGGAAAAATTGAGAACAGGTTCTCAATCCAAAGTCCGTCGGAAATTCCGACAGAAAAAGACCGATGGGCATACACACGGTCGGAAAATCTGATGAAAAGCTCCCATCGGACTGTTTCCATCGGAAATTCCGACCGTGTGTACGCCGCATAAGACTTGACAGGCTATGAGCGGGGTGGCGAAGGGCAGAGAGTCGCTAATTGCCGCCATCACTAGTAAAAAAAAATATGTCCCCGGATTTCATTAAAAAAATCTGGTCACCTTATTCCAGAGGAGCAGTCGGTAGATGTTCTGCCTGTCTGTCTGATGTGAGGGACAACGTAGAGTTGGCCTTTGACACCCTTACTCTTTAATCCCGTTTTCCCACTTGGCCTGTCATTCTCCTTTCTGCAGCACAGTTGTCCACATTGGAAAGCATTAGCACTGAATTTTTTCCGTAAGGGATCACTACTCTCCCAGGAAGCTATCAACGACTTAATGAATCCACACGAGATGCTACACTGGACGTATCTCCAAATTCCTCACTTTCTGACTTCTCAGGGCCCTATCGCATCTTGGACTAAACCATTGTCAATGCAGGAGGCCGTCTGTACTTGTACCCAACCACAAAGAATCCACTCTCTACAGCTCACTTCTAGACCTCACCCCCATATCCACGTCCCCAACCTTTCAATATACAAGAGAAGAAGTCACTGCTCAAGGTGTATGATGAGAGACTAGGGGGTCTCATGGAGTGCCAGCCCCGGCCCGCCTCCGTGGGAAACTTGAAAAGAAGAAAGAAATGGCTGCACATCCAGGACTCCCCATTGCCTCTTATTGATCACAAGGATAACACCAAATACACCAACAAATGGTCACGTAGACACGTTTCACACATACATCTTGTGCCTAATCATTACCGATTAAGCACAAGATGTATGTGTGAAACGCGTCGACGTGACCATTTGTTGGTGTATTTGGCAATCGGGAGTCCTGGATGTGCAGCCATTTCTTTCTTCTTTTCAAGTTCCCCACAGAGGCGGGCTGGGGCTGGCACTCCATGAGACCCCATACCAACCTGTCGGCATGGGCTCAGGAGTTAAACCATGCCTTTTTAGACATGAATTGGGAGAACATTTGTACCTTCATAAGGGTTTGCTTACCGTTGCGATTCAAGAAAACGGGTACAAAGTGTTCTCTCGATGGTATAGTACTCCATCTTTGTTTCATAAACTTTACCCTACGGTTTCTAACCTCTGTTGGGGATGTGGAACAGAGGTTGGTACCATGCTTCATGTGTGGTGGATGTGTCCCAACCTTCAAGCTTTCTGAACTATAATCAATAGTCACTTCCTATAACATAGATTATTACCCTAGCGCAATTCTTGTTGCATCATTCCTCCCTGGCAAGTACAATAATTCTTTGGCAATGTTCATGGTAAACTAAACAAAGCTCTCTATACCCTACCACTGGCGCTCCACAGTCACCACCTCGCCACGCGAATGGATTTGCAAGATTAACAACATGGAGTAGATGGATTTGTTGATTCACATTTTGTAGAATAGGATGTCTAAATTTACAACTACGTGGTACTGTTGGCTCAATTTCAAAGAGACCTCTGAATATATGTCCTTTTTTTTAGATAGGTAAGATCAAACTAACAGAATAAGACAGTATACTAAATAGTACCTCCTTTTGAGCCCTACTATTATGCGTGAGGCCCTCATTCTGGTGTTTGATCAGTTTTTTAGCTTTTTCCCTTTTCCCCTCAAAAAAAAACTTCACTGTCTTATTGCAGAGTTAAGCTGCCTGTGGATGGTGCCAGGTATGCCGTTGCTTAAAGCGGCATTTGAAACATGATTGTGGATGTGGTAGCCCCAAAAGTCCTTCTTTGACTAGCAACCCCAGGATGCCAGGTGGTATTCTAAACTCCTAAATCTTGCTAGGCTCAGAGTTCCCATCTGAGTGCATTATTTCTCTACCCCCAACATTTTCAGGCCTTAAAATAGAAGCAGTAGTAATAATTTACCTAAAAAGGTTAGGCTAGCACAAAAATAACATAAAAATAACCAGATACATAGGATTAGCTGCCTAGATATGTTATCCCCCCACGGGGAATGTTCTGCAACTTCCCATATATTAAAATGTATTTGGGAGCATAAATTAAACAGGGAAAACCTTGAGTATATGGGGTTCACCCCCTAAGCAAAAAATAGAATATATTTGTAAAAAGAGGTTGGAATACATTTATAAAAAAAAAAAAAAAAAAAAGAAAGAAAAAAGGGAGAAAACATTTTTAAGCTGGAGGGAAATAAATGTAATATGACCATACCATAAGCATATAAATGATGGGTGAGATGAATATGTCTCAGCTCTATATTCATTTCTATTAATAGGCTGAGAGATCCCAAAACATGTATATTCCGGGCCCCGCAGGTGCCAAAGGGCACAGGTGACTTAAGTTATTACCCTTAATCTAAGGGGAGGAAAGCACATACCCATAATATCTAATCCAACATGGGAGGTCAGTCCCAGATATATAAGTCTATTATTAGTGTATGTCTGGGAGGACCTCCCCTATATACCAATGTTAGTGTCATGGCTATCCTCAGGCAAACCCGTGGGTGTGTGTCCTCATGAATCTTACCCATCTAAGAGATCCCCTAGTGGAGTAAAAGGGGCCAATGTGTGTATACAATATAGGGTAGGTGGGTATACACACATTGAATCATATAAACAACCAATGGTATGGGTTGTCAGAGGCATACTCCTAGGGATTGGCTATGCAATTGAGGTCAATCTCCAGGTTGAGGCCGCTAGGAGCAAGGGACCCCAACCTGTAGATCCAGCTAGTCTCATTCTGGGAGATGAGGGTGGTCTTATTACCCCCTCTCCAGTGGTCATCAATATGATCTATACCATAAAAAATGAGCCCAGATGGATCCCTATGGTGAACCTCGTCAAAATGACGCGATAGGCTATGTTTAGGGAATCCTTTACGGATGTTATTAATATGTTCCCTAATTCTGACAAATAGGGGTCGAGTGGTTCTCCCTATATACTGGAGATGGCATGGGCACTCGATGACGTATGTAACATGTGTGCTTTGACATGTGATAAGTTGTTTTATTTGGTATTGCCTATGGTCTACTGTGGATCTAAAAAATTCCCTTTTTCTTGGTTGTTTCTTGCTGACCCTACAGGGAAGGCATCGTTGACACCTGTAAAACCCTTTCATTTCAGCAAAAATTCTTACTTTCTTCGGAGGGTCAATGACATTATGTACTAAGTGGGTACGAAGATTAGGCGCTCTCCTATAGACAAAGCGTGGTTTTTCAGGAAGGATTTTAGCCAGAATTCGGTCCTCCTTGAGAATGGGCCAGTACTTTTTGATGATCCGTTCAACCGATCTGTATTGAGTGTTGAACCCTGTTATGACGGTTGTTTGTGGAGCCAAAGGGGGCAGCACAAAGTCACCAATACTGCTGGAGCACAAAGTCACTGTTTGAACTATTGTCAAAAGATCAACTAATACAGTGTCACCAACACTTGTTCTTCTGCTACTGGACTCACTTTTCACTTTCTTGGGCCTGTTTTTTGGGCTCTATTAACTTATATATTTTTTCACATATGCTTTTTTCATATATATTTTTTTCACACATTTTTTTACTGTCACTTCTCAATGGTCTGGTGTTGTTACTTATTTTTGAATGATTATCACTGCTGTTATCACTTTATTAGAGTGACATTTTCACTGCCATTATATACCTAATCTAGGTTTATATGATGTATGAACTTCACTGTTTCAGGTTTATTTATTTTATACCACTTCTATATAGAAATTGGATACTGTCACTTATTATTGCTATGGTATATTGACGGGTGGGTAGAGGATATAGGTTATTTGGATAGCCGTCCTGGGATACACTCTCTCTCCCCCCGTGCACATTTTTTATTGCATACATATTTGCACATATTCATCAGTGTATATTGGAGACTGGCAAATTAGGGGTGGATGCTTATACCCCGAGGGTTTTTCCTCCCTTACACTGATATCATTATCTCAGTATAGGCTCTGGGTTTATAATACACTGTTTAGGAGGGGGTGATAGGTATATGGTAGTACCGCCAGCAATTAGGTGTTTACTTCCACCCCTCTCTCTTTATTATTTCACGGCCAGTTAAGTACATTCTAATACCCTGTACCTGGACTCACAGGAAGCGCCAATTTTCCCTATTTTGTACCAATCATTTAAACTTGCCCCTTAGGGGGTCAATTTTTTTCTGGAAAGGCTGCATACCTGGATCACTTGTCCCTAAGCGCGGAGTTGTTTGTTGTCTTTATGATCCGAGCTAGGCCAGCCAATGAGACATCAGCCTGGTTTGATATACTCGGTGCAAAGGGGAGGCAATGGCGCTCTTTCTGGGAAACCAGCCAGCAGACTGGAACCTTGGTAAGATGGCAGCTAGCAGGGAAAGGTATGCCCTGTTACTTGTAACTAAATATACTTGTAGATCACTATACTCTATATTCCTTCATGTAAATATTTTATTTCAACCTAGTATTTTATTCCTTGATGTAAGACCATAGCTAGAGATTTGTGTATTAGCTAGACTTTTAACTACCTTTAATAAATGCTATTATGTTAACCACTTCAATACCGCTTCATTGTCATATGACGCCCACAAGGTGGATCTACCATCCTGGGTGGGCGTCATATGACGTCCTCGCATTCCCGGCCGCCTGGGGGCCGCGCACGCCCGCGGCATCGCTCGGGACCCGGTGCGAGTGCCCGGCGGCCGCGATGTCCGCCGGGCACCCGCGATTGCCCGTTAAAACAACGGGACCGTGCGGGACCGTGGAGCTGTGTGTGTAAACACACAGCTCCACGTCCTGTCAGCGGGGAGGAGACCGATCATGTGATCCCAGTACGGAGGAACACATGATCGGTCTCCTCCCCTTGAGTCCCCTCCCCCCACAGTTAGAATCACTCCTATAGGGACACACATTAACCCCTGCAGCGCCCCCTAGTGTTAACCCCTTCCCTGCCAGTCACATTTACACAGTAATCATTGCAATTTTATAGCAACGATCGCTGTGTAAATGTGAATGGTTCCAAAAATGTGTCAAAAGTGTCTGCCGCAATGTCGCAGTCACGAAAAAAAAATCGCAGATCGCCGCCATTACTAGTAAAAAAATAAAAATAAAAATTCAATAAATCTATCCCCTATTTTGTAGACGCTATAACTTTTGCGCAAACCGATCAATATACACTTATTGCGATTTTTTTTACCAAAAATATGTAGAAGAATACGTATCGGCCTAAACTGAGGAAAAAAATAGTTTTTTTTTAAAAAAATGGGATATTTATTATAGCAAAAAGTAAAAAAATATTGTGTTTTTTTTTCAAAATTGTCGCTCTTCTTTTGTTTATAGCGCAAAAAATAAAAACCGCAGGGGCGAACAAATACCACCAAAAGAAAGCTCTATTTGTGAGAAAAAAAGGACGTCAATTTTGTTTGGGTGTAACGTCGCACGACCGCACAATTGTTAGTTAAAGCGACGCAGTGCCGAATGGCAAAAACTGCTCTGGTAAGGAAGGGTGTTTAAAAGCCCTGTATTGAAGTGGTTAAAGCTTTCCGTTCTTGTCAAAGGAACTCTTATTTAACCCATATCATATCTTGTGATATAAAATCAGAAATAGAGATTTTAGAGGTTAACAACGTGTTCACATGGAATGGGAATATGACCCTAATGCCCTGTATACACAATCAGAAATTCCATCAGAAAAAACGTGGATGTTTTTTCAGACGGAATTCCGCTCAAGCTTAGCTTGAATACACACGGTCACACAAAAGTTCTCTGAACTTTCGACCTGTCAAGAACGCGGTGACGTACAACACTACGACGAGCCGAGAAAATGAAGTTCAATGCTTCTGAGCATGCGTCAAATTGTTTCCGAGCATGCGTGATTTTTTGCGCGTCCGAATTGCTTACAGACTAATGCCCTGTACACACGGTCGGAAACACCGACCACAAAATCCGTCTGATTTTTTCCAACGGATTTTGTCCGACACTGGTGTTGCATACACACGGTCGGACAAAGTTGTCGGAAAATCCGATCATTCTGAACGTGGTGACGTTCCTTGCGTACGACGGAACTACGTAGAGGCTAGTAGCCAATGGCTTTGGTCTTGTAATTTGATCTGAGCATGCGTGGCACTTTGTCCGTCGGAATTCGCTACACAAGATCGGAAAAAGTCCGATCGGACTTTGTTGTCGGAAAATTTGAGAGCAGGATCTCAAATTTTTTCAGACGGAAAAAGTCCGATGGCGCCCACACACGGTCGGATTTTCCGACAACATGGTCCGATAGGACATTTTCCGTCGGAAATTCCGACCGTGTGTACGGGGCATTACGCATTTTCGGATAGGAACTTTTTCCGACCGAAAAAAGGCGAACCTGCTCTGAATCTTTTGCTGGCTGGAATTCTGCCAGCAAAAGTCTGATAGCACACACACGGTCGGAATTTCTGACCAAAAGCTCACATCCGACTTTTGCTGGCGGAATTTCTGATCGTGTGTACGGGGCATAAGAGGTCTATGAGGTCCCAGATGTATGATTTGTTCCACCTTTAAATAAATGGTTACAACCGAAGGCGTTCAAACTTGCTCAGATTGTGGATCAAATGGCCTTCCATGTCAGAGCCTAGTAAAGCCCCATACACACGGTCGGACTTTTTCATGGATTCTGTCCGATCGGACAATGTTGTTGAAAAATCAGACCGTGTGTATGCACCATCGGACAGTGTTCGTCGGTTTGTCTGACGGACAAAGTCTTATCTCCTGCTGGAAAGATTTGCCGTCAACCCGGTCCGATCACACCAAACCCGATGGTGTGTACGGTTGTCCGACCGGACAAAGTGCTACGCATGCTCAGATCACATTACAAGACCAAAGCTATTGGCTACTAGCCTCTACGTAGTCCCGTCGTAGGCAACAAACGTCACCACGTTCAGAATGATCGGATTTTCCGACAACTTTGTCCGACCGTGTGTACACAAAACCAACATCGGACAAAGTACGACGGACATGATCCGACGGACCTGGTCCGCGGATTGTCCGACCGTGTGTATGGGGCTTAAGATACAGAGGCACATTAGGCATACAGACACCATAAGTGTGAAAGAGTGTATCCAATGTGGAACAACATACCACTACCAAGGACTATCTCCCAGATCTACCATTAAAGCCAACAACCCCTGGAAACAGGAAAACGTCAAGGCCTTTCTTTTTACTGAAGGGGTAAATGGGCTCCTAAGGAGGAAGATGAAACTTCCATGAACACCAAATATACATGGCCTTCTAGCCCAAAATTAGTCTTTTCCTTTAGAGAGACACAGCATATCAGGATAGATGTTGGTGGCTCCAAGGACTGGGACAAGTGGCTGCCAATTACCCCATATTACATGACCTTGGGAAGTGTATCTCACTATTTGCCAAGCCTGATCTTACTAAACACCTAGAAACTGAGACTGGAAGGCAAATATGCTCTATCGCCAAATAAGAACATACGGGGGAGGCAATATTAGATTCTAGAAGCCTGGTCCATGAAAGTCTGGTGGAGCCTGCCATGTTTTGTTCTGATTGTATACACGGTGATACCAAAAACGACCCTACAGTGGTGCTTCCAGTGGAGACATCCATGTAACGTATGCAACGCACAAGGCTATTTTTCCCTGCAGTAATGTGGTGGTACTCAGTTCCGGCACTTCCAGCACTGAATATATGTACTGGCAAGGGGTGCTGGGGTGTGGTGTAGGTTCTATTGAATCTGGCTGCTGGGAGATCTATTGTCACTGAGGGGGTGTAGTGTTGCTGGGTGGGGTCTACTGTTGCAAGGAATGGAGTTCATTTTTTGCTTGGGGGTCTAATATTGCTGGTGGGGGGATATCTCTTTACTGAGTAGAGATCCTGAGGTTCCTCTACCATTGAGGGGCAGTCTATTGTTGCTGACTGCTGTAGGGTGTATTGATGATGGCTGCTGGGGATCTGTTGTAGCTAGGGGGGAGGGTATTATGTTCCTAGGGGGTCTGTTGTTGCTGGGGGGGAAACTGTCGTTACTGGTGAATTTTATTGATGCTAAGGGGCTTTTATTGTTACTCTGGGGGTGATCCATTATTTCTGGTTGGGGCTCTATGGTTGCTGGGGGGAGGATATTATGTTCCTGGAGGGTCTGTTGCTGCTGGGGGGAAACCGTTGTTACTGATGGAGTCTATTGTTGCTCAGGAGCTTGTATTTTTGCTCTGGGTGATCTATTGATGCTGGGGAGGTCTTTTGTTGCTGGGGGATCTATTGATGCGGTGGGGGTTCTATTGTTGATGGGGGAGTATTATGTTCCTGGAGGGTCTATTGTTGCTGGTTGAAACTGTTGTTACTGGTGGACTTTATTGTTGCTAGGGAGCTTCTATTGTTGCGCTGGGGGTGATCTATTATTTCTGTCTGGGACTCTATTGTTGCTGGGGAGGGGGAGTATTATGTTCCTGGAGGGTCTGTTGTTGCTGGGGGGGAAACTGTTGTTACTGATGGAGTCTATTGTTGCTAAGGCGCTTGTATTTTTGCTCTGGGTGATCTATTGTTGCTGAGGCATCTAGTGATGCGGGTGGGGGCTCTATTGTTGCTGGGGGAGTATTATGTTCCTGGAGGGTCTATTGTTGCTGGTTGAAACTGTTGTTACTGGTGGACTTTATTGTTGCTAGGGAGCTTCTATTGTTGCTCTGGGGGTGATCTATAGTTTCTGGTTGGGGCTCTATTGTTGCTGGGGGAAGGATATTATGTTCCTGGAGGGTCTGTTGTTGCTGGAGGGAAACTGTTGTTACTGGTGGAGTCTATTGTTGCTGATGAGCTTGTATTTTGCCCTGGGTGACCTATTGTTGCTGGGGAGGTCTATTGTTGCTGGGGGATCTATTGATGCGGGTTGGGGCTTTATTGTTGCTGGGGGAGTATTATGTTCCTGGAGGGTCTATTGTTGCTGGGGGGAAACTATTGTTACTGGTGGAGTCTATTATTGCTGAGGCGCTTCAATTGTTGCTCTGGGGGTCTGATCTATTGTTGCTTCAGGGATCTATTGTTGCTGGGGGAGAGGAGGTCTCTTGTTGCTGGCTGCAGGGGATACATTTTACTGGCTTACTTGCTATCATTAACAAATTCCATACAAGTTACTTGGCACCAGAGAATGACACTTGGTTCCCTGTTTTCTTCTTTAGGGAGCACATAGTATGGGGAGGTGGGTTTGATATTTTAATGTATTATTTGATATTACATTATATTATTATGTTACAGTACTCTATATTATGTTCTTAGGTTATGGTACATTATATTTTGTTGTAATATGTTTTGTTCTGTGGAAGTTTAATGTGAAGCCTTGTATTGCAGGTGTCTTTCTCAGCGATGGCAGCGAGGGGGGAACGCCTCCAATTCCTGCACTGTACTCTCTCTTCTTGGGGCTCCTTGTGCCTTTATGGGGTCACTGGCACCAGGGAACATAGCAGAGTAAGTAAATGGGGCCCTTAACTGAAACGGGCACACGGATGTAGAAGTAACCAGTAAGGATGGTCCATGGGCAAGCAGGATTCACTTTAGCAGTTAGGTGTGGGGGGGGGGGGCTTGGAGTGACAGTTTTGGCTATATTTGTATATAAGTGTTGTTTTAGGGGGTCAATGGGTCAATGGGATGAATGTGGTTGGTGTAGATTTCATGATGGAAGGGTAGGGGTATATGAAAAAGGGGTAGGATCTGTGTGACGTTGGGCAAGAGTGGGAGCAAATAGAGAATGGGGAGGAGTCTCTAGGCAGCAGTGGCATTTGTAGGAGGCGGGGTTAGCTTGGAAATACTGGGGGAAAGTAGAGGGGTGTTTAAGGCAGGGGTGGGGTTTGTAGGAGGTAGGAGTGGGTGGAAGATACTGAAGCAAAGTAGAGGAGTCTCCAAGGCAGGGATCGGGTTTGTAGGAGGGAGGGTTGATTGAGAGGTACTGGATGTGGGTAGAGGGGTCTATAAGGCAGGGATGGGGTTTGTAGGAGGTAGGGCTGGTTGTGAGGTACTGGAAGAAAGTTGAAGGATCTCTAAGGCAGGGAAGAGGTTTGTAGGAGGTGGGGTTGGTTAGGAGGTACTGGAGGGAAATAGAGGGGTCTCTAGGGCTGGGGTGGGATTTGTAGGAGGTAGGAGTGGTTGGGAGGTACTTGAGGAAAGTAGAAGGGTCTCTAATGCAGGGATTGGGTTTGTAGGAGGTAGGGTTGGTTGTCAGGTACTGGAGGAAAATAGAGGGTCCATTAAAGCAGGGAAGGGGTTTGTAGAAGGTAGGAGTGGTTGGGAGGTACTTTAGAAAAGTAGAAGGGTCTCTAAGGCAGGGATGGGGTTTGTGATAAGTAGGGTTGATAGGGAGATACTGAAGCAAAGTAGAGGAGTCTCCAAGGCAGGGATGGGTTTTGTAGGAGGGAGGGTTGATTGGGAGGTACTGGATGGAAATAGAGGGATCTCTAAGGCAGGGATGGGGTTTGTAGGGGGTAGGGCTGGTTGTGAGGTACTGGAAGAAAGTTGAAGGATCTCTAAGGCAGGGGTAAGGGTTTGTAGGAGATAGGGTTGGTTAGGAGGTACTGGAGGAAAATAGAGGGGTCTCTAAGGCTGGGGTGGGATTTTTAGGAGGTAGGATTGGTTGGGAGAGGTACTTGAGGAAAGTAGAAGGGTCTCTAATGCAGGGATTGGGTTTGTAGGAAGTAGGGTTGGTTGGGAGGTACTGGAGGAAAATAGAGGGGCCATTAAAGCAGGGATGAGGTTTGTAAGAGGTAGGGTTGGTTGGGAGATACTGGAGGAAAGTAGAGGGGCCGTTAAAGCAGGGATGGGGTTTGTAGAAGGTAGGGCTGGTTGTGAGGTACTGGAAGAAAGTTGAAGGATCTCTAAGGCAGGGAAGAGGTTTGTAGGAGATAGGGTTGTTTAGGAGGTACTGGAGGAAAATAGAGGGGTCTCTAAGGCTGGGGTGGGATTTGTAGGAGGTAGGAGTGGTTGGGAGAGGTACTTGAGGAAAGTAGAAGGGTCTCTAATGCAGGGATTGGGTTTGTAGGAGGTAGGGTTGGTTGGGAGGTACTGGAAGAAAATAGAGGGGCCATTAAAGCAGGGATGAGGTTTGTAAGAGGTAGGGTTGGTTGGGAGATACTGGAGGAAAGTAGAGGGGCCGTTAAAGCAGGGATGGGGTTTTTAGGAGGTAGGGTTTGTTGGGAGATACTGGAGGAAAGTAGAGGGGTCTCTAGGGCAGGGATGGGGTGTGTAGAAGGTAGAAGGTAGGGTTGGTTGGGAGGTACTGGAGGAAAGTAGTGGGTTCTCTAAGGCGGGGGGGGGTTTGTAGAAGGTAGGATTGGTTTGGAAGTACCGGAGAAAAATAGAGGGGTCTCTAGGGCAGGGGTGGGGTTTGTGTAATGTAAGGTAAGTGTGGGGCAATAAAGGAAATGGAAGGGGTCATCATTACAGCAGGGGAGGAGTCAGGTTCATGTAAAATGGTGTCTCCCGTTGAACTGTTGTGCATCTGTCTCACTATACATTCAAAAACTAATTCTACAGTGTGCAACGCTCTACTGTCCTTTGAGAATGTTGTATAGGGAGCATCTTATTTGACCCACTGCCAAATCAATCACTGTGCTACTCATCAATTACATGACCTCATCATGTCACCAATTTCTAATAATATGGGAGGAGGAAATAGATGTAGCATGCGCATTATTATTCCTCATTGCTACATAATCTGGAGAAAATACGAATTACATATAAAGAAAACCTCCACCTTTTTCTTCTGTATCACATCCAATCTTCTCTTCTTTATTCCTGAATTTCCACCATCTCCATAGCACATTCTTTTTTCTCCTCTTCATTCCTCAACTTCCACCTTCTTCTCCTGAGTCACATCCAGTCATCTTCTTTTCATTCTTAAACCTCCACCCTTTTCTTCTGGGTCACATCCAATCTTCTCATCCTCATTCCTGAACTTCCATCTTCTTCTCTTCAGTCACAATCGGTCTTCTCCTCTTCATTCCTATACTTCCACCTTCTTAGACTTGGTGACATCCAGTCTTTTCTTCTTTATTCTTAGGCCTCATGCACATGGACGTTTTAAAAAACGGGCTGTAAAGCTAGGTCCGACGCCTGGAAAAAGCAGCCTAAAAAAACTTGACTTTTACCGCGTTTTGCATTGGCGTTTTTTGCGCGTTTTTTAGCGTCAGCGTTAATTTGCGTTTTTTAAAGAAAAACACATCTCTAATTTCCTATACAGGGATTACAGTGTCCAATCAACTTTTACAGCAAAAAAACGCTGCAGCTCAAAAACGTTGGTGCGCGTTTTTGCGCGATTCGCGTTTTTACAGCTCTAGCGCCGCGCCACGGAACGCACTGGTCCTGGGTTTTTTTTAAAGCTTAAAAAACGCCTATGCCATTTGCAGCTCAAAAACGCCTAGGTGGGCATGAAGCCATAGACTAACATGGACAGGCGTTTTTAAGCTGCAAAAAACGCTCAAAAACGCGGCTGCAAAAACATCCGTGTGCATGAGGCCTTAAACTCCTACCTTCTACTTCTGGGTCATATCCAGTCTTCTTCTTTTTCATTCCTGCGCTTCCACCTTATTTTCCTCAATCACGTTCACTCTTCCTTCCTTCATTCCTAAACTTCCACCTTCTACTTCTGGGTCACATCTATTTTACAACTCACCATTCCTGAACTTCCACCTTCGTATTCTGGGTCACATTCTGTCTTTTGCTCTTTATTCTTAAATTTCCACCTTCCTCTCCTGGGTCATGTCAAGTCTTCTTTTTTTTCATTCTTGCTCTTATTCTACTCTACCGTGTTTTGTCTTCTTCCCTTCATTCCTAAACTTCCACCTTCTTCTCCTGTGTCACATCTGTTTCCGGGAACTTCCAATTTTGCTCCTGAGTCATATCCATTCTCCCCTTCCTCATCTTTCCCAAACATCCATCATCTACTATGTCCTATCCATTTGTTCTCCTCATCATCATTACTCAACTTCAGGTGAAGGGATAGTGATATGGATATGTGACTGTCCCAAAAAGAGGCACCAACATCCCTGAAATTTGGATATAGACAGAGAGGTTTTTGTAGGACTTTAAAGGTGCCAGCAAATAATGGATACAAAAATTGGACATTATTATTATACAGGATTTATATGGCGCCAACAGTTTACGCAGCGCTTTACAATATAAAAGGGAGACAATACAGTTATAATACAATAAAATACAAGAGGATTAAGAGGGCCCTGCTCAGAAGAGCTTACAATCTAATAGGGTGGGGCAGGTGGTACAAAAGGTTGTAACTGTGGGGAATGAGCTGATGGAAGTGGTAGGAGATTATGTGGAGACGTGATAGGCTTTCCTGAAGAGATGAGTTTTCAGGGATCGCCTGAAGGTAGCAAGAGTAGGGAATAGCCATATGTACATAATATATAACAGTAATTTTATTATTACAAACAACATATAGTTAAAAAAAGTTTGTACTTTAAAACAAACATAGACATTAAATACAGCTTGTCTCTTGACACATCATAATAAAAACAGCAATTGTCTTGTCACTTGTAGATGACAGTTAAATAATTATCCCGACATGTTTCGTCACCGCGGACTTCCTCAGGAGGTATAGTCGCGACAAGAGATGTATCATTGAATGAAACAGAACATCGTTTAGATAAACACACTTAATTGTAACACGAAAAGGAAAAGAAAAGGGGAAACAAAACATTAGGATATCAGTTGACATGCTTTACTTCATTGCCACTCACCCAGCTCAATTCTCCTTGCCTCCTGCCGGACGTTAGGGGAGGGGTGATGGACATCAGTGGGGATACACAGGGAGGCCAAAACAGCTTATAAAGACCAAACTGAAATATATATGTATAAAACCATGTATTACATTCCACTAATTGGATACTGGCCGAAGTAAAAAAAATGAAGATATAAATAGAAGATATATAGCTACTAAGAATATGAGGGGATGTTGTACAGAGAAAAAAGATGGCATCCCCAAAAGATGTTTACAACATACTCACAGCACAAGCTGTTGAAATGCAGATGAGCCAATGGTGCCGTGTGAAGGATATGATCCTAATTATTAAACTTGAGGACAAGCACTAGGATGTTAGGAAAAGGGGCATTGAAATATATATAATCAGGATATTATAGCTCAAAATTGCATGGCCATACACAAAGAGAGATGACGTGTCCAACCTTCTTGGGCATGTCATCTCTTGGCATCGTTACATTGATGATGTACTGCTATTTTGGACTGGAACAAGAGAGGAACTTGAACTATTTATGACCACCATAGGAAATAATTAATACAATTTGAAGTTCACAATGACATGTGACCTCCATAAAGTTAGTTTTGTGGATTTAGAAATTTTGCGAACGGGCCCTCGCACTTCTGCAACCAGCCGTTGACGTCAGACGCCGGCTGAGTGACGTGCACATAAAAACCCACACTGCATTCACATTACCTGTCAGAAATCCAAGGGTGACCATACTTGATTACAGCTATACAAAAGGTAAAAGCAATGAATTTAACCAACGATCTTTGTAAGGATATTTTATTGCAACTGCTCTATTTTTAGACCCACTGGCCGATGTTTATTTTGTATCTTTTTTGTTTTTGAGCTAATCTGCTGCCATCTGTGTTAATCTCCCTAAACAAAGGAGACCGTTGATCTGCAGCAGTTTTTTTGGTCTGTGTTCTATGTATTAGACCTATATTATTGGTTTTATTTTTTAACAACCATTTATCTGTTGATAAAGAACTGGCAAAGAAGGAAAAGATCAACAGATAAATGGTTATTTAAAAAAACAACCAATAATATAGGTCTAATACATAGAACACAGACCAAAAAAACTGCTGCAGATCAACTGTCTCCTTTGTTTAGGGAGATTAACACGGATTTCTGCCAGGTAATGTGAATGCAGTGTGGGTTTTTATGTGCACGTCACTCAGCCGGCGTCTGACGTCAACGGCTGGTTGCGGATGTGCGAGGGCCCGTGCGCAAAATTTCTAAATCCACAAAACTCAGAGAACAGGTTCTCTTCCCCACCCTCCGAGCATGTTGGCGGAGGTCGGCTGTGGACGATAGTCGTTGGTTGGCCTTCCGCAATTATCCTTCTGTTACCGTTCTTTGTATACATTTACCTCATGTTGTTCACTGTTTTACTGTTTTTTTTTGTGAAATACCAATAAAAATATTTTCAACACTAAATCCACAAAACTAACTTTATGGAGGTCGCATGTCATTGTGAACTTCAAATTGTATTCATTATTTCCTATGGTGGTCATAAATAGTTCAAGTTCCTCACTTGTTCCAGTCCAAAATAGCAGTACATCATCAATGTAACGATGCCAAGAGATGACATGCCCAAGAAGGTTGGACACGTCATCTGGGGCAAACAGTTCTTTTTCCCACCCCCCCCCCCAGGTACAGGTTGGCATATGATGGGCCACAACGAGTCCCCGTTGCAACCCCCTGCACCTGGAGGAAGTGGGATAATCCAAATAAAAAACACATTACGTGTAAAGATTAGTATTGCTATTATACAGGATTTATATAGCGCCAACAGTGTGCGCAGTGCTTTACAACATGGGGCAAACAGTACAGTTACAATACAATTCAATAAAGGAGGGATCAGAATGCCCTGCTCGTTAGAGCTTACTATCTAAAAGGAAGGGTCAAGTGAAACAAAAGGTAACAGTGGTGGGGGGATGATCAGATGGAGAAAATTAAAATACAGTCGTTAGATACATTTTAAAAGGTCGATTATACATTTATTATATCTATAAGCCAATTTAACTCTCTCAAGTTGACCCTCAATTACTTTTAGTCCTTTTTCATGGGGGATAGTGTTGTGTAGACTTTCAATGTCTATAGTGACCATCCAGGTATTTGGAGGAAGGATAAGGCCCTCCAAGGTTTTTAGTAGGTCTATAGTGTCCTTGATATATTAAGTGAGAGCAACTACATGTGGATTTCAACAGCTTGTGCTGTAAGTATGTTGTAAACATCTTTTGGGGATGTCATCTTTTTTCTCTGTACAACTTCCCCTCATATTCTTAGTAGCTATATATCTTCTATTTATATCTTCCTTTTTTTACTTTGGCCAGTATACAAATACTGGAATGTTAATACATGGTTTTATACATATATATTCCAGTTTGGTCTTTATAAGTGTCCATCACCCCTCCCCTAACTTCCGACAGGAGGCAAGGAGAATTGAGCTGGGGGAGTGGCAATGAAGTGAAGTATGTCAAATGATATCTTAATGTTTTGTTTTCCCTTTTCTTTTCATTTTTTCGTTACAATTAAGTGTGTTTATCTAAACGATGTTCTGTTTCATTCAGTGATACATCTCTTGTCACGACTATATCCCCTGAGGAAGCCCACAGTGGCGAAACATGTCAGGATAATTATTTAACTGTCATCTACAAGTGACAAGACAATTGCTGTTTTTCACCATGATGTGTCAAGAGATAAGCTGCATTTAATGTCTATGTTTGTTTTAAAGTACAAACTTTTTTTAACTATGCGTTGTTTGTAATAATAAAATTACTGTTATATTTCATGTAAAATTTTTGTTTTCATTACTGAACTTCAGCTTTCTTCCTCACTTGCTCCTTAGTCATACTCAATCTTCTCCATATTATTTCTTAACTTCAGCCTTCTGCCCTTGTCATATCTTCCTCTTTCCATATCCCAATGTCCTGAGCTTCCACTTTTTATTCGATCTAATCTTTGATGTCCCCTTTATCTGGTACCTCTGCTCTGCTTTTCCTAGAACCATCTGACCCAGCCTGTTTTATTCTGAGCCTACAGTTTATTTTATGACCATTTCACTTTTCCCACCAATTACATCTCCTTTCTACTCTTTTAATTTCCGAACCTTAACCTGTATGACCTCTTTTTTGTACCAGTCTTTTAATTTCTCTACCATTAGACAATTTCCTTATGAAAGCATGCAATTTTATGGCAAATTTTTTTGTTTTGTTTATTTTATATAATCTTTTTTTTCCAGTTTTTCACACATAATCTGTTATAAATTTATTTTGTTCACTTTTTTTATCTTATCTTCTTCCTCTCTGTTCTTGTTAATTAACAATTAATTGCCCCGACTCTATGCCCTTCTTTCCCTTCCTCGGCAGTTTTGTCCTGAACAGTCTTTCAAGTTACGGTATAGACGTAAGACACGTTATCAATCACCCTGGCTCTACATTCCCGGCTTCCATTGTCATCAGCAACATTACCAATGGGAGCCGAACCATCCTGCACATGAACAGGTGTGTTGCAATGTGAGGTGCAAAGCGTGTTCTGGTGTGATGTACAGGAGTGGGCAACAATGTGAGATACAGGTGATGTGAGTACAGGTGTGAGGTATGGGTCAGGTGTGTGCAAGTGTGAGGTACAGGTCATCTGTGTACAGGTGAGGTATGTACAAGAGTAGGGTATGAATGAGGTGCGTACATGTATAGGTCATGTGAATCTAGGGTGGAAACGGACCTGGGGGTCCTAGTAGATGATAGGCTCAGCAATGGCATGCAATGCCAAGCTGCTGCTAACAAAGCAAACAGAATATTGGCATGCATTAAAAAGGGGATCAACTCCAGAGACAAAAGGATAATTCTCCCGCTCTACAAGACTCTGGTCCGGCCGCACCTAGAGTATGCTGTCCAGTTCTGGGCACCAGTCCTCAGGAAGGATGTACTGGAAATGGAGCGAGTACAAAGAAGGGCAACAAAGCTAATAAAGGGTCTGGAGGATATTAGTTATGAGGAAAGGTTGTGAGCACTGAACTTATTCTCTCTGGAGAAGAGACGCTTGAGAGGTGATATGATTTCAATATATAAATACCGTACTGGTGACCCCACAATAGGGATAAAACTTTTTTGCGGAAGGGAGTTTAACAAGACACGTGGCCACTCATTAAAATTAGAAGAAAAGAGGTTTAACCTTAAACTACATAGAGGGTTCTTTACTGTGAGAGCGGCAAGGATGTGGAATTCCCTTCCACAGGTGGTGGTCTCAACGGGGAGCATCGATAGTTTCAAGGAACTATTAGATAAGCACCTGAACGGCCACAACATACAGGGATATACAATGTAATACTGACATATAATCACACACATTAAAAAAGACACAAAGACTTGTGTCTTTTTTCGACCTCACCTACTATGTAACTATATGGGTGTACAGGTGTGAAGTACAGGTTAAGTGTGCACAGCTGTGAGGTATGGGTGAGGTATGTACATGCGTGAGGTACAGGTCAGGTGTGTACATGTGTGATGTATGGGTGAGGTGTGGGAGGTACAGGTCAGGTGTGTACATGTGTGATGTATGGGTGAGGTGTGGGAGGTACAGTTTTGGTGTGTACATGTGTGATGTATGGGTGAGGTGTGGGAGGTACAGTTTTGGTGTGTACATGTGTGATGTATGGGTGAGGTGTGGGAGGTACAGTTTTGGTGTGTACCTGTGTGAGGTATGGGTGAGGTGTGTACAGGTTTGAGGTACTGGTAAGGTGGGTGCTAGTGCCAGGTATAGGTGTTTGGTCCTTTGTGAGATACAGATAAGGTGTGCAAAGGTTTGAGGTATAGGTGTGATGTACAGGAAAGGTATATACATGGGTAAGGTGTGTACAAGTGTTGTTGCATATAGATATGAGGTTAAGTGAGGTAAAAGTGAAGGGTGAACTTCTAGGTTTAGCACATTACGTATAGGTGAGGTATGTATAGGTGTAAGGTGTATACTGATGTAAGGTACAGGTTTGAGCCATTGTGAGATATAGATGAGGTACAGTATGTACAGCTGTGAGGTATGTACAGGTGCAAGGTGTTTGAAGGTTTGCAGTACAGGTAAGTTGTGTACAGGTGTAAAGTTTAGGTGAGGTGTGTACAGGGCAAAGTCCAGGTGTGGTATCTACAGGTGAGATATAGATGTGAAAAAAACAAAGCTTGATAGTGGCGCAGCCAAAAGAGTTTAAAATTGAAAGCATGAGTCCAACAAGTTAGTCTTTTGAGGTTGTATCTCTGAATAGGAAAAACACAGACCACTGTGTCAGGGCGAACCTTGCATTGGAAGTTGAAGCGATCGCCAATGCATGCAAAACAAAAAAGAAAACGGGCACCTCTGAACTTAGACTGTATGATTTATTGTAGAAGAGTGAATATTAAAAACTCACATAGAGGTAATGGATGATAGGCACATCTGAACCAGTACTAGACGCTCATCGGGCATTGGGCTGAACGTTGTGTCCATGGATCGTTTTGCGCCTCTCGTGTAGACTTGTCCTGGCCAGCAGGATGCTGTAGGTGGTTGAGTGAAGCCAAACCGAGGGTTGACGTGCCGCTGTAGCTGAAAACGAAGGTTGGAACGCAGCCTAGGCTGGATAGTACGATGCTGAGACGCAGTGTTGCCAACCGCCAGTGTTTTTACTGGCAGCCAGCAAAAAGTGGGTACTTTTCTCCTGCCAGTAAATGTCAGTGAAAAAAAAAGGTTGCCAGTAAAAAATATGGCTGTGACGCTTGGCCGAAACCATCCGAGTGCTCGCTCCAGTGTGTCCGGACTGTGCCGGCAGTGTGTCACATGAAGTCATGACGCAAGGGAACGCCTCATGTGCAGGTCTGCGGAACAGGAGGAAGGCAAGCTGGGAGTGGAATGAAGAGACCACCTGGCATGGAGAGGGAGGGTCACTGTGACTCTCCATGCCAGACGGGGACGTGTCATGTTGGTGAGGTGCCATCATCATCTGTGCTACTGCACACTGCTGTCAGTGTCACTGTGAGAGTCAATTTCATGTGTGTGCCGCCCATTCTAATTTCTTGCCTTCTCAATTCCTGTCCCTGAGCTACTTATTTACTATATCGAAAATAAAATAAGAAATATTTTCTTTCCTTAATATCTACCTTAACCGCTTCCCGACCGCCTCACGCCGATATACGTCGGCAGAATGGCACGGGCAGGCAAAATCACGTACCTGTACGTGGCCCTTTAATTGCCTGCCCGTGGGTCGCGAGCGTGCCGCCAGCAGCGCCCTCGCGACCCGGTCGGGAGCTCCGTGACCCCGGTCGCGGGACCAGCGGACCCGATCGCCACTGGTGTCCCGCGATCGGGTCACAGAGCTGAAGAACGGGGAGAGGTCTGTGTAAACAAACCTCTCCCCGCGCTTCCTACTCTGCCTGTCATTGATCGGCTGTTCCCGGTCATCGGGAAAGCCGATCAATGACGTCAGACGTCAGCCCGGCCCCTAATGTAAAAAAACACACACACGTCACAGACCATAACCCCTCCCCTCCCCCTAGTGGTTAACCCCTTCACTGCCAGTGTCATTTATACAGGAATCAATGCATTTAAATAGCATTGATTGCTGTATAAATGACAATGGTCCCAAAAATGTGTCAAAAATGTCCGATGTGTCCGCCGTAATGTCGCAGTCACAATAAAAATCGCTGATCGCTGCCATTACTAGTAAAAAAATAAATATTAATAAAAAATGCTATAAAACTATCCCCTATTTTGTAAACGCTATAACTTTTGCGCAAACCAATCAATAATCGCTAAGAAAGGATGGACGAATGGGACTTTAAATGAGGGTACGCCATGTGGAGAATTAAAAATAACAACAATATAAAGTGAAATTGAATTCACAATACAAAATTTATTATACCCTAAAACATATAACGAATGTTTTATATCAAATACATAGGCAGTCAACAGACTTTCGATTCATATATTGATACATTGTTTACAATACAGATAAACATAGACACAGTAGATATACATGCTGTAGTACATCATTCTAATAGAGGAATAACTGTTGATGTATAATGGCACTCTACGCGTTTCCTGGTATTTCAACCATTCTTCAGGAGTGTTAAGTAGTAATAAACTGAGAAAAGGAAAGCTGGGGTTAATAATAGAAATAATAAAGGGGGGGCTGAGACTGTCAGGTCTCACTGTAGTAAAGATTGCATTAAAGTACTTACAGGTAGTTCCTAGGCCCAGTTCGGTGTCTACCAAGGCATGCAGGGGCCGGAGGCATGATGTCGACCACCAGGGTTGAAGTGGGGGAACCCTTCCAGGGTGGGGAGCAGCCCCCGGAGCTCAGCATAGTGGTCACTGTCAAGACTCAATGGGCTATGTGTACACCGGAGGTGCATGGTAAAACTGGGAAAAAGAAAGTAAGTCAAAGACAAAAAAAGGGGGGATTTAGTATTGGTGCTCCCCACCCTGGAAGGGTTCCCCCACTTCAACCCTGGTGGTCGACATCATGCCTCCGGCCCCTGCATGCCTTGGTAGACACCGAACTGGGCCTAGGAACTACCTGTAAGTACTTTAATGCAATCTTTACTACAGTGAGACCTGACAGTCTCAGCCCCCCCTTTATTATTTCTATTATTAACCCCAGCTTTCCTTTTCTCAGTTTATTACTACTTAACACTCCTGAAGAATGGTTGAAATACCAGGAAACGCGTAGAGTGCCATTATACATCAACAGTTATTCCTCTATTAGAATGATGTACTACAGCATGTATATCTACTGTGTCTATGTTTATCTGTATTGTAAACAATGTATCAATATATGAATCGAAAGTCTGTTGACTGCCTATGTATTTGATATAAAACATTCGTTATATGTTTTAGGGTATAATAAATTTTGTATTGTGAATTCAATTTCACTTTATATTGTTGTTATTTTTAATTCTCCACATGGCGTACCCTCATTTAAAGTCCCATTCGTCCATCCTTTCTTATTCTACAAATCCGGGATGGAGGCCGCCATGCCTTAAGGTGTGTGTCAGGTCATGACCATATTCTATACACAAATTTTGGGTTGAAAAAACCCGCCCCCAGACCTGTCACACCCTATCTACTTTATTGGGGTTTTAATAATTGCGCAGTAATATATCAATTTACTATTAGAAACCTTTTCATATCTCCATAGACGCCCAAGCCATTCCCTATCTATGCATTACCTTTGACCCAAAATTTATTCATTGATTACTTGGTCAATTGACCTTTCCCTACTCCCAGTTCGGATCAGCTTGGGTTGTGGGGTTCACGGGGGTGTCCTCTCGGCTCCCAGGGTTGCGATGAGCAGCGGCCCTTTCCCCCCCCCCCCCTTCATTTCGGGTGGTGGTGGAGCCTGGTTCCCTGCTCATCGGCGCCATGCCTGCACGCCAATTCTTGGCGATGCCATTGACGTTGATTAGACGTCACTCTTCCTCCATCCATGGCCATACACGGGATTGGCTTGGGACCCACTGCTGATGGCTCCTCCATGTGCAGCTGGGTGCCTCCGCCTTTCCTGTGTACTGTGGCCAATAGACATGGCGTTAGTGGGGCCCCTCCCTGTGGTTGGGAGTATTTAGCAACCCGGAGACAGCAGGTGGTTCATTTGCTTGACTCAACTTCAAGGACACACATCCCAATCCTACACACAGGTCACTTCCCTGTTGGAAGATTAACCATCCTCCTAAGGTATGTTGTAGCTACCTATCACTTCTTACACTCCCATTATGCAGTCCCTTATGGAAACACATAGACATCCCATTCCCCCACCCTCACATCTCACACCTCACATTACCAATACTAAATCCCCCCTTTTTTTGTCTTTGACTTACTTTCTTTTTCCCAGTTTTACCATGCACCTCCGGTGTACACATAGCCCATTGAGTCTTGACAGTGACCACTATGCTGAGCTCCGGGGGCTGCTCCCCACCCTGGAAGGGTTCCCCCACTTCAACCCTGGTGGTCGACATCATGCCTCCGGCCCCTGCATGCCTTGGTAGACACCGAACTGGGCCTAGGAACTACCTGTAAGTACTTTAATGCAATCTTTACTACAGTGAGACCTGACAGTCTCAGCCCCCCCTTTATTATTTCTATTATTAACCCCAGCTTTCCTTTTCTCAGTTTATTACTACTTAACACTCCTGAAGAATGGTTGAAATACCAGGAAACGCGTAGAGTGCCATTATACATCAACAGTTATTCCTCTATTAGAATGATGTACTACAGCATGTATATCTACTGTGTCTATGTTTATCTGTATTGTAAACAATGTATCAATATATGAATCGAAAGTCTGTTGACTGCCTATGTATTTGATATAAAACATTCGTTATATGTTTTAGGGTATAATAAATTTTGTATTGTGAATTCAATTTCACTTTATATTGTAGTTATTTTTAATTCTCCACATGGCGTACCCTCATTTAAAGTCCCATTCGTCCATCCTTTCTTATTCTACAAATCCGGGATGGAGGCCGCCATGCCTTAAGGTGTGTGTCAGGTCATGACCATATTCTATAATCAATAATCGCTAATTGCGATTTTTTTACCAAAAATATGTAGAAGAATACGTATCGGCCTAAACTGAGGGAAAAAAAAAAATTTTATATATTTTTTGGGGATATTTATTATAGCAAAAAGCAAAAAATATTGCATTGTTTTCCAAATTGTTGCTCTATTTTTGTTTATAGCGCAAAAAATAAAAAACGCAGGGGCGATCAAATACCACCAAAAGAACGCTCTATTTGTGGGAAAAAAAGGACGCCAATTTTGTTTGGGAGGCACGTCGCACGACCGCGCAATTGTCAGTTAAAGCGACGCAGTGCCGAATCGCAAAAAGGGGCCTGGTCCTTTGGCTGCCAATTGGTCCGGGGCTGAAGTGGTTAAATCACATTGCTAATTTCACAATTTTAAACTGTCACTTTGTAACTTTTAGTTGTGTCAGTAAATTTCAATCTGGTAGGTTGGCAACACTGAGATGCAGCACTGGCCACAATGGCGTCACTGGCGTGCTCGCAGGCATTTTGGAGCATAAACATTGCAAGGCTTGACAAGAGCACGCCCTGTGTACAGTCTTGCAGTGCGCAAGCTCCGAAACGCGTTGCGAGCACGCCAGTGATGCCATCGCGGCCAGTGCTGCGTCTCAGCATCGTACCATCCAGCCCTCGTTTTCAGCTACAGCTGCCCTCCAACCCTCGGGTTTGGCTTCACTCCACCGTCTACAGCATCCTGTTGGCCAGGGCAAGTCTACACGAGAGGCGCAAAACGATCCATGGACACAGCGTTCAGCCCGATGAGCGTCTAGTACTGGTTCAGATGTGCCTATCATCCATTATGTCTATGTGAGTTTTTAACGTTCATTGTTTTACAATAAATCATACAGTCTACGTTTAGAGGCGCCTGCTTTCTTTTTTGAGATATAGATGTGGGCCATTGTGAAACCAAGGTTAGATGTGTACAGGTGTGCGGGAGGTTTGAGGGGTGTACAGTTCTGAAGTACAGGGGAGGTGAATACAGGTGAAGTGTTCAGGTGAGGTGTGTACAGGTGTGAGGTACAGAAGAAGTGTGGGGTATGGGTGACGTTTACAGGTGTGAAATATGGTTAATGTGTGCACAGGAGTGAAGCACAGGAGTGAGGTGTGTACAGGTGTGAGGTGTGTACAGGTGTGAGGTATGGGTCAGCTGTATACTGGTGTGAGATAAAAGTGCAGGCCTCTATAAGATATAGATGGATTATGTACAGGTGTGAGTTATTTGTGTGGTGTGTACAGGTATTAGGTCCAGGTCAGGTGTTTACAAGTTTGTAGTACTGGTGAGGTGTGTACAGGTGTAAGGTAAAGGTGTGGAGCAATTTAAGAGGTGTGTACAGGTGTGAGATACAGGTGTTTTGTGTACAGGTGTGAGTGAGGTATGTAAAGGTAAGTGGTGCATGTAAAGCCCCATACACACGGTCGGACAATCCGCGGACCAGGTCGGTCGGATCCTGTCCGTCATACTTTGTCTGATGTTGGTTTTGCGTACACACGGTCGGACAAAGTTGTCGGAAAATCCGATCATTCTGAACGTGGTGACGTTTGTTGCCTACGACGGGACTACGTAGAGGCTAGTAGCCAATAGCTTTGGTCTTGTAATGTGATCTGAGCATGCGTAGCACTTTGTCCGGTCGGACAACCGTACACACGATCGGATTTGGTGTGATCGGACCGTGTTGTCGGCAAATCTTTCCAGCAGGAGATAAGACTTTGTCCGTCGGACAATCCGACGTACACTGTCCGATGGTGCATACACACGGTCTGATTTTTCAACAACATTGTCCGATCGGACAGAATCCATGAAAAAGTCCGACCGTGTGTATGGGGCTTAAGGTGTGTAAAAGTGTAGAGTTGTAACGTATGGGTGAGGTGTAAAGTACATATGATGTGTGTATACAGGTTTGGGGTGCAGGTGCAGTGTATACAGGTATGTGTTATGCCCCGTACACACGGTCAGCAATTCAGACGGAAAATGTCCATGTTGTCGGAAAATCCGCCGTGTGTGTGTGCTCCATCTGACTTTTTCCGTCCGAATTTCCGACGGAAAAAATTTGAGAGCAGGATCTCAAATTTTCCGACAACAAAATCCTATCGGACTTTTTCCGATCGTGTGTTGAGAACTCCGATGGACAAAGTGCCACGCATGCTCAGATCAAATTACGAGACCAAAGCTATTGGCTACTAACGTGAACGTAGTCCCGTCGTAACAGACGAACGTCATCACCTTCAGAATGATCGGATGTTCCGATAACTTTGTCCGACCGTGTGTATGCAACACCAGTTTCGGACTGGAAAAAATCCTACGGATTTCGTGGTCGGATTTTCCGACCGTGTGTACGGGGCATTAAAGGTGAATTGTGTACAGGTGTGAGGTTACAGTAGAGGTGTGGTGTGACATCAGTGTGTGATCTCCATTGCTCAGTGCAGCAGGTTTGGGTGACATCCGTTAGTATCTAATGGGGGAGTACTGTGACACCTCTTCCCCCAGGGATACCAGACTCAACACCGGGGAGACATGGCTTACACCAGAAAAATCTCAGGACAGTAAAGCTTGCTCCACTTCTTCTTTTTCGACCAATCACCTATCTTCTGTAGGTTCAGCATATATCCATCTTGCCATCTAACCCATCTTCCCCCCCGCTGCCCCCGTAGCTTCATCATTTCAGATTTCCGCAAGAGAAACATTGATGCCTCCAATGTGAGCTGGCAGAACTGGGGCGACACCCCGTGTGCCTGCTGCCTGGTTAATGTCACCACCGGTTCTCGCACCGTCACGCTGTATGACACGTAAGGACCAAGGCTCTTATTTCTGTATTCCATCCAATATTCTATAAAATATCTATCTATTTGTCTCCTGTATGTGGCCCTAGGGCGGTAAATTTAATTTGGAATGAGTGGTGCTGACTGAGTATGGTGAGTATAATGGAAAGTAGTGGTGATGATACCTTCAAAATGTCAGATCTTGTGTGACTGAGGTGCTCAGTAACATGTTTAATATTTGTGTCTCCTCTGTGTGGCCCCGGGGGGATAGATTTGATGTGGAGTGAGTATTGCTGAGAATGGTAAAAAAAAAAAAAAAAATGGAAGGTAGGTGGTGATGGTGGTGGTACTTTCATGTTTTATGTTTGTGTCTCCTCTGTGTGGCCCTAGGGTGATAGATTTGATGTGGAGTGAGTATTGCTGAGAATAGTAAAAAAAAAAATGGAAGGTAGGTGGTGATGGTGGTGGTACTTTCATGTTTTATGTTTGTGTCTCCTCTGTGTGGCCCTGGGGTGATAGATTTGATGCGGAGTATTGCTAAGAATGGTGAAGATAATGGAAGGTGGGTGGTGATGGTGGTGGCCAAATTACTTCTTCTTGGTGTTCTATGAGTGTAAAAATGTTTTATTAAATTGTAAAAGACCATGTATCACTCTCATTCTTAAGCCTCATACACACGATCGGACCGCGGACCAACTTTTCCGTAGATATTTGCCCAAAGGGCGTTGGCCCCAAGTTGGTATTGCATACACACGGCAGGACTTTTTCAGCCAACTTTCACCAAATCACTTGGTTTTTCTGCTCTTTACCGCCACCTTTGGTCAACTTCTGTATTGTTGTCTGATCTTTTGCATTGGTTCTGCATTGGTTTATACAAAAGTCCGTTGGTTTTGTGTACACACGGTCGGACTTTGGTCCATCGGACTTTTGTTGGCAGAAAGTTCGTCCGTTCGCACAGCCAACAAAAGTCCGATGAAACCTGGAAAAAGTTGGTCCGATGGAGCGTACACACGGTCGGATGTTGGTCCAAAACAGCTAATTTGCATGTTGGTTGTCAAAACGTCCGATCGTGTGTACGGGCCTTTACTTAAGACAGATCATGAATGACACAACGAGAAGTTGTCCTCAGAAATTCCATCTGTCATTAGACAATTATGGGCCAATGGATATGCTTTCTGCTTTATAATCATCACATGGCTTTGACCAGTTTGAGACTTTTGTTGGTTTGTGAATGATTGTGTGTTTTTGTCTATCTTAAAAGGTCAAACCCCTCAAAATGTAAACTTTAATTAAAGATTGAGTCAGCTCTTGGCTTCTTATATGGCTGAAGACTCAAACAGTGAGCTTTCCATTCCATAATTCTTGACTCTGTTCCTGCACACCTGGGAGTTTTGGGTCCCCACAAGCTTTGTGTGTTCCAACTCCTCCTGTTAAAGTTCCCATAAAGTAAAATAAAGAAACTTTTATAATGGGTAAAGCAGGTGTGCAGACCTGGGAAGTCAGCCCAGGAATGATGGGAACCCCTCATAATGGGTACAACAGGTATATAGAGTAGGGAATTTGGCACAAGGATGGTGGGAACCCCTCATAATGGGCCCAGCAGGTGTGCAGAGACTGTCTGATGATTTAGCTCTCCAGCATCTATCAAACACTTAAAATGCTGGTTGAAGTGACCATATAACCATTTTAAAATGAAATTGTTGAAATAAAAATGTAAAAAGAAGCTAATCTTCTCATTTTAATTGCTGCCAATTGAATGGGAGGAGCCACAGAATTAATTTGCTGCTGGAAATGAGAGAGAATGAGTATATTACAAATGGGTTCTTTCATCCATCATTTATTACTGCTTCATTGATTCCTCCTCCTCAAGAGTAAAACATGACTCTAGCTCAGATACCGTATATACTCGAGTATAAGCCGACCCGAATATAAGCCGAGGCACCTAATTTAACCACAAAAAACTGGGAAAACTTATTGACTCGAGTATAAGCCTAGGGTGAGAAATGCGCAGCTACTGTAAGTGTAAAAGAGGGTCAACAATGCCCATTTGCATGCCTCGCTGTGCCCATTTGCAGCCATAGGTACCCCAAACTTCAAACTTGGTAGTTAAGGGTTCCTAGATGCCCCCTAGATGCAGCCAACATTTGGGGTCTCTGGACCCAAAGGATCCTGACATTACATTGCTGCAGATGGACACAGTTGACCGACTTTGGGGCCCCGTATCTCGGGGCCACTTGGTGCTAGGAACCCCAAATTTGGATATGTTGTAGTGCTGGTTTCACTGGGTTTCCACCCCAAACCCATTTGGGGTTCCTAGCACCTAGTGGCCCCGAGATACGAGGCCCCAAAGTGGGGTCGGAAAATTTCATTGTCTGCTGCAGGAAAGTGCTTGACTCGAGTATAAGCCGAGGGGGGTACTTTCAGCACAAAAAAATGTGCTGAAAAACTCGGCTTATACTCGAGTATATACGGTACTTTGGTATATATAATGGCACAGAAAAATAGAATCGTTTATAACAAAAATAAGGAGAAAAGAGAATTGTGTGTGTAGAAGGACATTATTACATAAGTAACCTTGTTACATGACATCCCCTTCCGTTCATCGTTGAGAGAAGAGTAGGAGGATTATCGGGTCTTTGACACTGGATCTAGCGTTCAGTGGACATGTTTTGAAAGCTGTGGTCTTCACCACAAAATCATAAGTTGTGCTAAAGGTTCCAAATCCAAGTACATTTACACAGCTAAGAGGGTAACATTTAGGCCCATGCAACCTTGGTTGAGGCAGAGCCTGGACTGGATAACCCAGGCGGCTCTAATATTGTAAACCCTGTGTGCAGGAGTACATTGAGATCAGTTATATTCAGCTGCCCACCACTTTCAGTGCTCACTGTGAATGGGAACATTGAGTGAGGACTGGGCCATATAAACCTTGGTGGCTCTGGTCTTGAAGACTCATGTAGGAGGACATAAGGATCAGTATATTTAGCCCTTCACCACCTTCCATACCCTGTGTAAATGGGATCAATGAGGCCTGGGCTGCATAACCCTGATGGACTTGGCCTTGTAGACCCTGAGTCTAATGCCGCGTACACACGGTCGGAATTCTCATCGGAAAAAGCTCTGATGGTTTTCCCGTCGGAATTCCGACGGAATTTTGCTCAAACTGTCTTGCCTACACACGGTCACACCAAATTCCGACGGTCAGTAACACAGCGGCATAAAACACATTCGACAGCCCTATAAAAGGGAAGTTTAATGCTTCCGAGCATGCGTTGAATTGTTTCCGAGCATGTGTCGGAATTTTGCGTGTCGGAATTGCATACACACGATCAGAAAATCCGATAGAAAGGTTTTCCGTCTGAAAAATTGAGAACATGTTCTCAATCCAAAGTCCGTCGGAAATTCCGACAGAAAAAGATCGATGGGCATACACACGGTCGGAAAATCCGTTGAAAAGCTCCCATCGGACTGTTTCCATCGGAAATTCCGACCGTGTGTACGCGGCATAAGAGTTCATTGAGTTCAGCTATATTTAGCCCTTCACCACCTTTAGTGCTTACTGTGAATAGGAACAATGAGTAAGGCCTGGGCCGGATAACCCTGGTGACTCTCGTCTTGTAGACCCTGAGTATAGGATGACCTAAGAGTGATAGACTCACCCTGGACAGAGGCTTTTGGAGAGGACTGAATGCTAACTTCTTGCCTACAGACTATGAGCCCTAGCATTTGAAGGAGCTCCAAGTATTTAGGAAAATGCCCTCTTATGTAATGCAAAAAGACATTATTAAGGAGGCCATGATGGTCTCTGCCCGTGTGTGGGCAAGTCCGTTCATTTTCAAAAGTCCCGCGGACTTTTGGCAGTGGACAGATATATGTGAATAGAAAGATGGTTAATGAAATCTGGAAAGAGGAGGGGGAGATCACTGTTTGTATTGCTAATTGTGCTAATTAACTCACCTCTTGTCTGCTAGGGGATGTGTTTACACTTGTAATAATGTGTATTGTAACTTAGGGCTCAAAGCCGGCAAGTCTGACCTGGAACGAGACCTCTGAGTTATCCGGGTGGCTAATTAATTTAATGTTTATAGTATATGTCGGTTGTTGTAATTATATTCCTGTGTACAGGTTGTATTGTTAGGGTAATATTAAAAGGAGGGGATGTCCTCCTGTGAGGTATATATTCTGTGTAGGTTTGTTCAATAAAAAAGAGTTCCAGTTTTGTAGCCAAACAAGTTCTGCCTAGTTCTTGGTTGCAATATGTGGCTATAATACCTGATATCTATGTTCAAACTGGAGGAAGCGGTATGCTGATGGAAGCACTCAAGCAGAGTGGGGGACGATTCTGTGACATTGGTGGCAAGCAGTGAGGGGGGGCTTCCTGCAGTCTGGGACATCCAAACCTCCACCTGGATCCAAGGTCTGGATAGCAGCAGAGGAGAGGTACAGATACCAGCCGCAATGGACAAGGAATTCAGAAGGAGGTTGCGAGACATGCGGATACAGCACAGGGGACCAGTGTCAGAGCAGGACCTGCTGGGATGGTATGATTCTGTCCGCTAGGAATTCTTGAAGGAATTGTTTGCCCCGTGAGCAGCAGCACCAGGGAAAAATTCTTCCCTCCATCCAGGAAAGGTACTGGTCGCAGTACGAAGTGCGAATGCTGTTATTGGGGAAACAACAGCACAAGAAATGGAAAGCTGAGTTAAGTAGGCTGGTCCAGGCAGAGATGCAGTTGGATGAGAGCTACAGAGCCCTCCGCTGGTATGTAGTCCAAGTAGACGACAGCCCAATGGAAGGCTTTGACTACGGCGGCCTGGGGCTGTTATTCGAGAGGCTGTCCAAGGACCCTGACTTTGGGAATGATCTGGAGTGGCATTTGGAGGAAATCTTGGAATACAGAGAACACATGCTGAATGTCTTGGAAGTGCTCTGGGTACTGGAAGATTTAGAGTTTCCAGCCAATCAGGAATGGGAGCTGGAGATAACCTACAGACGGCTGCTAGACTCTGCTCAGCAGCAGGTCTGGGCTCCCTTTGCCTGAGACTATCCATAAGTACCTGCCGGCAGTCCTAAAATCCCGGCTGAAATGTCGGCAATGGTGCAGAGTAAAAGTCTGCTTTGCCCATCTCTGCCCCCGCAGCTATGGACGCGGAGGTCTTATGGCGAATGCAGCAAGTGCTGACTCACCTTCACGATCCTGTTTCTGCACAGGACAATCTTGGATGGAGAAATGCATCTGTCCGGCACCCAGAGGAGGGTACGGGAGATGGTGCCGTCGGCTCATCTCTCCAGCCACAAATCTCAGAAAGCATGGTTAATTTATTTTTCATCGAAGGATGTAACATTTACTGAACTTTCAACTGAAGTGCTGACAACAGGGCAGAGCTCTGCTAGCCTCTGCCCAGCACCAGTAGTATCCTCTGGGTTTCAGGGACAGGAGATGGTGAAGCTCTATCCCCAGATACCAGTTCCAAAGACTATGGACTTAATAGACTTTTCTGCTGAGGAGGAACAACCCAGTGAGCCTACAGCAGAGGAGTGCGCATCCAGGCATAGCGCTGCTGACCTCTGCCTGCAACAATCAGTGACACTGGAGGATATGTGCAAGGCCACGACTTTACAGTTTACTTCCCAGCAGAACAGCTGGCATCAGGGAAGAACATCACTGAGCTCTGCCCAGCACCAGCAGCAGCTTCAACCTTCCTGAGAGAAGAGGCAGCTGGCCTTTCTCCCACACCACTGACAGGGACATGGGACTTTCTAACAGCAGCATCTATGGAGTTATAACAAACTTCTACAGCTGAAGTGCTGACAACAGTGCAGAGTGCTACCAACCTCTGCCCAGTACTGGCAGCAACTACAGAGTTCCAGGGAGCCGGGGCAATCGGCCCCTCTCCCCAGTGACAAGCTGACATTGTGAAGCTTCTACTCTCAGCTGAATTGCTGGCAACAGGGCAGAGCGCCGCTGGCCTCTGCCTAGCACCTACAGTGACTCCACAGCTTCAGGGAGCTGAGGCGATCGGCCCCTTTCCCTAGCAGAAGACCAAGCCCCGGAATGTTAAAAACCACCCAGCTGAAGCACTGGCAGCCGGACAGAGAGTCAATGACCCCTGCCCCACACCTACTGATAACTATTATTTGCAGCCACAAATGGAGATCATGTGGACTGACTATGTGAGTTCACTCTGCCCGACTAACACATGTGCAGACCAGGTGGAGGTCTTGGACCTTGTTAGTTGACTTTTGTTGAGGAAGAAATGTGATAGACTCACCGGGACAGAGGCTTTTGGAGGGGACTGAATGCTAGCCTCTTGCCTACCTTGCCTACTGACTATGGGCCCTGGCATTTAAGGGAGCTACAAGCATTTAGGAAGATGTCCTATTTTGTAATGCAAAATTACATTATTAAGGAAGCCATGATGGTCTCTGCCAGCTTGGGACTCAGTGGACAGATGTATGTGAACAGTAAGATGGTTAATGAGATCTGGAAAGCCCTGGGTCTCCTGTTGTCTACTAGGTAGGCCGAGGAGGGGGAGATCACTGTTTGTATTGCTATTTAACTCACCTCTTGTCTGCTAGGGGGGATGTGTTTACACTTGTAATAATTTGTATTGTAACTTGTGAACTCGATGCCGGCAAGTCTGACCTGGAATGAGACCTCTGAGTCATCCAGGTGGCTAATTAACGTAATGTTTATAGTATATGTCGGTTGTTGTAATTATATTCCTGTGTACAGGTTGTATTGTTAGGGTAATATTAAAAGTGGATGGAGAAATGCATCTGTCCAGCAGCCAGAGGTGTCCTCGTGTGAGGTATATATTCTGTGTAAGTTTGTTCAATAAAAAGAGTTCCAGTTTTGTGGCCGAACGAGTCCTGTCTAGTTCTTGATTGCAATAGGCGGCTATAAAATCTGATATCTATGTTCAGACTGGCGGAAGCGGTATACTGATGGAAGCACTCAAGCGGAGTGGGGGACGGTTCCGTGACATTGGTGGCAAGCAGTGGGGGGTGTCTTCCTACAGTCTGGGACATCCAAACCTCCACCTGGATCCAAGGTCTGGATAGCAGCAGAGGTGAGGTACAGATACCAGCCGCAATGGACAAGGAATTCAGAAGGAGGATCAGTTATATTTAGCCCTTCACCACCTTCCATACCCTGTGTAAATGGGATCATTGAGTAAGGCCTGGATTGCATAACCCAGGTGGACCTGGCCTTGTAGACCCTAAGTCTAGGAGTACAATGAGATTAGTTATATTTAGCCCTTCACTACCTTCAGTACTCACTGTGAATAGGAACAATGAGTAAGGCCTGGACCAGAAAGCCCTGGAGGCTCTCGTCTTGTAGACACTGAGTGTAGGAGGACCTAAGGATCGGTTATATTTATCTCTCCGCTACCTTCTGTGGCCTGTGTGAATGGGAACATTGAGGTAGGCCTGGGTTGGTTAACCCAGATGGCTCTGGTTTTCTGGACCATGAGTGTTGGAGTACATGGAGATCAGTTATATTTAGCCCTCCACCACTTTCAATGTTCAATGTGAATGCCTGAATGGAAACATTTATCAGTCTCTCTAGGTTGTGGTTCAGCTACCAATGTGTATTAAAGAACATAGTACTAGTTTTTATGTATCCCCTATTCATACCCAGCGTCTTCTCTCGCAAACCTGCAGGAATCTGCCAGATGTTACGGTAGAAGACTTCCAGAAAGTGGACCTGTCCCAATACAAGTGGATTCACTGGGAGGTGAGAGAAACCAATGGAGGCTATTTAGTGGCATAGATAGAGGTTCCAACCACTATGGTTATCAGGGAGAAGATCATTATAGGAAACAAAGCAGTACACAGGGGTTATGGGTGGAGGTGTACTGGTCATAGCTCTGGTGACGTGACTGGGGCACACATGGGATTATGAGCATGTATTTGCTCTTATACTATTTATACTGTTTCTATAATGAAATCTAATCTCTCAGGGTAGGAATGCTGATGAGCAGGTCAAGATGATCCAAAGAGTAGAAGATCACAACAAGAAGTGTCCCCCTGACCAGAGGATTAAAATCTCGGTGGAGATCGAGAAGGAAAGGGAAGAACTATTCCTGCTTTTCCAACGTGGTGATCTGGTGAGTAGATCTGTATAATGACACATGGTGATCTGGTGAGGAGATCTCTATAATGACACATGGTGATCTGGTGAGGAGATCTCTATAATGACACATGGTGATCTGGTGAGGAGATCTCTATAATGACACATGGTGATCTGGTGAGGAGATCTCTATAATGACACATGGTGATCTGGTGAGTAGATCTCTATAATGACACATGGTGATCTGGTGAGGAGATCTCTATAATGACACATGGTGATCTGGTGAGGAGATCTCTATAATGACACATGGTGATCTGGTGAGGAGATCTCTATAATGACACATGGTGATCTGGTGAGGAGATCTCTATAATGACACATGGTGATCTGGTGAGGAGAGCTCTATAATGACACATGGTGATCTGGTGAGGAGATCTCTATAATGACACATGGTGATCTGGTGAGGAGATCTCTATAATGACACATGGTGATCTGGTGAGGAGATCTCTATAATGACACATGGTGATCTGGTGAGGAGATCTCTATAATGACACATGGTGATCTGGTGAGGAGAGCTCTATAATGACACATGGTGATCTGCTGAGGAGATCACTGCACTGATACGTGATATGGGATTTGGAAATCCTTATGATTACCATCCTTGCCTTACCATTCTACACAGGTAAGGGGGAGGAGTCCATATCAGCTACAATTTTCATTCTCTGTTGCAACACACCTGGGTGGGCTCCAGACGCAATGCTCTGCGTCCCGAATCCAACCTATTTTGAAGCCTATAAGAGCCTATGGCTCTAATCAGGTTCTTTAAAAAAAATCTGGCCGCTCTAATTCATATGGCCAGTGACCCAAAAGGGGCCAGACACATGAATAGGCAGCAGCCGTGGATAGATTCATGCTATGCATGAATCTATCCACTGCATATAAGGGCTGGCGAGGAGAGAGGGGGCAGTGCCTGGGCACCCCTAATGGACGAGCTGCTCCTGGGAAAGAGTGTGTATCATCCAGAATATATCTTACCATTGTATGTAGGTAAGGGTGGGGGGGGCTCTAAACCATCCAAGATAAACATTACCATTCTACACAGGTAAGGAGAAGACTGTATCATTCAGGACATACCTTACCATTGTATAAAGGTGAGTGGGAGGAGCCTATATCATCTAGGATATACCTTACCATTGTATAAAGGTAAGGGGGAAGAGTCTGCATCATCTAGGACATACACTATCAATGTATACAGGAAGGGGGAAGAGTCTGAATCATCTAGGACATACAATATCAATGTATACAGGAAGGGGGAGGAGTCTGAATAACCCAGGACATGCATTTGTCATTGTATTCAGGTAGGGGTAGGAGTCTGCATTATCCAGAACATATATTACCATTGTATATGGGTAAAAGGGAGGAGTCTATATTATTCAGGACACACCTTACCAGTGGCGGCTATTGCTAAAAAAAAATTGGGGGGGGGGGGGGCGCAAACAAACTGAAAAAAAAAACCCCATCAATTGCAGCCTCACTGTGGCCATCAAACGCAGCCACTCTACCCATCAAACACAGCCACTTTGCCCATCAAACACCACCACTGTGCCCATCAAACGCCAACAATGTCCCCATCAAATGCTGCCACTGTGCCCATCAAATGCAGCCACTGTGCCCATCAAATGCTGCCACCATAGGCGCTCGCACATGGTGTGCCAGGTGTGCCTGGGCACACCCTAATCACCCAATGTGCCTTAGCATTATCCAGGGGTGGTTGGGGTGCCGGTGGCCAGTGTAAGTGCCCCCATTATATTAAACGCTAGGTTCCACTGTAGGAACACATTACACCTATACTTAGGATGTAAGGTAATAGGCTCCCAATCAACTGTCTCCCATCATCAGAGCCTCCTCTCTGTGACAGCAGGTGGCGTTCATGTGTATTGGAGCTTTGGGGTGCACACCCTAATGTAATAGGCTGCGCAGACCTATGGCTGCCACTGTGCCATCAAATGCTGCCACTGTGCCATCAAATGCTGCCACTGTGCCATTAAATGCTCCCTCTGTGCCCATTGAATGCTCCCACTGTGCCCATCGAATGCTGCCACTGTGCCATTAAATGCTGCCACTGTGTCCATCGAAAGCTCACACTGTGCCCATCGAATGCTCCCACTGTGCCCATCTAATGCTCCCACTGTGCCCATGGAATGCCGCCACTGTGACCCCCCCCCCTCCCACTCGCTGTCTGCCCGGCACGTACCCTGTCTAATCAGGTGCTTCAAAAACACCCCCCTCCGCTGTAATTCAGGCGCCCGGTCCCCGAAAAGAGGGTTTCCGCCTGATTAGGGGGTGGCAGCGGCGGCCATGGATAGATGCAATGCATGAATCTATCCATTGATAATAGAGGGGGGTGGCTGGACGGAGGGGGCGGCGCCCGTGCGCCCTTATGGATGCACCGCCACTGCACCTTACTATTCTACACAGGTAAGGAGGAGGAGTGTGCATTATCCAGGACATACTTTACCATTGTATACAGGTAAGGGAAAGAACTCCAAGCCATCCAAGATATACCTTACCATTCTACACAGATAAGAGGAGGAGCTTGTATCACCATTGACATATCTTACCATGATATATAATTAAAGGGGTGTGGTCTGAATGTCACAGGTAAGATGGCGGAGTCTGTATCGTCTTTGACATATCTTGCCATTTGTTGATATTGGTAAGGGATAGTAGTCTTTATTATATAGGTAAGTGGGAGGAGTCTATATCATACAGCTAAGGGGGAGGAGTCTGTATTATATAGAAGATATGTCTGTTCCCACCTGTAATTATTCATCAGTGTTTGGTGACAGGTTTTCTTGTTTGCTTTCTGTGTCTCGGCAGGTATTTGTCAGTAAAGATGTGGCCAAGTATCTGGGCTTTCATTCTGCAACTGAGGCGGTTTTGGGTCTATACCCGCGGGTGCAGCAGGGGTGAGTGTTTCCTAATTATCCCCAGCTGTAAGACTGGGAGTTTATTCAGGAGAGGCATCTCAGTTTGCTCCTCTTTTCTAATCTTTATATCCTATTGGCTCACCCAGCCACTCATTGGATCCCAGCTCTCTTCATTCTGATTTGCCATTATACACATTCACTTCTCACTCCTGTTATGCCTCTCTCCCCGTAGGGCGTACCTGGTATGTGCCTGGGCTGACCAAGGAGCGACTGCTTTGGGCCCAGGCGGTCAGGTGATCCATTCCCCGGCCTTCCCGCCTGATGCTATTGTGGACACATTAGGGGCTGGCGACACGTTCAATGCCTCCGTCATGTTTGCTTTGTCTAAAGGTATGTACACCAATCAGCTTGTTAGTGCTGGTTCTCATTCATGGCGCAGTGGGCATCCAACAAAAATGCCCTACTGCTTCTATGCAGATGGCAATGCCATTGTGTGATTGCTGGTGATTAGGGATGAGCCGAACACCCCCCTGTTCGGGACGCACTAGAACATGTAAACAGGTAAAAAATTTGTTCCAACACGCGAACACTGTTAAAGTCTATGGGACACGAACATGAATAATCGAAAGTGCTAATTTTAAAGGCTTATATGCATGGTATTGTAATAAAAAGTGTTTGGGGACCTGGGTCCTGCCCCAGGGGACATGTATCAATGCAAAAATAGTTTTAAAAACGGAAGTTTTTTCGGGAGCAGTGATTTTAATAATGCTTAAAGTGAAACAATAAACGTAAACGGGTGACCCCGCCCCCCCTCTGGCATCACGGGGAAAGCCATAGGGAAGTCCCCGTGCGTCAAAAGAGGGTGAGGTCACCGGGTGGCCCCGCCCTCCGCTATTTAAGAAGTGTCAGAAGAATCGAAACGTCACACGGCTGAAGACTCCCACAGAGGCGGATCATGAGGACCATGAGGACGAATCGGTGAAGAAGCCGGAGCAAGATGCGGGATGAGAAGAGCGGAGGAAGAAGAAGATGAAGAAGAAAATGGAGGAGAAGAAGATGGAGGAACAAGAGCAACACCGATGGAAGACCAGAAGAAAGAAGATTAAAGAAGAAAAAATTAATAAAGGACTTGTCAAAAACTGGCTCTTGTGTTTTTTAACCTTTTTGTCACTTTTTTTGTGAAATGGTAGGGGTACATTTGTACCCCATTACCAATTCACACAGGGGGGGGGGCGGGATCTGGGGGTCCCCTTCCAGATTCCGATAAGCCCCTCACCCGCAGACCCCCACAACCACCGGGCAAGGGTTGTGGGGATGAGGCCCTTCTCCCCATCAACATGGGGACAAGGTGCTTTGAGGGGCTACCTCAAAGCACCCTCCCAATGTTGAGGGCATGTGGCCTGGTACGGTTCAGGAGGGGGGTACTCTCTCGTCCCCCCTCTTTTCCTGCAGCCTGCCAGGTTGCGTGCTCGGATAACAGTCTGGTATGGATTTTTGGGGGGACTCCAATCCATTTTTTTTTTTAATTTCGGTGCGGGGTTCCCCTTAAAATCCATACCAGACCTGAAGAGCCTGGTATGAAATTTAGGGGGACCCCCACGCATTTTTTTTTTAAATTTTGGTTCGCGGTTCCCCTCTGGGGAAGTCCCCATACCGTTTTTATCAATGAACTGTTATGTGTATTGTCGGACCCGACAATTCATTGTAGCCGCAAATAGTTTTAAATTCGTTTTTTTCCTTTAGAAATTTCATTTTGATGTCAGACTGTTCTAAACACGGGAAACATGCGCTTCTTTACAGGCATACTATAGACACCCCCCAGGTACGAAATTTAAAGGAATATTACACTTTTATTGTTTCACTTTAAGCATTATTAAAATCAATACTCCCGAAAAAACTTTAGTTTTTAAAACTTTTTTTTGCATTGATACATGTCCCCTGGGGCAGGACCCAGGTCCCCAAACACTTTTTATGACAATACCATGCATATAAGCCTTTAAAATTAGCACTTCACACAATTTTCCCATAGACTTTTAAAGAGTGTTCCACGGCTTTCGAATTTGCTGCAAACACCCCAAATTGTTCGCTGTTCGGCGAACTGGCGAACAGCCAATGTTCGAGTCGAACATGAGTTTGACTCGAACATAAAACTCATCCCTGCTGGTGATGCTGAACACTGAAACTAACCCAAATGCAGATGACCAACATCTACCCCTTGTTATCTGGTCACACATGACCAGAGATGCCCTTCACTCATGACCAACATCTACGGTACCTCTCCAGTATCCGGTCAAACATGACTAGTGTTTGCCCCTTCACTATCCGGTCACGCTTGACCAATGTCTTCCCATTCACAGGGCTGTACTGGGAACATAGGTTTATGGTAAAATTGAGAACCTGCCCCTATCCCTGTCATCCTAGAGGAGGGACAAATGAGATTCAAGTCCCATGGACGTAACAGCCATCATTAATGATGGAGATCAAACTCCACAGACGGTAGTAAAAGAGTAGAAAAACGTGGCAAAGCTTTGTTTTCACTCTTCTATAAGAGATCTTCTTAGCTGGTGAGAAGATTGTGTTTGGTGGAGGTGTCACTCTGACCTTTTTTCTCCTCAGGTCAGTCTATGCAGGAGGCACTCACGTTCGGCTGTCGTATAGCGGGTAAGAAGTGCGGTATACAAGGATATGACGGCATTGTCTCATGATCATCCAGAACAAGGAGCCAGTGATACAGACAGCAGAGAAAGTCAGCCAATTGGTGGAGGAGAAGAGCCTGAAACACCCAAACATTGTCTGTGTGCCGCCTAGTTGGCTCCCACATAGGCCTTGAGGAGGTTACTCTCAGATCATGCAGTGCTGATGGCTTCTATTTGGTTTTCAGAAAGTCTCAGCACTGTCTCAGCTCTCCCATTATGATACATGATTACCTTCCCCAACCTGGAACTGAGTGGTCCTCAAAGAGCTTCAAGATGGAGCTGGAGGACTGCCAAGTAGAACACCCATGTATACAAGTTTTATATACCCATAGAGACAGGACTTCATAATCCAACATTAGATGAAGATCTAATGGAAGGATCACAAGGGCAACAGTTCAGTTAGAATGCACACATTTTTGAAGACCCAAGTTTTTGTCTGAAGGGCCATCAGATGTCTCCGGAGAAGGCCAGCAAAGAATTCCTCTGATCTTCCTTTTGGAGGGCTGGTCAGAAAATGATTAATCATGGGTTTAATAGTCCACTGTCCTCAAATCTCTTCAATTTTCCCAATCAGAGGACAGAGTTTTCCATCATCGGCTGCTGGTTTGAGCCAAAAACATATTTCAGAATTTCTTTCCACCTCTCCTAGGTTACGTGTCAGTCTTCACCCTGATCCTTCCATTAGATCTTCACTAACCCCGTTACACCATGTTGAAGCTTATGTGTACAAGTCCTATAGACAGGACTTCAAAATTAAACTCTGGATGAAGATCTGTTGGAAGGATCACAAGGACGACACTTACCTTAGAATGCAGAAATGTAATAAGACAAATTGTTCTGTCTGGAAGTCCAACAGATGTCGTTAGTGAAGGGTTCCTCTGATCTTTTTCTTGGAGAGCTGGTCACAAAATGGCCAATTATGGGATTAATAGTCCACCCTGTCCTCAAATCTATTCAATCTTTCTAATCAAAGGACAGAGTTTTCCATCATCGACTGTTGGCTTGAACCAAAAACCTCCTTCAGAATTTCTTTCCACCTCTCCTATCTTGTGTATCAGTCTTCACTCCGATCCTTCTATAAGATTGTCACCACCTCCATTATACCAAGTTGAAGCCTATCTCTATAGACAGGCTTCATAAGTAAACATTAGATGAAGATCTTGTGGAAGGATCACAAGAACGACACTTACCTTAGAATGCAGAAATGTATTAAGACAAATTGTTCTGTCTGGAGGTCCAACAGATGTCTTCAGAGAAGGTTAGTGAAGGGTTCCTCTGATCTTTTTCTTGGAGAGCTGGTCACAAAATGGCCAATTATGGGATTAATAGTCCACCCTGTCCTCAAATCTATTCAATCTTTCTAATCAAAGGACAGAGTTTTCCATCATCGACTGTTGGCTTGAACCAAAAACCTCCTTCAGAATTTCTTTCCACCTCTCCTATCTAATGTGTCAGTCTTCACTCTGATCCTTCTATAAGATCGTCACCACCTCCATTATACCAAGTTGAAGCCTATCTCTATAGACAGGCTTCATAAGTAAACATTAGATGAAGATCTTGTGGAAGGATCACAAGAACGACACTTACCTTAGAATGCAGAAATGTATTAAGACAAATTGTTCTGTCTGGAGGTCCAACAGATGTCTTCAGAGAAGGTTAGTGAAGGGTTCCTCTGATCTTTTTCTTGGAGAGCTGGTCACAAAATGGCCAATTATGGGATTAATAATCCACCCTGTCCTCAAATCTATTCAATCTTTCTAATCAAAGGACAGAGTTTTCCATTATCGACTGTTGGCTTGAACCAAAAACCTCCTTCAGAATTTCTTTCCACCTCTCCTATCTTGTGTGTCAGTCTTCACTCTGATCCTTCTATAAGATCGTCACCACCTCCATTATACCAAGTTGAAGCCTATCTCTATAGACAGGCTTCATGAGAAAACATTAGATAAAGAGCTTGTGGAAGGATCACAAGGACGACACTTACCTTAGAATGCAGAAATTTATTAAAACAAATTGTTCTGTCTGGAGGTCCAACAGATGTCTTCAGAGAAGGCCAGTGAAGAGTTCCTCTGATCTTCCTTTTGAAGTGCTGATCAGAAAATAGCTAATTATGAGTTTAGTGGACCTCTGTCCTCAATTCTCTACTTTCTGCCCAATCAGGGGACAGATTTTACATCATAAAGTGCCGACTTGAGCGGAATTTCTTCTTGCCTCTCCTAGGCTATGTGTCAGTCTTCTCTTCAATCCTTCCATTAGATCTTCACCACCCCTGTTACACCATTGAACATTCCCTGACCATTCCCTTTTGTAAATATGTGTCAGGCTCTGCTGGGACCACACTGATCATTGTATGATAATGTAAGACGTAATAAATTTTCTTTGCACAGCCATCCTGTTATTTTTTCCCTGGCAATGTCATGGCAATGTTACACCAAGGCAGACGAGACAGCGGAGCTCTAATGGCTCTCCTATGTGTCAGTAGGTGAACTGGGATTTGACCTTGGACAGTAGGCCTCCCTGCCAGGAGACTGACAGCTCTAAGGTGTAATTTATACAATCAGAATTTTTTTTTTTTTTTTATATCACTGGTTTGGCATAAACTTGTCAGCCCTTGGGGCAGCTTCATTGAGTAGTGCAGATATGTGCTGCTTATAGGGAAGATACAGTATATTATCGAGATGGCACCAAAGTATGATGGCATGTATTTTTTTTTTTTTTATAAATACTAAATATTATGTGATTGGAAGAGATGGAGAGGGAGGCTGGTGATGTCACTATCTCCACCTCATCCAATCAGAGAATGCATTGTATTCATTGAAAAAAAAAAAAAAAAAAAGGCAAGGCATTCTGTGGATAGCTGCAGTACTGAGCAGATTCTGAATATCCCCCAATAGCATTGTTACCTTATGGCTATAAAGTAAACCCAGCTTGCTTGGTGAGCTTTCAAAGAGTAACATGACACTCGGGAGTTTTGTCTGTGCTTTTCCTCTGCAAAGCTAAGAGAGTACCTTCCACTGCAAACTACAAGTCCCATGAGGCATTGCAAGGCTGACAGTTACAAGTATGACTCCCACAGGAAGAGGCATGATGGGACTTGTAGTTTCGCAACAGCTGGAGGGCGCCAGTTTGAGACCCCTGATTTAGAGTATGTTTTATGCTTTGTTTTTGTTTTTTGTTTTTTTTTAAAGGAATTAAATTTACATACTTTTTTTTTCATTAATGCACATTTTTTTCTTTATTTTTAATCCAATCTGTGAGTTTGCCCATTCAGCACACAGTAAAAAGGTTCTCACCCAATTATACCTTCCCAGCCCTCCCCCATCTCCAATCGGAGACCTTTGGATACCCGGTATGGACGAGCATGTCTCCTTCTCCCAGGACCCCGAATAGCCAGTCACAAGGACTGAGCCCTGTCACCTGCCCAGGATGGGGTAGAAGGTATCCAGGGGCGGACTGACAACTCATGGGGCCCCCGGGCAATAGGAGATTATGGGGCCCCCAGACAATCAGAGATTATGGGGCCACACAGTATACAAACACACAGTATACACATACATGTACCCACAGTATACACAGACATGTTTCTATTGGCTGAGAAGGTACTGGAGAGGTGGGGCAGCTATAATCTCTGGATTTTTAGACCAAAAGGATGTCGGTAAGGGACATTTCAGAAACAGATGTAAAAAAAACACAGATTTTGACATACTGTCCCTGGTTTTACTGAGGCTGGCAACCCTGATGGGGCCCCCTAGTGGCCCGGTGCCCTCGGGAAGTGCCCGAGTGGCCGAATGGTCAGTCCGCCCCTGAAGGTATCCCTATGTCATTTATGACACAATGTCCTCACCACATGGGGTAGAATATCTGACTTCTTACCACGTATAAGAATATTACATGTGATAATCAGGAACTGTAGATGAAGACAAAGCCATCAGACTAGGATGTGGAGTCATGTCCCCCCCAAGGCACTGGAAGAACATAACAATGGGCCTATTTTCTAAGGAAAGAACAAGCATGAGGGCCATGGAGCCCAATCCAGATTTTATCATTTATTACTTTAGAGCAGGGGTCACCAAACTAGGGCCCTCCATTTGTTCAGGAACTACAATTCCCATCATGCCTAGTCATGTCTGTGAGTTTTACAATGCCTCATGGGATTAGACATGTGCACAACAAAAAAATGTGTTTATTTTCGTTTCGTTTTTTTAGTTTCCGAAAAAAAATAGTTTTTTTTTTCGTTTCGTTTTTTTCATTTCCGTCGATTCGTAACGATTCGTACATTCGTAAGTCGTCGTTGTTCGGATTCGTAAGTCGTCGTTGTTCGGATTCGTAACGATTCGTACATTCCTAAGTCGTCGGTGTTCGTATTCGTAGCGATTCGTACATTCGTAAGAGTTATTTTTTTCGTTGATTAGTTTTTTTGTTAGTTTAATTTTCGGACGCATTCGTATTTATTCGTACATTCGTAACATTCGTAGATTCGTAATCGAGCATAATTCATAATTTGATGTAATGTGTATGCTATTATTACATTTTAATAATTTACGAATCGAAAAAAAAGTTACGAATCGAAAAAAAAGTTACGAATTCTTTGGTTCAATAGACACGGAAAATTACAAATCGAAAAAAATAAAAAATAAAAAAGTTACGAATTGAAAAAAAAGTTACGAATCGAAAAAAAAAAGTTACGAATCGAAAAAAAAGTTACGAATTTTTTGGTTCAATAGAGACACGGAAAATTACAAATCGAAAAAAATAAATAAAAAATTTACGAATTGAAAAAAAAGTTACGAATCGAAAAAAAAAAAGTTAGTAATGTACACATTTTTTGGTTCAATAGAGACACGGAAAATTACAAATCGAAAAAAAAAAGTTACGAATTGAAAAAAAAGTTACGAATCGAAAAAAAAAAGTTACGAATGTACGAATTTTTTGGTTCAATAGAGACACGGAAAATTACAAATCGAATAAATAAAAAAAAAAAAGTTACGAATCGAAAAAAAAAAGTTACGAATCGAAAAAAAAGTTACGAATGTACGATATTTTTGTTCAATCCACTCGAAGCACGTTTAGCAGCACCATTGTAAGGGACACGGAAAATTACCAATTCAACAAAAAAAAAAGTTACGAATTTTTTGGTTCAATAGAGACACGGAAAATTACAAATCGAATATATAAAAAAAAAAAAAGTTACGAATCGAAAAAAAAAAGTTGCGAATCGAAAAAAAAGTTACGAATGTACGAATTTTTTTGTTCAATCCACTCGAAGCACGTTTAGCAGCACCATTGTAAGGGACACGGAAAATTACCAATTCAACAAAAAAAAAAGTTACGAATTTTTTGGTTCAATAGAGACACGGAAAATTACAAATCGAAAAAAATAAAAATAAAAAAGTTACGAATTGAAAAAAAAGTTACGAATCGAAAAAAAAAAGTTAGGAATGTACAAATTTTTTGGTTCAATAGAGACACGGAAAATTACAAATCGAAAAAAAAAAAAAAAAAAGTTACGAATCGAAAAAAAAAAGTTACGAATGTACGAATTTTTTGGTTCAATAGAGACACGGAAAATTACAAATCGAATAAATAAAAAAAAAAAAGTTACGAATCGAAAAAAAAAAAGTTACGAATCGAAAAAAAAAAGTTACGAATGTACGAATTTTTTTGTTCAATCCACTCGAAGCACGTTTAGCAGCACCATTGTAAGGGACACGGAAAATTACCAATTCAACAAAAAAAAAAGTTACGAATGTACGAATTTTTTCGTTCGTTTTCGTTTTTTTCGGATTTTCTTCATTAGTACATTCGTTGTTTCTAATTAGTTTTTTCGGATTCGTTCGATTCGAATGATTCGTTAATCGGATTCGTACGATTTGAACGATTCGTTACGATTCGTTATTCGGATTCGTACGATTCGAATGATTCGTTCATTCGTACGAAAACGAACGAAAATAACGAAAAAAAACGAAAAAAAAAAAAAAAAACGAAACGAATTGCACATGTCTACATGGGATATGTAGTTCCACAACAGCTGGAGGGCCATAGTTTGGAGATCCCTGCTTTAGAGCAATGTGTACAATCATTGATGATCGGTTGCCTTGGGGAAAGGGTCGGGGTGTAGCTGAAACCAGGGAACACGCTAGCTACACTTTCATTATTTCACATTTAGAGTCCTTAAGAAGACAAGGATAGGAGCAACCACAGGGATTTAGCTGGCAGGGCAGTCAGCAGTTGCTCAGTAGGTAGGCTATTATATTCATATAATGGTAGCGTGGTGTGAAGTGTGACCCCCTGTAATTTCTTCCATCGGCTTATACCTGATGCCCATGGACCTGCCCCCTGGTGCCTCGAAATCTTCCAACTGGGGAAGCTGATTATTAGGGACAAGGAAAATTGACAGTTTGAAGAAACCTAAGCAGTGAAATCAGATGTAGGGGGTTTGTCTAAACTGACCCCTTATGTGTCTATATTTTTACCAAAATTGCCACCATCTGTGGTGATGCGTAATGCCGCGTACACACGATCGGAATTCTCATCGGAAAAAGATGGTTTTGCCGATAGAATTCCGACGGAATTCCGCTTAAACTGTCTTGCCTACACACGGTCACACCAAATTCCGACCGTCAAGAACGCGGTGACGTACAAAACTACAACGAGCCGAGTTCAATGCTTCCGAGCATGCGTCAAATTGTTTCCGAGCATGCGTAGGAATTTTGCGCGTCACAATTGCTACAGACGATCGGAATTTCCGTCGAAAAAATTGAGAACATGCTCTCAATTTTTTGCTTTCGGAAATCCGGCCAGCAAAATTCCGATGGCGCCTACACGCGGTCGCATTTTCCGATGAAAAGCTCTCATCGGTCTTTTTCTGGCCAGAATTCCGATCGTGTGTACGCGGCATAATAGTAGAATAGGAGCGATATGGCTATAGAGCAGAACCTGAAATGTTTAAGGCAGGGTGCCCCCTTCACAATTAGAAAAAGTAAATAATGTTGCGCTTAAAGTGATAATGTGCATGCGGTTGATCAACCATATAGTGACAGATGGTGTGTTAATAAATAAATGATGAAATTAAAATCATATAGTATTAAGAGCACATAAATAAGATCAAACACATATATCGTAAAATCGTGACCATATATAACTGAATAAAATGGTGATGATAATAAAACTGAGTCTCAGTCTCAAGCCCCATACACACGGTCGGATTTTCCGATGGATTCTGTCCTATCGGACAATGTTGTCGGAAATTCCGACCATGTGTATGCACCATCGGACAGTTTCCATCGGATTGTCCGACGGACAAAGTTGTATCTCCTGCTGGATAGATTTTCCGACAACAAAGTCCGATCACACCAATTCCGATCGTGTGTAGCGAATTCCGATGGACAAAGTGCCACGCATGCTCAGATCACATTACAAGACCAAAGCTATTGGCTACTAGCCTCTACGTAGTCCCGTCGTAGGCAACAAACGTCACCACGTTCAGAATGATCGGATTTTCCGACAACTTTGTCCGACCGTGTGTATGCAACACCAGTGTCGGACTAAATCCGTCGGACCAAATCCGATGGATTTGGTGGTCGGATTTTCCGACCGCGTGTATGGGGCTTCAAAGTGCATGTGAGTGATCCACATGTGAGTATAAAGTGATCCAGTAGCGAAAATAAATAATAAATAAAATCAAACGTTGCGTTTGATACAAAGTGACTGTGTGATGGGTGAATCATATAGTAGAGTCCATGTGAATGGTGAAATTCCTAATGGGGTGGCAATTTTGTGCAATCCTCCAGCCGCACTAAAAGTGCTTTAAGTGCGATGATGGTGGTTCGATGGCGTCAAGGCCCATAAGAATGCAGCTTACCGGAACTCACAGACTTGGGAAGGCGTATGCCTCGCAAGTCGTGATAGGCTTAGGTAAAGATGCTTGTGGGTCGCTGTTCCCCAGTCTGTTCCAAGGCTTCCCTCAAGCTATGTGGCAATGGACAAAAGGTGGACGTCAAAACGCTCCGTATGGTCATGCGCGTTCACATATACCGGGATAGGATAGGGGTACCTCAGATGACGTCTTAGAGGACGAAGCGCGTCGGGTGGACCACAGCACCAGCACTACGCCACTACCAATGCAAAAACCTTGCCTTACTTCTTCTACTTAAATGTGAGCATTTACTTTGTTTTATCAATAAATTGTTCCCTTTTAAACGTTATTACGATATGCGAGCTCTGTTTTTACCCTATCCCGGTATATGTGAACGCACATGACCATACGGAGCGTTTTGACGTCCACCTTTTGTCCATTGCCACATACCTTGAGGGAAGCCTTGGAACAGACTGGGGAACAGCGACCCACAAGCATCTTTACCTAAGCCTATCACGACTTGCGAGGCATACGCCTTCCCAAGTCTGTGAGTTCCGGTAAGCTGCATTCTTATGGGCCTTGACGCCATCAAACCACCATCATCGCACTTAAAGCACTTTTAGTGCGGCTGGAGGATCGCACGAAATTGCCACCCCATTAGGAATTTCACCGTTCACATGGACTCTACTATATGATTCACCCATCACACAGTCACTTTGTATCAAACGCAACGTTTGATTTTATTTATTATTTATTTTCGCTACTGGATCACTTTATACTCACATGTGGATCACTCACATGCACTTTTAGACCGAGACTCAGTTTTATTATCATCACCATTTTATTCAGTTATATATGGTCACGATTTTACGATATATGTGTTTGATCTTATTTATGTGCTCTTAATACTATATGATTTTAATTTCATCATTTATTTATTAACACACCATCTGTCACTATATGGTTGATCAACCGCATGCACATTATCACTTTAAGCGCAACATTATTTACTTTTTATAATTTACTTACCGTTAGTCTTTTGGCAAATGTTTGCTGCTTTTTCCACTTACTAATCAGTAACCACAGCGCAATATTCCTCCCTTTTTTGCCCCCTTCACAATGGTGAGATTTCCTCTCCCAGTAATTACTGTATTTATTGGCGTATAACACGCAGTTTTTCACCCTGAAAATCGGGTGCAAATAGTGTGTGCGTGTTATACGCCAATACTGCAATTTGGAGGGCATTGATGGGCAATTGTGAGGATGTAGATGGGCATTGCTCAAGCTGCATTGATGGGCAATTGTGAGGCTGCAGATGGCATTGGTGGGCAATTGTGAGACTGCAGATGGGCATTGATCAAGCTGCATTGATGGGCAATTGTGAGGCTGCAGATGGGCATGGGGCAAGCTGCATTGATGGGCAATTGTGAGGCTGCAGATGGGCATTGATGGGCAATTGTGCATTGATGGGCAATTGTAAGACTGCAGATGGGCATTGATCAAGCTGCATTGATGGGCAATTGTGAGGCTGCAGATGGGCATGGGGCAAGCTGCATTGATGGGCAATTGTGAGGCTGCAGATGGCATTGATGGGCAATTGTGCATTGATGGGCAATTGTAAGACTGCAGGTGGGCATTGATCAAGCTGCATTGATGGGCAATTGTGAGGCACTGACCCTTATTTTGCTTCAAAGTTCTTTAATTCAAATTTTAGTTTTTTCCTGAAACTTCCCTCCTAAAATGAAGGTGCGTGTTATACGCCTGCGCGTGTTATATGCCGATAAATACGGTACTGTTTTTTCTAAAGAGAGAAATGTAGAGGATTTAAAGTAGGAGCTTGACACCATAATTTGGATTTGTAATGACTGGGGCAGTTGGATGGTACAAAAAGCCTGGTACACACTATTAGTTTTTTTTTTCCTTTCAACCCAGCAGGTTGAATGAAAAAAAAAACTGACAGCTCCGGTCAGAGCCACTAACAATCCAATGTTACTACAGCGACCCCCCTGCTGAGCTATTGTGTTCTGACAGGTGTACGCCCCCCACGCCCCCCACACCCCCGCCTGAACACTACGGTCAATGCTGATCAGGAGCTGCTCATCAGACCTTTTTCGATCATGACCATTTGACAGAAGCCAGCCGAATGGCCAGCTGCCATACACACGGGCCAAATGCCGGACGGTTTCTATTGGACTGGCTGATGTCGCCCGACATTCGGCCCATGTGCATGGGCGTCCGCAGAACTTTTTTCAGGGGGGGGCATCATTTTAAGGTCACCCATGCTCTGACCATTTCAACAATGTCATTATCACATTATCACGGTCAGAGACTGCAGACGTAGTGCAGATGATGGTCAGAGACTGCAGACATGGCACAAGAGACTGTCAGAGACTGCGGACATTGCCCAAGAGACTGTCAGGGACTGCATACATGGCCCAAGAGACTGTAAGAGACTGTGGACATGGCACAAGAGATGACCAAAGACTGCATACCTGGCCCAAGAGACTGCGGACATGGCACAAGAGACTGTCAGAAACTGCATACATGTGGTGGGTGACAGACAGAGACAGGGGGGTGACAGAAAGAGACAGAGGGGGTGACTGAGAGAAAGGGGGTGAGAGAGAGGGGGTGATAGAAAGAGACAGAAGGGGTGACAGAGAGAGAGGAGTGTGACAGAGACAGAGGGGGGTGAAAAAGAGAGGGGTGAGAGAGAGAGGGGGTGAGAGAGAGGGGTGATGGGGGTCATCACTCCTGATCCAATCCCTGATTCCAGGGGGGGCACTTGCCCCCCCTTGCTCCTATCTGCGGACGCCCATGCCCATGTGTACTAGGCTTAAAAGTGATAAATGAAGCTCCAGTGTGATTGCCCTCCAAGCAATGTAAACCTGAATATTTATAAAAGTGATATTTCAGCTTTGAGCCGAGTTGACCTTTAATTATGAAGCATTACAATTGGTTAATCCTTTCCAACACTCCATTTTATTTTCTTACAATCCATCACCAATACATCATTCTGAGGTCAGCTGAAGACTCCCAGTAATGTTCTTCTGGCACCACATCCGAATCATTTAAGCTGGGCAAAGTTCATTGTTCGTTCTTGGCCCGGGGCCACCTGCCAGGGTGTTGGCCAATTTACCAGTATTTCAACTTGATAAGGCGCTTCCATTCCCCATGTTTTTGTGTGGTCATCATTTATAAGGAAATTTTAGGACAAATGGATGGAGCTTCTCCACTGCAGGAAATGTCTAAGCTGTGACTTTCTCCGACCTTTAACTTTCCAGCAGTTTCCTATAACAAAGTCTCTGATTGGTCAGTCACAGTAGGCACTAGCTTTTGCCCCCCCATGTGGGGAGGTTTTTTATAGTGGCTTTCTTGGTGGTCACAATGCAGGTGACATCAGGTATTGCAGTGGCATTATAGGGCAAGAACATTTACATCTCATCCTCAGATACAGTCTTATCGTGTATGAATTGCTTCTGTCCATTGTCTTCTGTTGGCTCCTCCAATTCTTCACTCTCATTGGTTTGCTCTACTGATGCAGCTTCATGATCGATCACAGCTGGCTCCTCCTGGGTGGCCTCTGCTTCTTCTTGGGATGGGGCGGGCAAATGGGTCTGCTCTTTCATATTGTCCTTAGATTCTGCTTCCTGATCAGCAGCTTCTAAGGTGTTGGTGTTAGTCTGTATTTCAGCTTCATCCTCTGGGGCAGGAGGATGGGCCCCTGGAGGGATGGGAATGGCCACATTAAGAGGTGGTGAGTCCTCGGCTTTAGAAACTGGCGGTGTGACAAGTTCTTGGGTACTGAGTAGACCATCCTGGTTGAGGTCTTGTTTCACCAAAATGTCATCTACCAGAGAAATGACCTGCAGGAAACACACAAAGTCTACAATGATATAGGTCTTCAGTTATTTCATTTCACATTGATAAATGATTGTTTAAATCTATTACTCATAAGAGACCAACATGACTAATGCCGCGTACACACGAGCGGATTTTCCCTCGGAAAAATATTGGATGGTTTTTCCGACGGAATTCCGCTCAAGCTTGGCTTGTATACGCACGGTCACACAAAAGTTCACTGGACTTTCGACCGCCAAGAACGCGGTGACATACAACACTACAACAAGCCGAGAAAATTAAGTTCAATGCTTTCCGAGCATGCGTCGAATTGTTTCCGAGCATGCGTAGGAATTTTGCGCGTCGGAATTGCTACAGACGATCGGAATTTTGAAACTTTTTCCGACCGAAAAATTGAGAACCTGCTCTCAATCTTTTGCTGGCGGGAATTCGGCCAGCAAAAGTCCGATGGAGCATATACACACGGCCGCATTTTCAGACCAAAAGCTCTCATCGGTCTTTTGCTGGCCGAATTCCCGATCGTGTGTGCGTGGCATAAGAACGTAAGATGAAGACTTCTCTATGTTAAATATGAAGGATGTATATGTGGCTGATCCTGGATCTGATTATGAGGATCATCGAAACAGCTGCTTCAACTTTTTTTTCACATACGCTCTTTTTGACTGCCAATATTAAAGCAGAAAAAAAAATGTAAAACAAGACATAAACAAACATAAAAAGGCTAAATAAAAATGAAGGTAGAAAATATTTCTGAGTGCTTTCAAAATGTCCAATTTTGGTGGGCCAAACTTTTTTGGAAACATTTTAGGCTAAGAAGAGCAAAAAGTGTGTATTGTTGATGTGTATCTATGAAATACATTTTGCTGGATTTAGGGTGAAATCTGAAATCTAGAAATCAATAAGAGGAGAAATTGCCCAACTATAGGTGGAGAAATTGCCCCAACAATAGGAGAAAGAATTTCCCCAACAATCAGGGGAGGAAGTGCCCCAATATTAAACAGAATAATTACCCAAAAAAGGAGAGTAATTGTCCCAACAATGTGGGGCAGAATCGTCCTAACAAAAGGAGAGGAATTGCCCCAACAATAGGGTAAGGAATTGCCCTAACGATAACAGGTGGAATTTTCCCACCAATTAAAGGAGCAATATCCCCAGTAATAGGCATAGGAGTTGCCCCAACAGTTAGAGGAGGCATTGTCCACCCAATAAGAGGAGGTATTGCCTGTAAAATAATCAGACGAATTGCCCCAGCAGTAAGGGGAGGAGCTGCATTAAAAATAAAGGGAGAAATTATCTCAACAATAGGAGGAGGGATTGCCCCAACAAAAAGGGGAGGAGTTGTCCCAACAATAATAAGAAGAATTGCTCCAACAATAAGCAGAGGAATTACCCCAGCAGTTGGAAAAGGGACTTCCTTAACAATAAGGTGATGAAGTACCCCAACAAAAAGGGGGGACTTGCACCAACAAGGCAATGCCCAAAAAATAAGGCGAGAAATTGTCTCGGAAATATGGGAAGGAATTGTCACAACAATATGGAGGGGCGATTGCTCCAACAATAAGAGGAGGAATTGCCCTAACAATAAGGAGAGGAATTGCCCCCCAAAAAAAGAGGAAGAATTCTGCCAACAATAAGGAGATGAAATGCCCCAATATTACACAGAGTAATTGTCCCAAAAATATGGGGAAGAACTGACCTAACAAAAAGGAGACAAATTTCCCCAACAATAGGGTAAGGGATTGTCCCAGCAATTTCCCCACCATTTGCCCGATGGGGTATTGCCCAAAAAATAGGTGGAATTTCCCTAACAATAAAAAGGAGGAATTGACCCAATGAAAGGAGATGAATTGCCCCAACAGAAGGAGGAGGATTTGCCCAAACAATAATAAGAAGAATTACCCCAACAATAAGCAGAGGAATTACCCGAACAGTTAGAGAATGGATTTCCTCAACAATAAGGGGGTGCCCCATTAATAAAAAGGATAGGACTTGCCCCAACAATAAATTAAGGCATTGCCCAAAAATTAAAAAATTGTCCCAGCAATATGGGGAAGAATTGTCCCAAAAATATGGGGAGGATTTGCCGCAACAATAAGAGGAGATATTGTGCCAACAATAAGGGAAGGGATTGCCCCAAAAAAGCAGAGGTATTGCCCAAGCAATAAGAAGAGAAGGAATTGCCCCCAAAAAAGTATAGGAATTGTCCCAACAATAAGGGGAAGAATTACCCCAACACTAAATGGAGGAATTACTCCAACAATAATGGGAGAAATTGCCTGAACAATAGGGTGAGCAATTGCCCCAACAATAAGATGAGGAATTGTAGAACAAAAAGTGGAGAAATTGCCCAAAAAAAAGAGGAATTGCTCCAAACAGTTTAATAGGCAAAGCTGTTGGAAACATTTGGCAAAAAATGAAAGACAAAGCCGCACTTTCTGCTGCCAACTGCTTTGATTAAACTTCATAGTGAGACTTTATGGAATTGTAGCTTTGTCCTTCGTTTTTGCCATATGTGCTGAACCATGTGCTAAAACCATCACCCAGTGCAGAGGGGGACCAGAGGAATGTGCTCGGGACTTGGATTGGCGCAGTCTTTTCTTCTGTGTATTTTTTTAAACATTTGCCATAAACAATGAAACACACTACCTCCAAATGAGAAGTGTAAGCCACTCTGAAGACCTAGCACTGCTTTCCTCCAACTAATTCTTCCCTATTTCTAACCCACCCTTTCTATGACAATCAAAGATCAGTAATGTTCATCATTCTATCCTTATTATCACACTAATCTTTGTTAATAGAAACACTATCAGCACATTGGTACCACCCCCGCTCATCTTCTAGTGTCCTCCAGGCTTCCAGAAGAAGACCAGCACAGGAAACACAAGTCCATCCTTGTGGTCTCAAGTTAATTAGAACAGATGTCATATTTCAATCCTATGCAGCATCTTTATTCTCATCCATGAAGCTTCAAGACTCTATTATACTGTATATTCTATAACATACTCTATTAACGAAAGAAACGCTATCAGTACATTGGTACCTCCCCGCTCATCTTCTAGTGTCCTCCAGGGTTCCAGAAGAAGCAGGGCCGTTTTTAAGGCAGGACAAAAGGGGCAGCTGCCCTGGGTCCTGTCATTGTTGTGGGGCCCAAAGCAGCTGCCCCATACTTGCCAACTACCCTGGTTTAAATTCCCTCGTCCCTTGATGTATATCATGCCCCCCTGAGGTCATATCCACAGTAATCTCTAGCAACCAATCAACAAGCAGAAATCATGTGCTGTACCTCTAGCAACCAGTCAGTGAGCGGTAATGTGTGCTGTACCTTTTGCAACCAGTCAGTGAGCGGTAATGATACACTGTAACCTCTGGGAACCAATTGCAATAGCTGCCTGATGTGATTCAGTAAACTGATTTTGAGTCTAGCTGCTATTTATTGTATGTCTCAGAGCAGGTGGAGAGTGAAACTGCATGGGGGGGGGGGGGGGGACAAGAAAAGTTTTGCCCATGGTCCAATCAATATTAAAGACTGCCCTGAGAAGAAAACCAGCACAGGAAACACAAGTCTATCCTGGTGGTCTCTAGCTAATTAGATCAGATGCCATATTTTTAAGCCTATGCAACATCTTTATTCTCATCCACAAAGCTTCAAGACTCTATCATATATTCTATAATATAATCTGTTAGCAATAGAAACACTATCAGTACATTGGCACCTCCCCTGCTCATCTTCTCCTAGTTTCCTCCAGGCTTCCAGATGAAGACCAGCACAGAAAGGAAAGTCCATCCTTGTAGTCTATAGCTAATTAGGTCAGATGCCATATTGCAAAGTCTTTTCGGCATCTTTATTCTCATTCATGAAGGTTCAAGACAGTAACAAATCAATTGATAATCACTAAAAAAGCCCAACCCCAAGTCACAGCACCATGTACAACATTATAAATTGGAAGTCCGCTCCTCCATTGAGCTCATCACTTTACCAATCTCCAGTGGATCCCCACCAACAAATGTGAAACTTACCAGATCTTCTGAAGGTTCCCTCTGAAGACTTTTAGCCAGGATCCTGCGCAGAAGACGCATGAGCTCCAGACCATCCAGAAGTCCACTCTTATCAAAGTCATGAAGGACAAAGAGGTGTAAGATGACTGATGGAGATAAAAGACAAAAAGGGACATTACATGCAAGACTGATTAATTATTGGAAGGTCTGTTTGTGTATAAACCCCCAACTCTCTATGTACTATGTGGAAGAAAAGAAACGCAGAAGAACAGTACTGGGACAAGTTCATCTAGCGCCCACGGCAAGGATACGGAACTGGACCTCCACTGTTAATGCATGCCGTAGAATGGGTTTACTGTCCTGTGTCCAATCTCTGCCCCCTTGTTCCGCTGTGGCCAGGGCAGCTGTCCCTCCTGCCCACCCCTTGTCTCGGCCCTGACGAAGAGCGTTGCACATGATATATATCATATAATACTCCCAACATTCCAGAATAGCAGTGCTTGGGATGTGACCTGAGAATTGTAGTTAAATCTCTCGGGACACGGCAAACAAAATACGGCGATGGTAAGTTGGATACTGGGAATCTCTCCCATCTTGTAAATCCCACAAGGACAAGGATTAAGACCCACACACCAGTCCGCAACTTGTAAGTACTGCAGCCTCCAGATTATTTTATATTTCACTGACCACCATCAAAAGGACATCCTACAGACCAGTGTGAAGGACACCATCCTTACCTGGATATGAAAATAGTTTAATACCTGACCAGTGAGAAATTCTAGTCCTTCTAGTAGGGAATGGTGTGGAGAAAGAAAAGAACTCCAGCCTGTAAGCCCCCGTACACACAATCGGAAATTCCGACCACAAAATCCGTCTGATTTCTTCCGACGTATTTTGTCCGATGCTGGTGTTGCATACACACGGTCGGACAAAGTTGTCGGAAAATCCGATCATTCTGAACGTGGTGACGTTCGTTGCGTGCGACGGGACTACGTAGAGGCTATTAGCCAATAGCTTTGGTCTCGTAATTTGATCTGAGCATGCGTGGCACTTTGTCCGTCGGAATTCTCTACACATGATCGGAAAAAGTCCGATCGGATTTTGTTGTCGGAAAATTTGAGAGCAGGATCAGTCAGATGGAGCCCACACACGGGCGGATTTTCCGACAACATGGTCCGATCGGACATTTTCCATCGGAATTTCCGACCGTGTGTACGGGGCATTACACTGGCCATACACCAGTAGAATTACATTCACAAATCTTCAATTTTGGAAAGTTTGATTTTCTAATGGTTTAGTAGGGTCAATACGACATTTATTTTGGACTATGGGAAAAAGAAAATTTGAAGGAGCAGAATGTTAAATATTTAAAAAAAATACTAAAGCTGGTCTTTTTTTTTTGTTGTTCAATCAGTGGCAGATCGACTTCTCTTTAACCACAGTGGCCATACATGGATTGAAATTTGGTCAGTTCATCAGGGACTTTTGACCCATGTAAGGCCAGTTTACAGGTAAATGTGGTTTTTCGCTCAGAAAATTTTTTTTTTTATATATTGTAATGAAACTTGTTCAATGCATCTAGAATTCCATTCACATAGCAGGCCTGGACAAAATTCCATGGCCTTTGGAAGGAAATTAGATGAGCCGGTGATGGAATCAAAGAATGTTCTGATTTTAATATTTGAATAATATTTTCTACAGGCATTTGAATGAAAATCTAACCATGTATGGCCAGTTTAGGGATTTCAAGAAATTAAGAAAAACCCAACCTATAAAAACTATGCAGTGAAGGAACAGCACACGTTCTTGCTTTGGGAAGGACTGGGATGAGGAGAATTTACTATAAAGATATGTTGGGCTATTGGCCATGAGTGGAGACATTTCACCATTTAGACATTCATCGGAGCGGGACCCGTAGTCAGTGACATATGATAGGCTTATATTGCGGCCAGTTCAGTATTCAAACCTGTGAGTCTGACAGATGAATGTCTTTCAGCACCAAACCGACTTCCTGAGAGATGAAATTAAAGGTTGTAGGCAGATGTAGTCTGTACTCCATGGTGTAGGTGGCGCTCAACCGAAAGCAGAAGATGGAAGTTGTGAGAATTTGTTTCCTCTATGACTTACTGCGGTCACCAAAAGACAGCTATCCAATTGTACGCTGGTATCCCAGGTGACTCCAGCGGCCACCTTGGGTCAGGCAGAGTCTATTTAAGACTCTATTTAAGACTCCGGCTCCCAGGTTTGGCGCACTTTATGTGAGTGACTAGTTTAGGGACAGGTTCCCCATCTGGCAGGGACAGTACTTAGAGGCAGGAAAAGGTCGCTGAGGAGTAGGAACAGTGAAAGGATTACATTCACCTCACTCCAGTAATGCCGCGTACACTTGGCTGGAATTTCCGATGCAAACAGTCCGATGGGAGCTTTCCATCGGATTTTCCGACCGTGTGTATGCCCATCAGCCTTTTTCTGTCTGCATTTCCGACGGACTTTAGATTGAGAGCCTGTTCTTAATTTTTCCGACGGAAAACCTTTCTATCTAATTTTTCGATCGTGTGTATGCAATTCCGACACGCAAAATTCTGACGCATGCTCGGAAACAATTCAACGCATGCTCGGAAGCATTAAACGTCCCTTTTATAGTGCCGTCGAACGTGTTGTATGTTGCGGTGTTATTGACCGTCGGAATTTGGTGTGACCGTGTGTAGGCAAGACAGTTTGAGCGAAATTCCGTCGGAATTCTGACGGGAAAACCATCAGAGCTTTTTCCGACGAGAATTCCGACCGTGTGTACGCGGCATTAGCCTCCCCTTTGGGTGTGGACCGGCCAGGCTGCATTCCGATATTTCGTTGCAGATGCTGTCTGCATCTTCAAATCTTCGGATCGCTGTCACAGTTTGTAAGTGGCTCCGGACAGGTGCTGAATAAGTTGTGTTGAACCTTTCTACAATGTAATGCTATTGCCTTATTTGGACTCACTGCCCGCTACGCCATGCTGCACCCTACACTCAAAGGGATGCTGGAAGATGTGAAGGTGTATCACAATAAACCATGTCCTTTGGGAATACCGACCTCTCACCATGCCCACCAACCACTGGCACTTTTTTCATGGTACACTTTATTTAGCCCACTTTCTTTAGCCCACTAAATCTATTCTTACCATTAAAGGGCCATTTTGTAGTGTTTCACGATCCCTCCTGCCTATGAGAGCTCTGAATTTCAAGAAAGTAGACCAAATTGTGAGGATTCGTAGACGTGAGATAAGGTAAACATTTCCATGACCCAAGGAAGTGGGAAGGAACATGACCTGGAATACCCCATAATGTTGGTCATGTAGAGAAGTCCCTGATCCCTGACAGTTGACCCCCCCAATCCTTTTCTCTCTCTCTCTCGTGTCTTTCTGGTTGTGTTTCACCAGAAACACTCACCAGTTTCTCTCTTCATGTCGGAAGTGCTTTCTTCCATCGGGTCCTCATCTTGCAGATATCCCTGTAGAAGACTGAACAGTAGAACATGAGAATTAGAAAGTGCCCACCATCTTTTCTTTATGCCTCACGTGGGTGAGAGTATTTGTGGATGATTTGCTGAATGCTGGATGCTGAAAGCACCCCAGATGCTCTCGGAGCTGTTTTCAGTGCATCCAGTATACAGCAGATTGACCACAAGCACTGACAGCCATGTCACAGGGGACATCTCCAGAGAAGGCAATAATTAATAGTTTGATGTTACAACAATCTCTTAACCACTTCACGACCGCTTACTGTATATATACGTCATTTTTTTGAAGAGAGATATCTCGGTAACGGCAGCAGCTGCTGCCACAACCAAGGTATCCCTCTTCACAGTGAGCGGTCCCCTTTCCGATAATGGTGGTCATCGGAGATCACCGTTATCGGCGGCGGGAGAGGTGCTTCCGCCGCTTACCGGAACCGTCGGCAGCAGCGGAGGCGATCGGGTCCTTTCCCCTCCTGTGTATAGAGATGAGTGACGCTAAGATGGCCGCCACTCATCTCTATACCATAGGAGGGCGGAAGCAACGTCAAAAACGTCACTTCCGCCCATACGTCTTAAAGGGGAATTTACAAATGTCATTTTTTTTTTTTTTATCTTTGAAGTCCAAATATGAGATCTGAGGATTTTTTGACCCCAAATCTCATATCTCATATTTAAGAGGACCTGTCATGCTTTTTTCTATTACAAGGGATGTTTACATTCCTTGTAATAGGAATAAAAGTGATCAATTTTTTTTTTTTTTTTTAAACAGTGTAAAAAATAATACAATTAAGTAAAATAAATAAGAAAAAACAAAAAAAAATTTTTAAAACACCCCGTCCCGACGAGCTTGCGCGCAGAAGCGAACGCATACGTGAGCAGCGCCCGCATATGAAAACGGTAGTCAAACCACACATGTGATGTATCGCCACGATCGGTAGAGCGAGAGCAATAATTCTAGCCATAGACCTCCTCTGTAACTCAAAAAATGCAACCTGTAGAATTTTTTAAATGTCGCTTATGGAGATTTTTGAGGGTAAAAGTTTGACGCCATTCCACGAGCGGCCGCAATTTTGAAGCGTGACATGTTGGGTATCAATTTACTCGGCGTAACATTATATTTCACAATCCAAAAACAAATTGGGCTAATTTTACTGTTGTCTTATTTTTTTATTCAAAAAAGTGACTTTTTTCCAAAAAAAGTGCGCTTGTAAGACCGCTGCGCAAATACGGTGTGAAAAAAAGTATTGCAACGACTGCCATTTTATTCTCTAGGGTGTTAGAAAAAAAACAATATATAATGTTTGGGGGTTCTAAGTTTTTTTCTAGCAAGAAAAACAGTTTTAAACATGTAAACACCTAAAATCCAAAACGAGACTGGTCTGGAAGTGGTTAAACTGGATGCCTTCTAATGTTTGAGATGTTCCCATAGGATGACCATCTGAGGAAGGGCAAAGAAAGACAGGTGCCTTCTAATGTCTAAAACTTCCCATAGGACAGTGATGACGAACCATGGGCACCCCAGATGTTTTGGAACTACATTTCCCATGATGCTCATGCTCTCTGAAGTGTAGTTGAGCATCATGGGAAATGTAGTTACGAAAACATCTGGGGTGCCAAGGTTCGCCACCACTGCCATATGATGACCATCTGAGGAAGGACATAGAAAGGCAGGTGCCTTCTAATGTCTAAAACGTCCCATAGGATGACCTTTTTTTAAGATGGACTTAGAAAGGCAGATGCCTCACCCAGCATAATGGGTGGGAAAAACATGCTCATCCAGGATTGTTTTAGGTTATCTTCAGCCCAACCAACTGTAAAAGTTCTTGGGTGGTCTCTACCAGGCCAAAACCTCAGAAGAATTGTAGTTGTGTATTATGCAATACAAAGACAATGACATACCCAATCTTCCCCCACATTCTCCTTTAGTCTTACATTTAAAGACCCAGCATCATTCCCTTCCAGAGGTCTTACCTGAGCTGTTCGTCCCCTAGTGTGAACGGGTTGAGGACATTTTCTTGCGCCTCCAACCTGAAAAATAAAAGAAAAGTTACTAAGTGCTAATGAGACAGCTGGGAGGACAAAAAGAGGTGGACTGGTCTCATGTGATGGGAATGGTGTGAAGAACTTCTACGCAGCAAACATTAGTTCTATATTTAGGTATGTATGTCACAACCTATAGAACTCGTGCTCTCCTGATTGGACCATCCCCAACTGGGACCCTCCACATACCCCAAGCACTCAACCCTATGCTAACACTTCTCCCTCTTTTAGTTCTTATCTATAAACTCTCACAGCTCTTGTGGAACTCATGTTCTCCTGGTTGGACCCTTCACGTACCCCAGTAGGAACCCTCTACGCAGGGGTGCTGTTAGAAATCTTGGGGCCCCATACAGCCTAACTGAAAGGGCCCCCTTCCCCTGCCCGAAAGTGACCGAGGATATAGATTTATCAGTTCCTTTCTCTGTAGCCCCAGCTACACAGATGAATGAAAAGGAAGCGCTCCGAGGCTTCCGGCTCATTCACAAACTGATGCACAGTAACGCAATTTACTATGCATCAGGAATGATTGGCACGGGAGCTATTGGTAATGATCACTCACTGTGTTCATTCAGGAAAGAAAGGGGCCAGTAAATAACATATCCCTTCCCCCGCCCTCCATCTTGAAACAACCCCCTGTGTGCCCGGTGGGAGAGGAGGGAAGCTGGCAGAGCTGCGGGGGTAAAGGGGCACATGGTGGGGGGCAGACAGCAAATGGAAGGGGCGCATGTGCCAGAACCAATCCCCCTGCAGTGCAGCCGGAGGGCGTAAGGAAGAGGAGAAGCTGGCAGCGCTGCAGCGGGTGGCAGAAGAGGATCGATGTTTGCAATAAGATAGTACAGCCGGACCTCCTTTTCCACAGGTGCCTGGGGCCCCCTATTTAAACTGACGGGGCCTGGGCCCACTACAGGAGGGCTGGCTGTACTGCCTTATCAGCAGCCCTGCCTCTACGTACCCCAAGCACTTTACCTCACGCTAACCCTTCTCCCCATTTAGTTATTTTCTACAAACTTACACAGCTCTTGTGGAACTCATGCTCTCCTGGTTGGACTGTTCACGTACCCCCAACTGGAACCCTCCACATACCCCAACCACTATACACTACCCTAACCCTTCTACCCCCTTTAGTTGCAGAGCTCATGCTTTCCTGATGGGACCCTCTTCATACCCCAACTGCTCTACTTTACCCTGATCCTTCTTCCCGCTTAATTTCTTAATTTATTTTCTATTCCATTCTATCCTCCTGACTTTCCTCCAACCATAGTACCTCTAATGCCGCGTACACACGATCGGACTATCCCACGGACTTGGTCCGGGCTCCGCGTATGGGCTCCGGCTGACTTTTTCTTCCCAAAAGTCCGGCGGACTTAGAAAGAAGTCTTGACTCAAAATTAATCCGGCCATCTGTGTGCAAGTCCGCCGGACTTTTTAAATGAACGGACTTGCCCACACACGGTCGTCCCCACCCCCTTTCCTGACCGACCAAAAGTATTGGGACACCTGCCTTTACATGCACATGAACTTTAATGGCATCCCAGTCTTAGTCCGTAGGGTTCAATATTGAGTTGGCCCACCCTTTGCAGCTATAACAGCTTTAACTCTTCTGGAAAGGCTGTCCACAAGGTTTTGGAGTGCGTCCATGGGAATGTTTGACCATTCTTCCAGAAGCACATTTGTGAGGTCAGGCACTGATGTTGATGAGAAGGCCTGGCCTGCAGGCTCCACCCTAATTTATTGCAAAGGTGTTCTATCAGGTTGAGGTCAGGACTCTGTGCAGGCTAGCATGGTGTCAATCTCGCCGATGGAGGCGGCGACATTGGCTTCCTTTGCTAGTCCCGGCTACCTGGAGTCACGTTCAAAATGAACGGACTTTACTCCGTGTGTGGGCAAGTCCGTTCATTTCAAAAGTCCGGCGGATTGTCCCCCGGATCTAGTCCGCCGGAAAAGTCCGGTCGTGTGTGGGCAAGTCCGCTTGTTGGGGAAGTGCCTTTTTTTCTACCTATTTTACAAATGTAATCTCGTGGCCTTTACTGCTCCTCATTACCATTTTGGCATCGTATCTCTCTTTTTTGAAAAACTGGAAAAACCCAATAAGAACTGTTGTAAAATAAGTATCTGGGTCTGTCCTGAGACCAGAAGCATCTTCCAGATCTGTGCAGTAATCCAGTGTGAAATTTTGCCTCTGTGCAGGAGCTTCCTGTAATAAAGACCAGTCACTGATGTTCTTTTCTCCTTGAGCAGGGTGACTGGTCATGACTCCGCCCACTCCTGTAGTTTTATGCCTGTAGCCTGGGTCCCTCCCACAGCTATACTCTCTGCACAGGTTATGCACAGCTCAGTAATTATATCACTGCTACTTTTACAAGGTAATATCTGAGTTTGCAAGGGCATTTGGTGCACACAAAGTGTATTTACGTATATCTGGAGGAATATATTTGCAATAAAGATTTTAGACAGGTGTCACTATTGGATGAATTCTCCCCTAATCCTGTGCTGATGACAAATGTAAGAATATATACACTATATTACCAAAAGTATTGGGACACCTGCCTTTACACGCACATGAACTTTAATGGCATCCCAGTCTTAGTCCGTAGGGTTCAATATTGAGTTGGTCCACCCTTTGCAGCTATAACAGCTTCAACTCTTCTGGAAAGGCTGTTCACAAGGTTTAGGAGTGTCTATGGGAATGTTTGATCATTCTTCCAGAAGCGCATTTGTGAGGTCAGGCACTGATGTGGACAAGAAAGCCTGGCTTGCAGGCTCCACTCTAATTTATTGCAAAAGGTGTTGTATCAGGTTGAGGTCAGGACTCTGTGCAGGCCAGTCAAGTTCCTCCACCCCAAACTCGCTTATCCCTGTCTTTATGGACCTTGCTTTGTGCACTGGTCTAAATCATTTGTTAGAGAGAAGATTTTGGTGTGGGGTTGTTCTTCAGGGGTTGGACTTGGCCCCTTATTTCCATTGAAGGGAACTCTAATGCCGCGTACACACGGTTGGAATTCTCGTCGGAAAAAGCTCTGATGGTTTTCCCGTCGAAATTCCGACGGAATTTCGCTCAAACTGTCTTGCCTACACACGGTCACACCAAATTCCGACTGGTCAATAACACAGCGGCATAAAACACGTTCGACAGCACTATAAAAGGGAAGTTTAATGCTTCCGAGCATGCGTCGAATTGTTTCCGAGCATGCGTCGGAATTTTACGTGTCGGAATTGCATACACACGATCGGAAAATCCGATAGAAAGGTTTTCCGTCGGAAAAATTGAGAACAGGTTCTCAATCCAAAGTCCGTCGGAAATTCCGACAGAAAAAGACCGATGGGCATACACACGGTCGGAAAATCTGATGAAAAGCTCCCATCGGACTGTTTCTATCGGAAATTCTGACCGTGTGTACGCGGCATTAGCCCCCCGTACACACGGCTGGAAATTCCGACCACAAAATCCGTCTGATTTTTTCCGACGGATTTTGTCCGACACTGGTGTTGCATACACACGGTCGGACAAAGTTGTCGGAAAATCCGATCGTTCTGAACGTGGTGACGTTCGTTGCGTACTACGGGACTACGTAGAGGCTAGTAGCCAATAGCTTTGGTCTTCTAATGTGATCTGAGCATGCGTGGCACTTTGTCCGTCGGAATTCTTGACACGCGATCGGAAAAAGTCCAATCGGATTTTGTTGTCGGAAAAAAATTTTTTGTTGTCGGAAAATTTTTTCCGGAAAAAGTCAGATGGAGCCCACAGACGGGTGGATTTTCCGACAACATGGTCCGATCGGACATTTTCCGTCTGAATTTCCGACCGTGTGTACGGGGGCTTAAGGTGTCAGCATACCAAGACATTTTGGACAATTTCATGCTCCCAACTTTGTGGGAACAGTTTGGGGACGGCCCCTTCCTGTTCCAACATGACTGCCCACCAGTGCACAAAGCAAGGTCCATAAAGACATGGATGAGCGAGTTTGGGGTGGAGGAACTTGACTTGACTGTTTCCAGTCCTACCCTCAACCCAATAGAACACCTTTGGGCTGAATTAGAGTGGAGACTGTGAGCCAGTCCTTCTTGTCCACATCAGTGCCTGACCTCACAAATGCGCTTCTGGAAGAATGGTCAAACATTCCCATAGACACACTCTCTGATGCCCCGTACACACGGTCGGATATTCCGATGGAAAAAGTCAGATTGGATTATGTTGTCGGAAAATCCGATCGTGTGTGGGCTCTAGCGGGCTTTTTCAGATCAGGATCTAAAATTTTCCGAACAAAATCCGATCTGACTTTTTCCGATCGTGTGTAGAGAATTCCGAGAAGTGCCACGCATGCTCAGAAGAAATTTGGAGACGAAAGCTATTGGCTACTGGCCTCTACATAGTCCCGTCGTACGTTTTCTACGTCACCTCGTTCGGAACGATCGGATTTTCCGACAACTTTGTCCAACCGTGTGTGTGCGCAACACAAGTTTTGGACAAAATCCGTCGGAAAAAATCTGACGGACTTTGTGGTCGGATAGTCCGACCGTGTGTACGGGGCATAAGCCTTGTGGACAACCTTCCCAAAAGAGTTGAAGCTGTTGACACCAGGACAAATAGAAGGAGTGAGTCAGGAGGCTCAGGAACACAGACAGCAACACAAACGTGACAGAGGATCTAACGCTTCCCCACCCCCACCCAAAACCACAAAAAATATATTTTTGGCTTTAGATGCACTAAGCTGCTTAGTGCATCTAAAGCAAAAAATATATTAGTCTAAGCAGTATATGTCATGGCAGAAAAAGGGCATTTGCAGTACCACCCAGCAATACATGGACATACATGGACATTTCCCCAGGTATTGTGCCTTTAAAATTCTATATGTACAGAAAAATACCCATTGATCTGTAGACATGTGCACAACAAAAAAATTTGTTTATTTTCGTTTCGTTTTTTTCATTTCCGTTGATTCGTAACGATTCGTACATTCGTAAGTCGCCGGTGTTCGTATTCGTAACGATTCGTACATTCATAAGAGTTATTTTTCGTTGATTCGTTTTTTCGTTAGTTTAATTTTCGTTTATTCGAAATTCGGACGCATTCGTATTTATTCGTACATTCGTAACATTCGTAACATTCGTAGATTCGTAATCGGAGCATAATTCATAATTGTATGTAATGTGTATGCTATTATTACATTTTAATAATTTACGAATCGAAAAAAAAAGTTGCGAATCGAAAAAAAAAGTTACGAATGTACGAATTTTTTTGTTCAATCCATTCGAAGAACGTTAAGCAACGCCATTGTAAGGGACACGGAAAATTACAAATCGAAAAAAAAAAAAAAAAAAAGTTACGAATCGAAAAAAAAGTTACGAATCGAAAAAAAAAAAAGTTACAAATCGAAAAAAAAAGTTACGAATGTACGAATTTTTTTCGTTCAATCCATTCGAAGCACGTTAAGCAGCACCATTGTAAGAGACACGGAAAATTACAAATCGAAAAAAAAAAAAAAAAAAGTTACGAATCGAAAAAAAAAGTTACGAATCGAAAAAAAAAGTTACGAATCGAAAAAAAAAGTTACGAATGTACGAATTTTTTGTTCAATCCATTCGAAGCACGTTAAGCAACGCCATTGTAAGAGACACGGAAAATTACAAATCGAAAAAAAAAAAAAAAAAGTTACGAATCGAAAAAAAGTTACGAAACGAAAAAAAAAAGTTACAAATCGAAAAAAAAAATTACGAATGTACGAATTTTTTTGTTCAATCCATTCGAAGCACGTTAAGCAGCACCATTGTAAGGGACACGGAAAATTACCAATTCTACACAAAAAAAAAAGTTACGAATGTACACATTTTTTCGTTCAATCCATTCGAAGCACGTTAAGCAGCACCATTGTAAGAGACACGGAAAATTACAAATCGTAAAAAAAAAAAAAAAAAAAAGTTACGAATCGAAAAAAAAGTTACGAATCGAAAAAAAAAAAGTTACAAATCGAAAAAAAAAGTTACGAATGTACGAATTTTTTTCGTTCAATCCATTCGAAGCACGTTAAGCAACGCCATTGTAAGAGACACGGAAAATTACAAATCGAAAAAAAAAAAAAAAAAGTTACGAATCGAAAAAAAAAGTTACGAATCGAAAAAAAAAGTTACGAATCGAAAAAAAAAGTTACGAATGTACGAATTTTTTTGTTCAATCCATTCGAAGCACGTTAAGCAACGCCATTGTAAGGGACACGGAAAATTACAAATCGAAAAAAATAAAAAAAAGTTACGAATCGAAAAAAAAGTTACGAATCGAAAAAAAAAAAGTTACAAATCGAAAAAAAAAAATTACGAATGTACGAATTTTTTCGTTCAATCCATTCGAAGCACGTTAAGCAGCGCCATTGTAAGGGACACGGAAAATTACCAATTCTACACAAAAAAAAAAGTTACGAATGTACGAATTTTTTTCGTTCATTTTTGTTGTTCCTGTTTTCGTTTTTCGGATTTTCTTCATTTGTACATTCGTTGTTTCTAATTAGTTTTTTTCGGATTTTCGTTGTTTTTCGGATTCGAATGATTCGAACGATTCGTTATTCGGATTCGTTCGATTCGAACGATTCGTTCATTCGTACGAAAACGAACGAACGAAAAAAAAACGAAAAAAAAACGAAAAACGAAAAAAAACTAAACGAATTGCACATGTCTATTGATCTGACAGGAAAAGAGTGAGCTCCTACCTTCCTATAGTGACTCCTGCCTAGGTAGCGGAGATGTGGAGAACAGGATGTGTTTTGTAGTCCCATCCTGGGGTGACAACACTGCTCCTCCATAGACAAAGCCTGGTGAGTGAGCGTTGTCACCTAAGGACGGGAAGTGTTACTAAAAGGATCAACAGGTAAAAAAACAGGCACCACATCTGAATGCAGGCACCACATCTATGGAGCGGTAAGCAACAATGAATGTAAAGTAGTAGGTTTCTAGCTGTGCATCCCACCAAGGTCGCTTTGATTTCTGTGAGGACATCAGCTTAGACTACAAGTGGCAGCTGCCACCCAGGGCCGTTTTTAAGGCAGGGCAAAAGGGGCAGCTGCCCTGGGCCCTGTCATTGTTGTGGGGCCCAAAGCAGCTGCCTCATACTTGCCAACTATCCTGGTTTAAATTCCCTTGTCCCTTGAGGTTTTAGTCCTGTGCTGTGTCCCAATATCTCAGTGTGAAGTGCTGCTACTAATGCTGCCCAGCTCTGCCCTATTGTTGTGTACAGATGATTTACCTGCAGACCCTGTGTTTACATGTAAATTACCGGCATTCATATGTAAATAGTGGTGGCATTCATATGTAAATAGCGATGGCCAGCGGCATTGATATGTATATCATGCCCCCCTGAGGTCATATTCACAGTAATCTCTAGCAACCAATCATCAAGCAGAAATCATGTGCTGTAACCTCTAGCAACTAATCAGTGAGCCATAATGTGTGCTGTAACCTCTAGCAACCAGTCAGTGAGCGGTAATGATACACTAACCTCTGGCAACCAATTGCAATAGCTGTCTGATCTGATTCAGTAAACTGATTTTGAGTCTAGCTGCTATTAATTGTATGTCTCAGAGTAGGGGGAGAGCAAAACTGCATGGGGGGGGGGGGGGCAAGAAAAGTTTTGCCCAGGGTCCAATCAATATTAAAGACGGCCCTGCTGCCACCTACCAGCCAAGCCAATAGAGATGAACCAAACCAAATCCCATTTCCCCTATTCACAGAACTCACTCTGTAATGTACACTCTGGGAGACGGTATGTGAGTTTAGGCAGCTGACCAGCCAAGTTTTAGACTTCCATGACTTCCAAGCCGAAGAGTGAGAATCAAGGGGGAAAAAAGCTAAAGAGGGTAAAGATATCATTCCTCCATAGATAAGTTAGACCTTTATACTCAGATATCTAGCATCGGCCCCATCAGGGGTCATCAGTACTGGAGACTCACCTATCCCCAGAGCGAGGTGCTGCCAGGCTGCTACTGAAGAGCAGAGGAGCCAGCAGGATCAGGAGGAGAGCCATCATGGTGGAAATCCTGCAAGACAGACACATTGAATTATGTAGCAGATTTCCGCTAAGTGAATTTAGTCCTTGTTATACATTATAACCCAATGTGGACACCCAAAAAAAAAGTTGACACCTGAAGGAGTTGCTGAATTTTAATGAGTTTTCCTGCTTTTCCTACTGGTGACCTGCCCTGTAGCTTCAACCAGACACTTATTGAACCTCTGAAGGTGACTGACAGTCTTGAAGGCCGCCATACTTTTTTTGCAAAGTGTATTGACTCAATAGTTTAGGTCTTTGCCTACCAGGCTTTGCATGAAGATGATGTGAATCCAGAGGTCTTTGCCTGATTGGATGTGAGTCCAGAGGTCCTAGCCTCCGAGGGTTTTTCTGGAGAGGATGTGGGTCCAGAGGTCCTTACCTCCTAGGCCTTGCCTGGAGAGAATGTGAGTCCAGAGGTCTGTGCATACCAGGCTTTGCATGAAGATGATGTGAATCCAGAGGTCTTTACCTGATTGGATGTGAGTCCAGAGGTCCTAGCCTCCGAGGGTTTTTCTGGAGAGGATATGGGTCCAATGAGAGAATGTGAGTCCAGAGGTCTTGGCCTCCCAGGTTTTGCCTGGAGAGAATGTGCCTGGAAAGGATGCCATCATGGGAGGTCTATGACTTCCAGGCTACTGCCTGGGGAGGTGTAGCCCATAAAAGCTGCAGTATTTCCCTTCCATGCCCTTTTGCCTGGGGGAGGAAACTGAAGGTACAAAAAAGTTTGGCTTAGAGAGTTGCCTGTCTGGGCTTAAAGCGTAGGGAGAAAGAGTAGCAAGGACCATAGTTACATACTGTAGTTAGTCAGGTGGAAAAAAAGACACAAGTCCATCTAGACCAGCAAATAGATCACTCCAATTAGTAGCTTCTTTTAGTATCACCTGTCACAGACTCTATAGGTTCATATGGGCAGCTACCTTAAAGTATCTTCAGCATCTGCCACAGACCAGATTAGGATTTTTCAGACCTCCTGCAATGGCCAGTTCTGGAGCTTTAAGCCCAGACAGGCAACTCTCTGAGCCAAACTTTTTTGTACCTTCAGTTTCCTCCCCCAGGCAAAAGGGTATGGAAGGGAAATCCTGCATCTTTTTGGGCTACACCTCCCCAGGCAGTAGCCTGGAAGTCATAGACCTCCCATGATGGCATCCTTTCCAGGCACATTCTCTCCAGGCAAAACCTGGGAGGCCAAGACCTCTGGACTCACATTCTCTCCAGGCAAGGTCTGGGAGATAAGGACCCCTGGACTCACATCCTCTCCAGAAAAACCCTTGGAGGCTAAAACCTCTGGACTCACATCCAATCAGGCAAAGAACTCTGGATTCACATCATTGCCATGCAAAGCCTGGTAGGCAAAGATCTCAAGACTCACATCCTCTCCAGGCAAAACCCAGGCGGTAAGGACATCTGGAATCAAAGCCTGAGAGGCAAGGACCTCTGGACTCAAATACACTCCAGGCAATTCCTTGGAGGCCAAGACCTCTGGACTCACATTCTCTCCAGGCAAAGCCTGGAAGGCCAAGACCTCTGTACTCACATTCCTTCCAGGCATAGCCTTGGAGGCCAGGACCTATGGACTCATATCCCTTTCAGACACAGCTTGAGAGGCAAGGACCTCTGGACTCACATCCAATCAGGCAAAGCCTAGGAGGCAAGGACCTCTGGACCCACATTCTCTTCAGGTAAAGCCCAGGAGGCAAGGACCTCTGGACTCACATTCTCTCCAGGCAATGCCTAGGAGGCAAGGACCTCTGGACTCACATTCTCTCTAGGCAATGCCTAGGAGGCAAGGACATCTGGACTCAAGTTCTCTCTAGACAAAGCCTGGGAGGCAAGGACCTCTGAAATGATATTCTCTCCAGGCATAGCTTGGGAGGCAAGGACCTCTGGACTCACATCCTCTTCAGGCATAGTTTGTGAGGCAAGAACCTCTGGACTCACAGCTGTTCCAGGAAAAGCCTAGGAGGAAAGGACCCTTCTAAAAGCTCACTCCAAATATTTATCCACTTTCCCACCCTGCATCACTGGCAATAACCCCTCAGTGATTGGCCAGGGAGAGATAAATATTTATAACCCAATCAATTGTATCTTCACACATGATCTGCCGGAGCACACTCCCAAGTAACAGGCAGAAGCAAATAATGTCCTTGGGCTTAGGAGAACCATAATGAACCTAGATAAAATAAACAAAGCTCAGGCTAGCTACAGCCTAGCCACAAACACTACATTTAGACTAGGAACAGTTCAGCATACGACCGGGTCTCCATATAAAAAACCCAGATAGAAGAGTTGCAGAGACCGTGCAGTCCTGGAACGGTGAAACTTGTGACGGGATTTGCTGTTACTATAAGTCCAGCGAGGCTCCATGCACACTGGCTTAAAAAAACGCTGCTTCTACAGGAGTTTTGTGTTCTGCCTGTAGAAGCTACTCAATGTTATCCTATGTGTCCATGCACATTAGGACGTTAAGAGGCATATTTTGATTTTACTGTTTAGCGGCAGAAAAAAAAAACCCTTCTGGTTCGCGTTTCTGATTGGAGCTTGGAGGCAGAAAAAAAGTAAGAAACTTCCCTTTATGCTGGGAATGTAGGGCTTTTTTCCTTTTGGTTCCTCCTGATATCTTGCTCCGGTATGATATAAAAAAGAAAAAGACACAAACAAAAAACCATTGCGCAGCGCTCTATTCAACCATCAAACAAAGAAGATCTTTTAGGTGGTTGCCTACAGCTATACAACTCACATGTACCCAGTAGGGGTTTGCGCGTTCAAATCCTGCTAATGGTCAGGCTCAGACAGCCCGTTCCTCCTCACTGTGCTGTGCTGTGCTTAGCACTGTCACTTGGGCTCCTCCTCCCGACGCGTGTCATCACAGGTCACGTGACTTTCTCAAGGGTTTCTCAAGGGTTTCGCAAACACCTACTGGGTACATGTGAGTTGTATAGCTGTAGGCAACCACCTAAAAGATCTTCTTTGTTTGATGGTTGAATAGAGCGCTGCGCAATGGTTTTTTGTTTGTGTCTTTTTCTTTTTTATATCATACCGGAGCAAGATATCAGGAGGAACCAAAAGGAAAAAAGCCCTACATCCCAGCATAAAGGGAAGTTTCTTTTTTTCTCTCTTTTTTTTTTTCTCTAGCATTTCTAATTGTGTCCCAGATATCATTAGTGGATGTGAAGAGTTATTTCATTAATTATCTAACTCATTTAATGGACTGCTATCACCTATGGGATTAATGTAATATTTAACTACCCATTAATTCATCAATTAATTAGCTAATCCATCAGGTCAAGCCTGTATTGGCTTTTGGAATTTATATATCCCCATATGCATCACTGGCATAAACTGGATATTTCCTTTCTTTGACACATTATAACACATACTTGTTTTTACCCACATTTTGAAGCACTTTATTTATTTAAAACACATTGTATTTATTTTTAACACATTGTGTATTTATTTATTTATTTATTAAATTGGTTACAATTTCATTGTAACTTGAAGTTTATATATATATTTTTGTGCACCTGGGATTGTCACGCAAGCACTTATATATTTTATTATACCATGACATTTGTCTTTTAACCTCACCTGCTGATCTAAATAGACTAAGATTGATATTGCGCACTATTTATACTCTAGTATTTATTTGCTTATTCTTTTTTTTTTTTTTATATATCTTTATTTATCAAAATTTTCTGTTACAAATCAGTTTACATTACACTTACACACAAATAACTAAAGAATTGCATCTACTTCATATCGTAACATATATGGTTATCATATTACATCTTAATTATGACTTTATATGCTCCTTCATGTTACTGGCGTCTCAATAATGGTTCTACAACATTCTCTCCTTGCCAATCAGTCAGTTCATAAACAAAAAAAAAAAAAAAAGGAAGAAGAAAAAAAGAGGAGAAAGAAAAAAAAAAAAAAAAATATTTGCTTATTCTTTTAAGTGTAGGACACACTTTAATGGTGCAGCATATCATTTGGTCATCTTATCTATTTTATTTGGTTTTCTAAAACATTTTTAATATTTTTATTCTCCTATCAGCGCTTTAGTACTCACTTTGCACAGAAAAAAAGTAAAACTCTCCTGAACTCATCTAGACTTTGTACAAAAAAATGCTCTATATGACCGTTCTTTACACCCAAGAGAACAGACGTTTTTTTTTAAGCCCAGTGTGCATAGAGCCTGAAAGAAAGGTCATTCTTATCTCACCGCCAGCATTGAGGTTCAGGATAATCTTTGCTAGGACTGGTTCCAGTTTTTATCAAACCTTCTTCAAATCATTAACACTTATTGTTCAATTTCACCTTCCTCTGGTAAATGTTTGACTTTCTCAGAGTAAACAGATTTCTTCCCTAATGAAGGTGCTGTCCAGGATCTGTGGAAAGGAGTGCCAAGGAGTCAGACTCGTAACTTCCTAATCATGCAGAGTCCCGTAACAGGGACCCAACCACAGACCTCCATGAAACACATTTAAACTGTCCTGAGAACTGACACTGATGAAGAATTGGGCTACTACCAAACGAGGGCCCTGCAGGACAGAACTATCATTACTTATCTTAGATCTAGATTTATCACCATACCTCTCAACTGTCTCTGACTTTGAAGAACTTCCTGTAGCGCCGGGCTCCTGACGAGCATGTATTTTGTAAATTTAATGTTCCTAAAACCACAGTTGGGTTTTAGGGTTAATTGCACTAAATTATGGTTTCAGTGCCAGCCTGGCTGGATTGCGCTGTGTTCTGCTTGGTCATAGGTGTTGTTGTCACCTCTGGCAAGTATTAGACCGCAGTTTGGCTGGCTCTCTCGGAACCCACCAATGAGAGTGTCGTCTCGCTGTGAATTCTGGGAGAGGGTAATTAAGGTACTGAGATCACATGCTTCTGGGTTCCGGTCCAGAAGATCTTTTTGTCTGTTTGGTCCTGGTTCTCCCGACCAGCCCTCAGGGGCCCTCATGGCCTGGGGTGCGGATCCATCCAATTGCGAGTCTCGGGGCTGGCTAGCCCGAGGCAACGTAACTGGAAGGAGGATTCCAAGGTGGTCCGGTGCCGTCTCGTCTGTGGAGAGGCCCAGCAACTGAGAGAGCAACCAGAGGAGGACTCTTCGGGAGAGGGCCATGCGCAAGGCTGGTACCTCAGCAAGAGCCTGGAAGCTAAGTTGAAAGACACCAAGTGAATCTACACTCATACGGTATCGCCGGACCGGCTGCAAGATACTGGTACCGTACAAGAGCTCTTTAAGTTTATCTACATCCTTCAGTTACAAACAAGTCTGTGGCAGAGACTTTATTCACAAGTTCTACAACCAAGTCTGTGGCAGAGACTTTATTCACAAGTTCTACAACCAAGTCTGTGGCAGAGACTTTATTCTATCTGAGCACTCTATCGGTTGCTAGGCCTGGTGAGAGGAGGTTTATCCGATAGCAGTGGGAATCCAGTTGTGAGTGGCTATTCTCTGAATTCTATAGTGAGAGACTTTCAAGTATTTGAGCAGTTCCAAGAGTACCTGAACTTCCTACCCAACCCCTCTATCCTTTACTGAGAGACTGTGTTTTGTCTACTCTTTTTTGCAAATAAAAATCCCAAAGTGGATCCAGTGTCAGTTTCTGCAATTCTTTGGGCCATCTACCTTGGGAAACCCCTAGACGCAATCAAGGTCAAGAAGGTAACAGTAAGCCCAAATCAAACCAGCAGCTCCTTTGGGGGTCAGTGCTACATTCCCATCTTTGGGAACTCAGTCCTTCTATCCTACTCTGGGAACCCAATCCCTCTGTCCTTTTTGAGTAACCAAACCCTCTATCCCTCTTCGTGAACCCAGTCCTTCTGTGTCTTTTTGAGAACCTATTCTCTCTGTCCCACCTTGGGAACTCAAACCCTTTCTCCCTTTTTGGGAACTCAATCTCTCTGTCTTTTTTCAGTCTCTCTGTCCCTGTTTGTCCCGCCTTGGGAACCCAATCCTGTTTGTGAACCTGTTCTCTCTGTCCCACTCTGGGAACCCAATCCCTCTGTCACCTTTTGTGAAACAAATCCCTCTAACCATGTTTATGTGCCCAATCCCTCTGTCCCTTTTTGTGAACCAAATCACAATATTTCCAATGCACACATTCCTGAACATGGCTGTTCCGTATTGGGGGGTGCTGCAGTGACCCCAGGCTGGAAACCGTAGATACTCAATGCAAGACATGTCACCAGCACACCAAGGATACTTCAAATGGGTCCAAAGCTTTATTATGTGGACACATGGTACATACAAAGGCAACGTTTCGAAGCAACACAGGGCCCCTTCATCAGGCAGGTGATCTACGGTATAACATGTGACCACCTAATAAAGCTTTGCATCTGTTTCAGGTGTGCTGGTGACATTTCTTTGCATTTTGGTGAACCGAATCCCTCTTTACGAACCCTTGCTTTCCATCCTTTATTTAGAACCCAGTCCCTCTTTGCAAACCCAATCCCTCTGTTCTTATTTGGGGGGCCCCCAGATGCTGCACCCCTTGTGAATGAGTAAAGGGTACATAGTAAAAAAAAGTCACACAATGTACATCTACCATCAATCATGTCATCCAGCGATGTAGATTCACATCAGTCCAGGGGTGGAATGACCATTCGGTCACTTGGGCACTGCCCGAGGGCCCCGGGCCACTAGGGGGCCCCATCAGGGTTGCCAGCCTCAGTAAAACCAGGGACAGTATGTAAAAATCTGTGTTTTTTTTTTTTACATCCGTCTCTGAAATGTCCCTTACCGACATCCTTTTGGTCTAAAAATCCCAAGATTATAGCTGCCCCACCTCTCCAGTACCTTCTCAGCCAATAGAAACATGTCTGTGTATACTGTGTGTATATTGTGTGATTGTATACTGTGTGTGTGTATACTGTGTGGCCCCATAATCTCCTATTGCCCGGTGGCCCCATGAGTTGTCAGTCCGCCCTTGCATCAGTCATGTTGCCTGCCTACCCTCTGAAAGAAAATTAATTTGCCACCCATCAACATGATGTTAACATGACAACTGCTTGCCTGCTTCTGGTGGCTCTGGTGGATGACTGCTGTAATAATGTAAAGTAAGTAAAGTAAAGGGCTGGGATATGGCCAGATTTGGTCAATAATATTACCCAGTAGACCCCTTTCCTTTACATGAGCCATCATCCACCTTACCTGTCAGAAGTGGGTGAGCGTCTGTCAGGTTAATGTTGTTTCGGCATATAGCGTTTTATTTTTCTTTCTGCAGGTCGGTGGGCGTCAAGCATAAGGAGAATTTAAATTGCTGGAAGGCATTAATGACAATAAATGTACATCGTGGGACATTCTTGGGGTTTTTGTTAAAACGACTTGATAAAAACTTGAAGGACCTGGTATGAATTTATGGGAGAAACCCCACACAATTTTTTTTTTCTTTATTCTGACTCTTTGTTTACATGGTTGGGAATTCTGGACCGTGTAAGTGAATGGGACCCGTGGCAATGGTTGTTATGGGCTTGGCGGTGCCTACATCCTTAGCAACCATTGCCAGCAGTAAGCTACCATATATAAGTAATGCAGCTATTATACATCATGTTTGGCTCTAGCCAAACGGTAAGTATTCACACGTTCATCCGAATGCCCGAACATGTATAGCTTTGGTCTGAAATTGGTCAGTGATGTCATATTGGGGGTGTAGTGTTCTATGTATAGAGAGTAAAAGAATTGTATTATGATCGTGCCCATTGGTAATCATGTTGGAGTGGGAATGGTGGGTCATGTTGGGGTGGGGTTGGTCATTAATTTGGAGTGGGGGTGGTCAGTCATGTTGGGGGTTGTCGCTCATGTTGCGGTGGGGATGGTCGGTCATGTTGGAGTGGTGGTGGTGTGTCATGTTGGGATGGGGGTGGTCAGTGATGGTGGAGGTGTAGAGTTCTATGTATAGAGCGTAAAAGAATTGTATTGTGATGGTGTCTGGTAGTCAGTCATGTTGGGATGAGGGTGGTCGGTGATGTTGGAGATGTAGAGTTCCATGTATAGAGTGTAAAACAATTATATTATGATGGTGTCTAAAGATAGGTCATGTTGTTTGGCCCCTGCGTGGGCAAGTTTACGTGTTAATGAAAAACTTAATAAAAAAGATTTTACAAAAAAAAACATAGGTCATGTTAGGATGGGGGTGGTCGGTGAATTTTGAGGTGCAGTGGTCTATGTATAGAATGTAATAGAATTGTATTATGATGGTGTCTAGTGGTCGATGATGTTAGGGTGGGAGTGGTGGGTGATTTTATGGTGGGGGTGGTGGGTGATGTTAGGGTGGGGGGTGGTGGGTGATGTTAGGGTGGGGGGTGGTGGGTGATGTTGGAGGGGGAATATTGGGTTATGTTGTGGTGGGGGTGGTGAGTCATGTTGGGATGGGGGTGGTCGGAGTTGTTGGAGGTGTAGTGTTCTTTGTATAGAGTGTAAAAGAATTGTATTATGATGGTGTCCAGTGGTTGGTGATGTTGGGGTGGGGGTGGTAGGTCATGTTGGTATGGGGATGGTCAGTGATGTTGGAAGTGTAGTGTTCTATGTATAGAGTGTAATAGAATTGTAATAGAATTATGATGGTGCCCGGGATTGGTGATGTTGGGGTGTATAGTTCTACATGTAGGGTATATTCAGTATGACATCCTGGTGTCCGGGGGTCAGTGATGTTGGAGTGTAGAGTTCTATGTGTTGGGTATATTGTATGAGGTCCTGGGATGAGGTTGTCGGTGATGTTAGGGTGTAGCGTTCCATGTGTAGGGTATATGGGGTTGGTACGGTATGATGTCCTGGGGTCAGGTGATCAGTGATGTTGGGGTGTAGAGTTCAGGTGTAGGGTATACTTGGTATGACATCCTGAGGTTAGGTGGTCAGTGATTTGGGGTGAAGAAATCTATGTGTAAGGTATATTGGGTATGACATCCTTGGGTCGAGTGGTCAGTGATGTTGAGGTGAAGAGTTCTTGTGTAAGGTGTATGTAGTATGACATCCTGGGGTCAGGTGGTTGGGGATGTTGGGGTGTAGAGTTCTATGTGTAGGATATATCGGGTATTACGTCCTGGGGTCAGACAGTCGGTGACGTTGGAGTGTAGAGTTCTATGTGTAGGGTATATTGGGTATGATGTCCTGGGGTCAGGTGGTTGAGGATGTTGGGGTGTAGAGTTCTATGTGTAGGATATAACGGGTATGACGTCCTGGGGTCAGACAGTCGGTGACGTTGGAGTGTAGAGTTCTATGTGTAGGGTATATTGGGTATGATGTCCTGGGGTCAGGTGGTTGAGGATGTTGGGGTGTAGAGTTCTATGTGTAGGATATATCGGGTATGACGTCCTGGGGTCAGACAGTCGGTGACGTTGGAGTGTAGAGTTCTATGTGTAGGGTATATTTTGTATGACGTCCTGGGGTCAGGTGGTTGGTGATGTTGGGGTGTTGAGATCTATGTGTGGGGTATATCAGGTATGACATCCTGGGGTCAGGTGGTCAGTGATATTGGGGTGTAGAGTTCATGTGTAGAGTATACGTGGTATGATGTCCTGGGTTCAGGTGTTCAGTGATGTTGGGGTATAGAGCTCTATGTTTCGAGTATATTCGGTATGAGATCCTGGAGTCAGGTGGTCAGTGATGTTGGCGTGTAGAGTTCTATGTGTAGGGTATATGTGTTCGGTATGATTTCCCGGGGTCAGGTGGTCGGTGATGTTGGCGTGTAGAGTTCTATGTGTAGGGTATGTGTGTTCGGTATGATGCCCCGGGGTCAGGTGGTTGGTCATGTTGGCGTGTAGAGTTCTATGTGTGGGGTATGTGTGTTCGGTATGATGTCCTGGGTTCAGGTGTTCAGTGATGTTGGGGTATAGAGCTCTATGTTTCGAGTATATTCGGTATGAGATCCTGGAGTCAAGTGGTCAGTGATGTTGGCGTGTAGAGTTCTATGTGTAGGGTATGTGTGTTCGGTATGATTTCCCGGGGTCAGGTGGTCGGTGATGTTGGCGTGTAGAGTTCTATGTGTAGGGTATGTGTGTTCGGTATGATGCCCCGGGGTCAGGTGGTTGGTCATGTTGGCATGTAGAGTTCTATGTGTAGGGTATGTGTGTTCGGTATGATTTCCCGGGGTCAGGTGGTCGGTGATATTGGCGTGTAGAGTTCTATGTGTAGGGTATGTGTGTTTGGTATGATGTCCCGGGGTCAGGTGGTCGGTGATGTTGGCGTGTAGAGTTCTATGTGTGGGGTATGTGTGTTCGGTATGATTTCCCGGGGTCAGGTGGTCGGTGATGTTGGCGTGTAGAGTTCTATGTGTAGGGTATGTGTGTTTGGTATGATGTCCCGGGGTCAGGTGGTCGGTGATGTTGGCGTGTAGAGTTCTATGTGTAGGGTATGTGTGTTCGGTATGATTTTCCGGGGTCAGGTGGTCGGTGATGTTGGCGTGTAGAGTTCTATGTGTAGGGTATATTGGGTATGATGTCCTGGGGTCAGGTGGTTGAGGATGTTGGGGTGTAGAGTTCTATGTGTAGGATATATCGGGTATGACGTCCTGGGGTCAGACAGTCGGTGACGTTGGAGTGTAGAGTTCTATGTGTAGGGTATATTGGGTATGACGTCCTGGGGTCAGGTGGTTGGTGATGTTGGGGTGTTGAGATCTATGTGTGGGGTATATCAGGTATGACATCCTGGGGTCAGGTGGTCAGTGATATTGGGGTGTAGAGTTCATGTGTAGAGTATACGTGGTATGATGTCCTGGGTTCAGGTGTTCAGTGATGTTGGGGTATAGAGCTCTATGTTTCGAGTATATTCGGTATGAGATCCTGGAGTCAGGTGGTCAGTGATGTTGGCGTGTAGAGTTCTATGTGTAGGGTATGTGTGTTCGGTATGATGTCCCGGGGTCAGGTGGTCGGTGATGTTGGCGTGTAGAGTTCTATGTGTAGGGTATGTGTGTTCGGTATGATTTCCCGGGGTCAGGTGGTCGGTGATGTTGGCGTGTAGAGTTCTATGTGTAGGGTATGTGTGTTCGGTATGATGTCCCGGGGTCAGGTGGTCGGTGATGTTGGCGTGTAGAGTTCTATGTGTAGGGTATGTGTGTTCGGTATGATGTCCCGGGTTTAGGTGGACGGTGATGTTGGCGTGTAGAGTTCTATGTGTAGGGTATGTGTGTTTGGTATGATGTCCCGGGTTCAGGTGGACGGTGATGTTGGGGTGATATATGGGTTCGGTATTAGGTCCTGGGTTCAGGTGGTGGCACATTGCAGTGATGAGGACATTGCATTCAGGATTATCCTGCAGGGAGAAATGGAAGAATTCTGCAGTCGTGGCGCTCACCTTCTGTGTCTGCAGCTCCGTCATCTGCTGTGTGCTGTGTCACATTCTCCTTCTGCAGTACACAGCACTGCCCTCCCCACCACATCATCATCCTCCTCTGTAACCTCTTCACTGCCAGAGGCTGCACCTCCCAACTACTACCACCATCTTCACTATCCTCTGTAACCTCTTCACTGCCAGAGGCTGCACCTCCCCATCACTACCACCATCTTCACCATCCTCTGTAACCTCTTCACTGCCAGAGGCTGCACCTCCCCACCACTACCACCATCTTCACCGTCCTCTGTAACCTCTTCACTGCCAGAGACTGCACCTCCCCACCACTACCACCATCTTCACCATCCTCTGTAACCCCTTCACTGCCAGAGACTGCACCTCCCCATCACTACCACCATCTTCACCATCCTCCTCTGTAACCTCTTCACTGCCAGAGACTGCACCTCCCCACCACTACCATCATCTTCACCATCCTCTGTAACCTCTTCACTGCCAGAGGCTGCACCTCCCCACCACTACCACCATCTTCACCATCCTCTGTAACCTCTTCACTGCCAGAGGCTGCACCTCCCCACCACTACCACCATCTTCACCGTCCTCTGTAACCTCTTCACTGCCAGAGACTGCACCTCCCCACCACTACCACCATCTTCACCATCCTCTGTAACCCCTTCACTGCCAGAGACTGCACCTCCCCATCACTACCACCATCTTCACCATCCTCCTCTGTAACCTCTTCACTGCCAGAGACTGCACCTCCCCACCACTACCATCATCTTCACCATCCTCTGTAACCTCTTCACTGCCAGAGACTGCACCTCCCCACCATTACCATCATCATCCTCCTCCTCTGTAACCTCTTCACTGCCAGAGACTGCACCTCCCCATCACTACCACCATCTTCACCATCCTCTGTAACCCCTTCACTGCCAGACACTGTCCTTCTTCACCACCACCATCATCATCATCATCCTCCTCTGTAACCTCTTCACTGCCAGAGACTGCACCTCCCCACCACTACCATCATCTTCACCATCCTCTGTAACCCCTTCACTGCCAGACACTGTCCTTCTTCACCACCACCATCATCTTCACCATCCTCTGTAACCTCTTCACTGCCAGAGACTGCACCTCCCCATCACTACCACCATCTTCATCATCCTCTGTAACCTCTTCACTGCCAGACACTGTCCTTCTTCACCACCACCATCATCGTCATCATCCTCCTCTGTAACCCCTTCACTGACAGACACTTCCCTCCTCACCACCAACATCTTCTGTAACCCTTTCACTGCCAGACACTGTCCTTCCTCACCACCGTCACCATTATCATCCTCCTCTGTAACCCCTTCACTGCCAGACACTGTCCTTCCTCACCACCATCACCATCATCATCACCATCCTCTGTAACCCCTTCACTGCCAGAGACTGCACCTCCTCACCACCATCATCATCACCATATTCTGTAACCCTTTCACTGCCAGACACCGCTCCCTCCTCACCATCATCATCCTCCTCCTCCTCTGTAACCCTTTCACTGCCAGACACCGCTCCCTCCTCACCATCATCATCCTCCTCCTCTGTAACCCCTTCACTGCCAGACACCGCTCCCTCCTCTCCATCATCATCCTCCTCCTCTGTAACCCCTTCACTGCCAGACACCGCTCCCTCCTCTCCATCATCATCCTCCTCCTCTGTAACCCCTTCACTGCCAGACACCGCTCCCTCCTCACCATCATCATCCTCCTCCTCCTCTGTAACCCTTTCACTGCCAGACACCGCTCCCTCCTCACATCATCCTCCTCTGTAACCCCTTCACTGCCAGACACCGCTCCCTCCTCACCATCATCATCCTCCTCCTCTGTAACCTCTTCACTGCCAGACACCGCTCCCTCCTCACCATCATCATCCTCCTCTGCAACCCCTTCACTGCCAGACACCGCTCCCTCCTCACCATCATCATCCTCCTCCTCCTCTGCAACCCCTTCACTGCCAGACATTGCACACTCCTCCTCTTCCTCCTCATTATCCTCCTCTCTGTAACCCCTTCACTGCCAGACACTTCTCGCCATCATCACTCTCCATAACCCCTTCACTGGCAGACACCTCCTCACCCCCATCACCACCATCCTCTTTAACCCCTTCACTGCCAGACACTGCACCTCCTCACCATCATTATCCTCTGTAACTCCTTCACTGCCAGACACTGTACCCTCATCATCGTCCTCCACTGTAACCCCTTCATTGCCAGGCATTGCACCCTCCTCCTCTTCCTCCTCCTCATCCCCCTCTCTGTAACCCCTTCACTGCCAGACACTTCTCATCATCACCCCCCATAAACCCTTCACTGCCAGACACTACCCCCTCCTCCTCAGCACACCATGGTGAGATGATACAACAGATGCAGCGATCCGTAGTAGACAATCGTTCACAACTGTAACATTTGGGCAGACATCTCTGGAGATGGAAGGAATTAACACCCAGAGATTGTAGGTTGGTGTCTTTGTACAAACATAGAAAACCATCACCTCCATGGAGGGGGAGAAGCCAATAAATGGTCCAATACAATGAATGAATGTCCTGTCTGTGTGTGCTAAGCTCAGAATCCATCCTCCTGGAGGGATCGTTGGATTGTTTTACCAGCGTCTGTATGCTCGGCCACAACAAGCTCGCTGTTCTATTGAATTGCATTGTGTGTGTGCTGATTGTGCACGGATTAGTAAATGGAAGCTATCGCATCTGCCAGACACTGGTCTGTGCGTGTATGATTGTCTAGCACAGGGGTCTCCAAACTTTCCAAACAAAGGGCCAGTTTACTGTCCTTCATACTTTAGAGGGGCCGGACTGTGGCTATTGAGAGTAGGAAAGGTCCCAACGTCAATAGGTAAAAAAAGAAAAAAAACATCTTTGGTGTCAATGGAAAGGATTATGCCTCGTTGTTGTTGTTGGGCCCCATTGTTGGTGTCATTGGGAGGAATTGGGCCCTATTGTGGGTGTCATTGGGCCCCATTGTTGGTGTCATTAGGAGGAATTGTGCCCTATTGTTGGTGTCACTGGGAGGAATTGGGCCAGATTGTTGGTGTCATTAGGAGGAATTGTGCCCTATTGTTGGTGTCATTGGGAGGAATTGGGCCCCATTGTTGGTGTAATTAGGAGGAATTGTGCACTATTGTGGGTGTCACTGTGAGGAATTGGGCCCCATTGTTGGTGTAATTAGGAGGAATTGTGCTCTATTGTGGGTGTCATTGGGAGGAATTGGGCCCTATTGTTGGTGTCATTGGGAGGAATTGGGCCCCATTGCTGGTGTAATTAGGAGGAATTGTGCCCTATTGTTGGTGTCATTAGGAGGAATTGTGCCCTATTGTTGGTGTCATTGGGAGGAATTGGGCCCCATTGTTGGTGTAATTAGGAGGAATTGTGCACTATTGGGGATGTCATTGGGCCCCATTGTTGGTGTCATTAGAAGGAATTGTGCCCTATTGTCGGTGTCATTGGGAGGAATTAGGCCCCATTGTTGATGTCATTGGGAGGAATTGGGCCCCATTGTTAGTGTAATTAGGAGGAATTGTGCACTATTGTGGGTGTCATTGGGCCCCATTGTTGGTGTCATTAGGAGGAATTGTGCCCTATTCTGGGTGTCATTGGGAGGAATTGTGCCCTATTGTTGGTGTCATTGGGAGGAATTGGGCCCCATTGTTGGTGTAATTATGAGGAATTGTGCACTATTGTGGGTGTCATTGGGCCCTATTGTTGGTGTCATTAGGAGGAATTGTGCCGTATTGTGGGTGTCATTGGGCCCTATTGTTGGTGTCATTAGGAGGAATTGTGCCCTATTGTGGGTGTCATTGGGGCCCCATTGTTGGTGTCATTAGGAGGAATTGTGACCTATTGTTGGTGTCATTAGGAGGAATTGGGCCCCATTGTTGGTATCATTAGTATTGATGACAGTGGGGGGAATTATGTTCCATTGTTGGCATCAGTAGCTTAAATAGTGCCCCAAGGGCTGGATAAAAGCAGGCAAAGGGCTGCATTTGGCCCCCGGGCCCCAGTTTGGAGACCACTGGTCTAGCAGACCAATCAGATGGTGGCTATCTACCCTAAATCATGTGTCTGGTGTGTGTGGGCAGTGAGAAAAGTGACTGTGACAAAATTTTACCTCACAGGATAGCTCAGGAAATCCCAGAAGTTTGCTGAAATCATTTAGCTACCTCATAACCCTTAGAGGGCGCCACATTGTATGCAAAATTTGTATTTGTGTCTGTGTCCTTCCAGTCACCACCCTCTAGTGGTGGCTGGTGGTATTGCAGTCTGTGATAACTATTTCACTGCCTTGTTTTACCTCCCCAAAGTAAGGTCTCTCCTCGTTCCTCTTCCACCACCTTTGTAAGCAAGGCACTATGGGGGGGGGGGGGGGTGATCCTTGACAGTGACCCCCTTCACTGACAGACATTGCGAGGGAGCTACATTGAGGAACTATTATTCCTGCTGCAAGCACTGTCTGGCATTATCACCTGTAATGCATTTATGAGCACAGGTGGGAAATCTTCCAGTAAGGTGATGATCGGGATGAAGCCGATTCTCTCTCATATATGGCTCATACAGGTTTGTAACAAAATGCCAACATTTAGGTCTTGTTCACACCAATGCATTGTGATAACACACACGTTACCAAACTCCTTACTCACGTTGGCGCAACGCAATGCCGTTCGTTGGGGCATTGCCAAAAATGCTTCATGCGCCCTTTTGGTGCATTTTAGTTCATTCGATTTAAAGTGGTTAGAAAACCTGACATATTGTAAGAGTCCGGGGCTTACTATGCATGCACCAATGGCGCGTTGCCGCAAGAGGAAATCCGTGCCAACTGAGCATGCGCCAAAAACCCTCCCCCAAACCGCATCAAATAGTGAATGTGGACAAATTTCACTAACGGTGGGAGGGTCTTAAAGGGGCACTAAATACCAGGAGTGCATTACATACAAAGTGTGGAATTTGAGGGGGGGGGGGGGTGTTAGTGCAGAATTCAGTAGGACACTATGTACATGTGCAGATTTTGGGGGTGTGCTATGTACAGAGTTCAGGGGTGCGCTACGTACATACTGCAGAGTAAAGGGGGCTCTTGATGTAGATAGCGACTCCTATTGTGAAGGGGGACTCCTGATATAAAGGGGGACTCCTGATGACTCCTGATGTGAAGGGGGGCTCCTGGTGTAAAGGGGTGGGGGGGGAGGGGGGACTGCTGATGTAAAGGGCCCCTTAGATGTGAAGGGAGAACTCCAAGGTGAAGGGAGTGACTCCTGATGTAAAATGATGACTCCTGATGTAAAGAGCCATTTCTGGGATGGGTGGGGAATCCACCCATCCCAGGTATTGGTAGCCAGTAGAGTAGTCCCCTCTCCTCCTCCCAAACAGTAATGGCCCATACAATACCCCCTCCCCTCCAGACATTGGTGGCCCATAGAATATCCTTCCATTCCCAGACATTAGTGGCCCGTAGCATATCCTCCCATTCCCAGACATTAGTGGCCCATAGAATATCCTCCCATTCCCAGACATTAGTGGCCCATAGAATATCCTCCCATTCCCAGACATTAGTGGCCCGTGGAATATCCTTCCATTCCCAGACATTGGTGGCCCATAGAATATCCTCCCATTCGCAGACATTAGTGGCCAGTAGAATATCTTCCCATTCCCAGGCATTAGTGGCCCATAGAGTATCCTCCCATTCCCAGACATTAGTGGCCCATAGAATATCCTCCCATTCCCAGATATTGGTGGCCCATAGAATATCCTCCCATTCCCAGACATTGGTGGCCCATAGAATATCCTCCCATTCCCAGACATTGGTGGCCCATAGAATATCCTCCCATTCCCAGACATTAGTTGCCCATAGAATATCCTCCCATTCCCAGACATTAGTGGCAAGTAGAATATCTTCCCATTCCCAGACATTAGTGGCCCGTGGAATATCCTTCCATTCCCAGACATTGGTGGCCCATAGAATATCCTCCCATTCACAGACATTAGTGGCCAGTAGAATATCTTGCCATTCCCAGACATTAGTGGCCCATAGAATATCCTCCCATTCCCAGACATTAGTGGCCCATAGAATATTCTCCCATTCCCAGATATTGGTGGCCCATAGAATATCCTCCCATTCCCAGACATTGGTGGCCCATAGAATATCCTCCCATTCCCAGACATTGGTGGCCCATAGAATATCCTCCCATTCCCAGACATTAGTTGCCCATAGAATATCCTCCCATTCCCAGACATTAGTGGCAAGTAGAATATCTTCCCATTCCCAGACATTGGTGGCCCATAGAATATCCTTCCATTCCCAAATATTGGTGGCCCATAGAATATCCTTCCATTCCCAAATATTGGTGGCCCATAGAATATCCTCCCATTCCCAAACATTAGTGGCCCATAGAATATTCTCCCATTCCCAGACATTAGTGGCCCATAGAATATCTTCCCATTCCCAGACATTAGTGGCCCATAGAATATCCTCCCATTCCCAGATATTGGTGGCCCATAGAATATCCTCCCATTCCCAGACATTGGTGGCCCATAGAATATCCTCCCATTCCCAGACATTAGTTGCCCATAGAATATCCTCCCATTCCCAGACATTAGTGGCAAGTAGAATATCTTCCCATTCCCAGACATTAGTGGCCCGTGGAATATTCTTCCATTCCCAGACATTGGTGGCCCATAGAATATCCTCCCATTCACAGACATTAGTGGCCAGTAGAATATCTTGCCATTCCCAGGCATTAGTGGCCCATAGAATATCCTCCCATTCCCAGACATTAGTGGCCCATAGAATATCCTCCCATTCCCAGACATTGGTGGCCCATAGAATATCCTCCCATTCCCAGACATTGGTGGCCCATAGAATATCCTCCCATTCCCAGACATTGGTGGCCCATAGAATATCCTTCCATTCCCAAATATTGGTGGCCCATAGAATATCCTTCCATTCCCAAATATTGGTGGCCCATAGAATATCCTCCCATTCCCAAACATTAGTGGCCCATAGAATATTCTCCCATTCCCAGACATTAGTGGCCCATAGAATATCCTCCCATTCCCAGACATTAGTGGCCCATAGAATATTCTCCCATTCCCAGACATTATTGGCCCATAGAATATCCTCCCATTCCCAGACATTAGTGGCCCATAGAATATCCTCCCATTCCCAGACATTAGTGGCCAGTAGAATATCCCCTCATTCCATCTTCCCAGATTTCATCAACCAGGAGAGCACCCCCTCTTCACAAACATTAGTAACCACTGCCAGATACTAGTGGCCAGTAGACTATACCCTCTCCTCCTCCCAGACATTAGGATCCAATAGAACGTCCTTCTCTTCACATGCTTTAGTAGAGGAATACCCCCCCCCCCCCCCCCCCGCGACATTAGTAGTCTGTAGAGTCCCGTCCCCGCCCCCCCCCCCCCCTTTCGCAGGAATTTTTTGCCAGTGGAATATTTCCCCTTGCCAGGCATTAACCACTAGTGGAACCCCCCTTCTTAATCCGGCATTAGGGCCAGTCCTTTCTAGGGGCCCCATTGGGGGAAATAATGGCAGGTAGAGTTTCCCATCCATATTATCAGTTTATAATAGTGAGAAGAATGTTCCCCTCCCATTTGCAAGTATTACTGGCTAGTAGACATGGGAACTGTCAAAAAATTAGTTTTGTTCCGTTTCGTATATAAAAAATTTGTAATTCGTAATTCGTGTACGAAATTCCGTTACGAATCGTTAGTAAAGTTACGAATCGTTACGAATCGTTAACGCGGCTAATGAATTGTCGGTTCCCGTAACACAGAGAATCCAACTACAAATCCGATGTACAAATGTACAAATGTAGTCGAATCCAACTACAAATATCGAATTTCAACTAATACGAAAGAAATTATTATAGCGGATATAACGAATGCTTCAAATGATTCGAATGAATTCGAGATTCAGTATATGTAATATCGAGAACTGTTCCTGCACAAAGTGTCATTTTTGCAGGAAAAAAAGCTATTTAAAATCACTCGCGGCTAATGAATTGTCGGCTCTGTAACACAGAGAACAGTCATTCATTGATAAAAAAAAAAAAAGCGTGGGGGTCCCCCCAAATTCAATAACCAGGCCCTTCAGGTCTGGTATGGATATTAAGGGGAACCCCAGCCAAAAAAAAAAAAAATGGCGTGGGGTCCCCCCTAAATATCCATCCCAGACCCTTCAGGTCTGGGATGGATTTTAAGGGGAACCCCAGACAAAAAATAAAAATAAATCCCGTGGGGTCCCCCTCAAAATCCATACCAGACCCTTTATCCGAGCACGCAACCTGGCAGGCCGCAGGAAAAGAGGGGGGGACTAGAGCGCCCCCCCCCCGAACCGTACCAGGCCACATGCCCTCAACATTGGGAGGGTGCTTTAGGGGTCTGAGACCCCCAAAGCACCTTGTCCCCATGTTGATGAGGACAAGGGCCTCATCCCCACAACCCTGGCCATTGGTTGTGGGGGTCTGCGGGCGGGGGGCTTATCGGAATCTGGAAGCCCCTTTAACAAAGGGACCCCCAGATCCCGCCCCCCCCCGTGTGAAATGGTAAGGGGGTACAAAAGTACCCCTACCATTTCACCAAAAAAGGTGACAAAAATTGTAAAAATTACACGGTCTTTGACAATTCCTTTATTAAAATCTTCTTTCTTCTGCTCTTCCTTCTTCCTTTCTTCATCCTTCGGTTTTCTTCATCTTCTCCTTTTAGCATTTTCTTCCATCTTCTCCTTCCTCCGATCCGCTTCTTCTTGCTCTGGTCTTCTCATCCTTCTCGTCCGGCATCTTCTTCCATGGCGTCGGCGTCTGTTCTTCTGTCGGGCCGCTCCTCGCAATGGGAGGCTCCCGCTGTGTGAGGCTTCGCTCCGGCTGACAGGTCTTTTATAACGGAGGGCACCTGGTGACCCCGCCCCCCTCTGACGTCATGGGGAAAGCCATAGGGAAGTCCCCATGACGTCCCCGTGCGTCAGAGGGGGTGGGGTCACCAGGTGCCCTCCGTTATAAAAGACCTGTCAGCTGGAGCGAAGCCTCACACAGCGGGAGCCTCCCATTGCGAGGAGCGGCCCGACAGAAGAACAGACGCCGACGCTATGGAAGAAGATGCCGGACGAGAAGGACGAGAAGACCGGAGGAAGAAGAAGCGGATCGGAGGAAGAAGAAGATGGAAGAAGATGCCAGAAGGAGAAGATGAAGAAACCGAAGGATGAAGAAAGGAAGACCAGAAGAAAGAATATGAAAGAAGATTTTAATAAAGGAATTGTCAAAGACCGTCTCCTGTCATTTTTTACCATTTTTGACACTTTTTTGGTGAAATGGTAGGGGTACAAATCCCCTTACCATTTCACACAGGGGGGGGGCGGGATCTGGGGGTCCCCTTGTTAAAGGGGGCTTCCAGATTCCGATAAGCCCCCTGCCCGCAGACCCCCACAACCAATGGCCAGGGTTGTGGGGATGAGGCCCTTGTCCTCATCAACATGGGGACAAGGTGCTTTGGGGGGGACCCCAAAGCACCCTCCCAATGTTGGGGGCATGTGGCCTGGTACGGTTCAGGAGGGAGGGGGGGGCGCTCTCGTCCCCCCTCTTTTCCTGCGGCCTGCCAGGTTGCGTGCTCGGATAAAGGGTCTGGTATGGATTTTGAGGGGGACCCCACGCCATTTTTTTTTTTTTTGGCTGGGGTTCCCCTTAATATCCATACCAGACCTGAAGGGCCTGGTTATTGAATTTGTGGGGACCCCCACGCTTTTTTTTTTTTTTATCAATGAGTGTGTTACGGAGTTACGGAGCCGACAATTCATTAACCGGCAATAGCCGCGAGTGATTTTAAATAGCTTTTTTTCCTGCAAAAATTACACTTTGTCATTCGAATCATTTGTTATATCCGCTATAATAATTTCTTTCGAATTTGTTGAAATTCGATATTGGTAGTTTGATTCGAATAATTTGGAGCTGAAATTCGTAAACGGAATTTTCCTGCAAAAATGACACTTTGTTTTACGAATCATTCGAATCATTCGTTATATCCGCTACAATAATTTCTTTCATATTAGTTGAAATTCGATATTTGGTAGTCGGATTCCAATAATTTGGCGACCAAATTCGTAAACGGAATTTTGTATTCCGTACGGAATTCGTATTCGAAAAAATTCGTACTACGGATTCGTAAATTCGAAAAATTTGTATGAATTACGAATTCGCACATGTCTACTGGCTAGTAGAATAACCCATGCCCCTTTCCAGACATTAGTGACTAGTAAAGCCGCTACCCCCCTTCCCCATCAAGAATTTGTGGCCAGAAGAATATCCCCTCTCCTCCCAGGCATTAGTGGCCAATAGAAACACCCTCCTCAATCCTTGGCCATGGTGGCCAGTAGCCACCCCCCCCCCCCCCCCCCCATACCAGACATTTACAGCCATATGACCTTCTCAGCAGAACACCCCTCCTTTTCAAGCATAAAAGGCCAGCAGGATACCGCCCCCCCCCCCTTTCCAGGCTTTAGTGGCCATTAAAATCCCCCCCCATTTTCCAGGCATTAGTGGCCATTAAAATACCCCCCCCATTTTCCAGGCATTAGTGGCCAGCAGAATACCCTCAAATTTCCTGCCATTAGTGGCCAACAGGCTACTCCTCCCCCTGCTTCCAGGCATTAGTCGCAAGTAAAATACCCCTCCTTTTCAAGCATTCGTGGCCAGTAAAATATACCCCCCCCCCTTTTCAGACATTAGTGGCCAACAGAATAAGCCCCCCCCCAACCCCACCCCCACTTCCAAAAACTTAGTGGCCAGTAGAGTACCCCACTCCAACACACTTACACACCAGGCAGTAATGACCAATATATATATATATATATATATATATATATATATATATATATATATACCGTAATATATATATATATATATTGTATATAAATGATGGTCATAATGTAATGGTGGCAGTTCTATATAGGGGCGGCGACAATTTTCCAGAGATATATCCATCACATGCGATAAATCCAAGTACTTCTTTTGTTTTCAACAGTTAAAAGTTTATTAAGGTTTCAGAAAAGTTACAAATAAGTAATGTACAATCTATGTCCATAATAGAAGTCACCATAAGTATAGTACAGTAGTCAGTAAAGCCATAGAAACAAAGGATTCTTATGTGCGACAATTTTACATTCAGGCGCTGAACCTGCGACAGATCGATTGAAGAATCCCTCCGGATGGTTGATGAGGGCAGTCATTAGGGTGGAGCGGAGGGTCTATATAAGGTTGTTTTTTTTGTTTTTTGTAATTCAGGCACATCTTACATACATGAATCTGCCGCAGCCACCGACATTCATCGCACAGACGCGGAATTCCCAGGAATGTTCGATGTTCTCAGTTCACCTATTTTAAAGATCAATAAAGTGAGAATTTGTCATCGCAGTAACATCCGCAGAACCAAGAGATCCTCTCTGGGCAGTCAGGGGTTAACTACACTGCCCTCAACCAAGATGGCTGCCCAGAGCCCTGGCTGGGAGGGGGCTTGTTACTTCCTGTGGGCTGGACTCTGGAAGTGCTGCACTGCTGCATGAAACTTGCAGGGAAGAGTTACACTGTGTCACATCGACTGAATGTGATCACCGTCAGATCCGTGCGTGTGTGTGTGATCGGTGACAGATCTGTGTGATATCTGATAGATTGGCAATAGGTCAGTGACAGATCAGTGAGTAATTGATAATAGATTGGTGATAGCCTGTAAGTGACAGATCGGTGTATGATTGGTGATCAATTGGTGACAGATCGGTGTGATCGGTGACAGATCTGGGTTGTGATTGATAATAGATTGATGATAGATCAGTGATAGGTCGGTGTGTGATCGATTATCCATTGATAATAGATTGGTGATAGGTAAGTGACAGATCGGTGTATGATTGGTGATCAATTGGTGACAGATCGATGTGATTGGTGACAGATCAGAGTGTGATTGATAATAGATTGATGATAGATCAGTGATAGGTCGGTGTGTGATCGATTATCCATTGATAATAGATTGGTGATAGGTAAGTGACAGATCGGTGTATGATTGGTGATCAATTGGTGACAGATCGGTGTGATTGGTGACAGATCAGAGTGTGATTGATAATAGATTGATGATAGATCAGTGATAGGTCGGTGTGTGATCGATTATCCATTGATAATAGATTGGTGATAGGTAAGTGACAGATCGGTGTATGATTGGTGACAGATCGGAGTGTGATTGGTGATAGATCAGTGATAGGTCGGTGTGTGATCGATTATCCATTGATAATAGACTGGTGATAGGTAAGTGACAGATCGGTGTATGATTGGTGATCAATTGGTGACAGATCGGTGTGAATGGTGACAGATCAGAGTGTGATTGATAATAGATTGATGATAGGTCGATATGTGATCGATTATCCATTGGTGATAGGTAAGTGACAGATCGGTGTATGATTGGTGACAGATCAGAGTGTGATTGGTGATAGATCAGTGATAGGTCGGTGTGTGATTGATTATCCATTGATGACAGATTGGGGTGATCAGTGACAGATCAGAGTGTGATCGATAATAGATCGGTGCCAAATCAGTTTGTGATTGATGATAGATTGGTGATAGATCAGTAACAAATCAGTGTGTGATTGATGATCGATTAGTGATAGATCAGTGAAAGGTCAGTGTATGATTGATGATAGATTGGTGATTGATCAGTGTGTGACTGGTAATAAATTGGTGACAGATCGGGGTGATCAGTGACAGATCAGTGTATCATTGATGATAGATTGGTGACAGATCGGTGTGTGTGTGGTGTAGTCGGTAACATGTCGGTGGAATGGCGGCTCCGATCGTTTCTTCCCAGCCCCTCCCTGTCCGCACTACTCCTGGGGGTCGGTGTCACCTGGGGCTGCTACTACCTGCACTACATCTGTAAGGTCAGTGTCACCGTCTGTCACGTCCATCCTCAGGATTCCGACAGTCATTGATGGGGGGGGGGGGGGGGGTGTGAGATCCGGGACAGATCTGAGACACATACACTGTGAGGTCGGATCTGGCCAGGATCGAGGTTTAGATGTGGATGTAGTGGGGAGGGATTAGATTCTCTGTCAGCAGTTTATTCCTCTTCATGTCCTCGCTGGCGAGATTCACCCTCTGTCTGTCCTGGTGTCACAGAGACAGGAAGTAGTGAGAAATTCAAAATGTCACCAGAACAGGAAGTAGTGAGAAATCCTAAATGTCGTCACCAGAACAGGAAGTAGTGAGAAGTTCAAGATGTCACCAGAACAGGAAGTTGTAAAGAAATTCAAAATGTCACCAGAACAGGAAGTAGTGAGAAATCCAAAATGTCGTCACCAGAACAGGAAGTAGTGAGAAATTCTAAATGTTGTCACCAGAACAGGAAGTAGTGAGAAATTCAAAATGTCACCAGAACAGGAAGTAGTGAGAAATCCTAAATGTCACCAGAACAGGAAGTAGTGAGAAATTCTAAATGTTGTCACCAGAACGGGAAGTTGTGAGAAATTCTAAATGTTGTCACCAGAACAGGAAGTAGTGATAAATTCTAAATGTCGTCACCAGAACAGGAAGTAGTGAGAAATTCTAAATGTCGTCACCAGAACAGGAAGTAGTGAGAAATTCTAAATGTTGTCACCAGAACAGGAAGTAGTGAGAAATTCTAAATGTTGTCACCAGAACAGGAAGTAGTGAGAAATTCAAAATGTCACCAGAACAGGAAGTAGTGAGAAATTCAAAATGTCACCAGAACGGGAAGTTGTGAGAAATTCTAAATGTTGTCACCAGAACGGGAAGTTGTGAGAAATTCTAAATGTTGTCACCAGAACAGGAAGTAGTGAGAAATTCAAAATGTCACCAGAACGGGAAGTTGTGAGAAATTCAAAATGTCACCAGAACAGGAAGTAGTGAGAAATTCAAAATGTCACCAGAACAGGAAGTAGTGAGAAATCCTAAATGTCACCAGAACAGGAAGTAGTGAGAAATCCTAAATGTTGTCACCAGAACAGGAAGTAGTGATAAATACAAAATGTTGTCACCAGAACAGGAAGTAGTGAGAAATTCTAAATGTTGTCACCAGAACAGGAAGTAGTGAGAAATTCTAAATGTCACCAGTACAGGAAGTAGTGAGAAATTCTAAATGTTGTCACCAGAACAGGAAGTAGTGAGAAATTCAAAATGTCACCAGAACAGGAAGTAGTGAGAAATCCTAAATGTCACCAGAACAGGAAGTAGTGAGAAATTCTAAATGTTGTCACCAGAACGGGAAGTTGTGAGAAATTCTAAATGTTGTCACCAGAACAGGAAGTAGTGATAAATTCTAAATGTCGTCACCAGAACAGGAAGTAGTGATAAATTCTAAATGTTGTCACCAGAACAGGAAGTAGTGATAAATTCTAAATGTCACCAGAACAGGAAGTAGTGAGAAATTCTAAATGTTGTCACCAGAACAGGAAGTAGTGAGAAATTCAAAATCACCAGAACAGGAAGTAGTGAGAAATCCTAAATGTTGTCACCAGAACAGGAAGTAGTGAGAAATTCTAAATGTTGTCACCAGAACAGGAAGTAGTGAGAAATTCTAAATGTTGTCACCAGAACAGGAAGTAGTGAGAAATTCTAAATGTTGTCACCAGAACAGGAAGTAGTGAGAAATTCTAAATGTCTACAGAAACCCAGAACAGGAAGTAGTGAGAAATTCTAAATGTTGTCACCAGAACAGGAAAAATGTCACCAGAACAGGAAGTAGTGAGTTGTCACCAGAACAGGAAGTTGTGAGAAAATCAAAATGTCACCAGAACAGGAAGTAGTGAGAAATCCTAAATGTTGTCACCAGAACAGGAAGTTGTGAGAAATTCTAAATGTTGTCACAGAACAGGAAGTGTAAAGTGAGAAATTCTAAACAGATGTCACCAGAACAGGAAGTAGTGAGAAATTCAAAATGTCACCAGAACAGGAAGTAGTGAGAAATTCAAAATGTCACCAGAACAGGAAGTAGTGAGAAATTCTAAATGTCACCAGAACAGGAAGTAGTGAGAAATTCTAAATGTTGTCACCAGAACAGGAAGTAGTGAGAAATTCTAAATGTCACCAGAACAGGAAGTAGTGAGAAATTCTAAATGTTGTCACCAGAACGGGAAGTTGTGAGAAATTCTAAATGTTGTCACCAGAACAGGAAGTAGTGAGAAATTCTAAATGTTGTCACCAGAACAGGAAGTAGTGAGAAATTCTAAATGTCGTCACCAGAACAGGAAGTAGTGAGAAATCCTAAATGTCACCAGAACAGGAAGTAGTGAGAAATTCTAAATGTTGTCACCAGAACGGGAAGTTGTGAGAAATTCTAAATGTTGTCACCAGAAAAGGAAGTAGTGAGAAATTCTAAATGTCACCAGAACAGGAAGTAGTGAGAAATTCTAAATGTTGTCACCAGAACAGGAAGTAGTGAGAAATCCTAAATGTAAATGAAGTTGTGAGAAATTCTAAATGTTGTCACCAGAACAGGAAGTTGTGAGAAATTCTAAATGTTGTCACCAGAAACAGGAAGTAGTGAGAAATTCAAAAATGTCACCAGAACAGGAATAGTGAATTCTAAATGTTGTCACCAGAACAGGAAAGTGATGTTGTCAGAACAGGAAGTAGTGAGAAATTCTAAAGAACAGGAAGTAGTGAGAAATTCAATGTTGTCACCAGAACAGGAAGTAGTGAGAAATTCTAAAATGTCACCAGAACAGGAAGTAGTGAGAAATTCTAAATGTTGTCACCAGAACAGGAAGTTGTGAGAAATTCTAAATGTTGTCACCAGAACAGGAAGTAGTGAGAAATTCTAAATGTTGTCACCAGAACAGGAAGTTGTGAGAAATTCTAAATGTTGTCACCAGAACAGGAAGTAGTGAGAAATTCTAATGTTGTCACCAGAACAGGAAGTTAGTGAGAAATTCTAAATGTTGTCACCAGAACAGGTGAGTAGTGAGAAATTCTAAATGTCGTCACCAGAACAGGAAGTAGTGAGAAATTCTAAATGTTGTCACCAGAACAGGAAGTAGTGAGAAATTCAAAATGTTGTCACCAGAACAGGAAGTAGTGAGAAATCCTAAATGTCACCAGAACAGGAAGTAGTGAGAAATTCTAAATGTTGTCACCAGAACAGGAAGTAGTGAGAAATTCTAAATGTTGTCACCAGAACAGGAAGTAGTGAGAAATTCTAAATGTCACCAGAACAGGAAGTAGTGAGAAATTCTAAATGTTGTCACCAGAACAGGAAGTAGTGAGAAATTCTAAATGTCACCAGAACAGGAAGTAGTGAGAAATTCAAAACCAGAACAGGAAGTAGTGAGAAATTCTAAATGTTGTCACCAGAACAGGAAGTAGTGAGAAATTCTAAATGTTGTCACCAGAACAGGAAGTAGTGAGAAATTCAAAATGTTGTCACCAGAACAGGAAGTTGTGAGAAATTCTAAATGTTGTCACCAGAACAGGAAGTAGTGTTCACCAGAACAGGAAGTAGTGAGAAATTCTAAATGTTGTCTAAATGTTGTCACCAGAACGGGAAGTAGTGAGAAATTCTAAAGTCACCAGAACAGGAAGTAGTGAGAAATTCTAAATGTCGTCACCAGAACAGGAAGTAGTGATAAATTCTAAATGTCGTCACCAGAACAGGAAGTAGTGAGAAATTCTAAATGTTGTCACCAGAACAGGATGTAGTGAGAAATTCTAAATGTTGTCACCAGAACAGGAAGTAGTGAGAAATTCAAAATGTTGTCACCCAGAACAGGAAGTAGTGAGAAATTCTAAATGTTGTCACCAGAACAGGAAGTAGTGAGAAATTCTGAAAAAATGTTGTCACCAGAACAGGAAGTAGTGAGAAATTCTAAATGTTGTCACCAGAACGGGAAGTTGTGAGAAATTCTAAATGTTGTCACCAGAACAGGAAGTGTTGTCACCAGAACAGGAAGTAGTGAGAAATTCTAAATGTTGTCACCAGAACAGGAAGTAGTGAGAAATTCAAAATGTCACCAGAACAGGAAGTAGTGAGAAATTCAAAATGTCACCAGAACAGGAAGTAGTGAGAAATCCTAAATGTTGTCACCAGAACAGGAAGTAGTGAGAAATTCTAAATGTTGTCACCAGAACAGGAAGTAGTGATAAATTCTAAATGTTGTCACCAGAACAGGAAGTAGTGAGAAATTCTAAATGTCACCAGAACAGGAAGTAGTGAGAAATTCTAAATGTCACCAGAACAGGAAGTAGTGAGAAATTCTAAATGTTGTCACCAGAACAGGAAGTAGTGAGAAATTCAAAATGTCACCAGAACAGGAAGTAGTGAGAAATTCTAAATGTCGTCACCAGAACAGGAAGTAGTGAGAAATTCTAAATGTTGTCACCAGAACGGGAAGTTGTGAGAAATTCTAAATGTTGTCACCAGAACAGGAAGTAGTGAGAAATTCTAAATGTCGTCACCAGAACAGGAAGTAGTGAGAAATATGTCACCAGAACAGGAAGTAGTGAGAAATTCTAAATGTTGTCACCAGAACAGGAAGTAGTGAGAAATTCTAAATGTTGTCACCAGAACAGGAAGTAGTGAGAAATTCTAAATGTTGTCACCAGAACGGGAAGTTGTGAGAAATTCTAAATGTTGTCACCAGAACGGGAAGTTGTGAGAAATTCTAAATGTTGTCACCAGAACAGGAAGTAGTGAGAAATTCTAAATGTCACCAGAACAGGAAGTTGTGAGAAATTCAAAATGTCACCAGAACAGGAAGTAGTGAGAAATATGTCACCAGAACAGGAAGAGAAAATCTAAATGTTGTCACCAGAACAGGAAGTAGTTAGAAATTCTACATGTTGTCACCAGAACAGGAAGTAGTGAGAAATTCTAAATGTTGTCACCAGAACGGGAAGTAGTGAGAAATTCTAAATGTTGTCACCAGAACAGGAAGTAGTGAGAAATTCTAAATGTTGTCACCAGAACAGGAAGTAGTGAGAAATTCTAAATGTTGTCACCAGAACAGGAAGTGAGAAATTCAAAATGTCACCAGAACAGGAAGTAGTGAGAAATTCTAAATGTTTGTCACCAGAACAGGAATTAGTGAGAAATTCTAAAATGTCACCAGAACAGGAAGTAGTGAGAAATTCAAAAATGTCACCAGAACAGGAAGTAGTGAGAAATCCAAAATGTGTCACCAGAACAGGAAGTAGTGAGAAATCCTAAATGTTGTCACCAGAACAGGAAGTAGTGATAATTCAAAATGTCACCAGAACAGGAAGTTGTGAGAAATCCTAAATGTCACCAGAACAGGAAGTAGTGAGAAATTCTAAATGTATGCACCAGAACAGGAAGTAGTGCGAATCCTAAATGTTGTCACCAGAACAGGAAGTAGTGAGAAAATCTAAATGTCACCAGAACAGGAAGTGAAGGAAGTAGAAATTCAAAGTCGTCACCAGAACAGGAAGTAGTGAGAAATTCTAAATGTTGTCACCAGAACAGGAAGTAGTGAGAAATTCTAAATGTTGTCACCAGAACAGGAAGTAGTGAGAAATTCTAAATGTTGTCACCAGAACGGGAAGTTGTGAGAAATTCTAAATGTTGTCACCAGAACGGGAAGTTGTGAGAAATTCTAAATGTTGTCACCAGAACAGGAAGTAGTGAGAAATCCTAAATGTCACCAGAACAGGAAGTAGTGAGAAATTCTAAATGTTGTCACCAGAACAGGAAGTTGTGATAAATTCAAAATGTCACCAGAACAGGAAGTAGTGAGAAATCCTAAATGTCACCAGAACAGGAAGTATGAGAAATTCTAAATGTTGTCACCAGAACGGGAAGTAGTGAGAAATTCAAAATGTTGTCACCAGAACAGGAAGTAGTGATAAATTCTAAATGTTGTCACCAGAACAGGAAGTAGTGAGAAATTCTAAATGTTGTCACCAGAACGGGAAGTAGTGATAAATTCTAAATGTCGTCACCAGAACGGGAAGTAGTGAGAAATTCTAAATGTTGTCACCAGAAACAGGAAGTAGTGAGAAATTCAAAATGTCACCAGAACAGGAATATGTAAAGTAATTCTAAATGTTGTCACCAGAACAGGAATGTGATAAATTCTAAATGATGTCACCAGAACAGGAAGTAGTGAGAAATTCTATACACAGGAAGTAGTGAGAAATTGAAAATGTACATTTATGTATACAGAGATAGTGAAACATTATGCCATATCTAAAGTTAATAATGTCCCCCCATTCCACAGGTGATTGGTTGCTATACACAGGATTGGTGGCGGCAGGACATTTCCGCCAGTTCACCAGAACACTCCAAAATGTTGTCACCAGATCATGAAGTGATGAGTCCCTGTGGAGAGGTGGCCTATACACTGTACATTTATGTATACAGAGACTACCGACATTTCCTAGAGTCTTACTGCCCCATGGTGAAGAGCGACTACCGACCGACGTTCTGGTGTGTAGGTGGGAGACTCCAGACCATCGTCCGAGTATTACTGCTATCCCGACCGCGACCTACCTACAGGAAGTAAGTGACAGGGATACTTTATAAAGGGGGACCATTCCTGGGTCTGTACACCCGCTGTGCCCATTATGAGGGGTTCCCACCATCCCTGTGCTGAGTTCCCAGGTCTGTACACCTTCTGTGCCCATTATGAGGGGTTCCCACCATCCCTGTGCTGAGTTCCCGGGTCTGTACACCTGCTGTGCCCATTATGAGGGGTTCCCACCATCCCTGTGCTTAGTTCCCGGGTCTGTACACCTGCTGTGCCCATTATGAGGGGTTCCCACCATCCCTGTGCTGAGTTCCTGGGTCTGTACACCCTCTGTGCCCATTATGAGGGGTTCCCACCATCCCTGTGCTGAGTTCCCAGGTCTGTACCCTGCTGTGCCCATTATGAGGGGTTCCCACCATCCCTGTGCTGAGTTCCTGGGTCTGTACACCCTCTGTGCCCATTATGAGGGGTTCTCACCATCCCTGTGCTGAGTTCCCGGGTCTGTACACCCGCTGTGCCCATTACGAGGGGTTCCCACCATCCCTGTGCTGAGTTCCCGGGTCTGTACACCCGCTGTGCCCATTATGAGGGGTTCCCACCATCCCTGTGCTGAGTTCCCGGGTCTGTACACCCGCTGTGCCCATTATAAGGGGGTTCCCACCATCCCTGTGCTGAGTTCCCGGGTCTGTACACCTGCTGTGCCCATTATGAGGGGTTCCCACCATCCCTGTGCTGAGTTCCCGGGTCTGTACACCTGCTGTGCCCATTATGAGGGGTTCCCACCATCCCTGTGCTGAGTTCCTGGGTCTGTACACCCTCTGTGCCCATTATGAGGGGTTCTCACCATCCCTGTGCTGAGTTCCCGGGTCTGTACACCGCTGTGCCCATTATGAGGGGTTCCCACCATCCCTGTGCTGAGTTCCCGGGTCTGTACACCTGCTGTGCCCATTATGAGGGGTTCCCACCATCCCTGTGCTGAGTTCCCGGGTCTGTACACCCTCTGTGCCCATTATGAGGGGTTCCCACCATCCCTGTGCTGAGTTCCCAGGTCTGTACCCCTGCTGTGCCCATTACGAGGGGTTCCCACCATCCCTGTGCTGAGTTCCCGGGTCTGTACACCCGCTGTGCCCATTATGAGGGGTTCCCACCATCCCTGTGCTGATTTCCCAGGTCTGTACACCCGCTGTGCCCATTATGAGGGGTTCCCACCATCCCTGTGCTGAGTTCCCGGGTCTGTACACCCGCTGTGCCCATTATGAGGGGTTCCCACCATCCCTGTACTGAGTTCCCGGGTCTGTACACCCGCTGTGCCCATTATGAGGGGTTCCCACCATCCCTGTGCTGAGTTCCCGGGTCTGTACACCTGCTGTGCCCATTATGAGGGGTTCCCACCATCCCTGTGCTGAGTTCCTGGGTCTGTACACCCTCTGTGCCCATTATGAGGGGTTCCCACCATCCCTGTGCTGAGTTCCCAGGTCTGTACCCCTGCTGTGCCCATTATGAGGGGTTCCCACCATCCCTGTGCTGAGTTCCTGGGTCTGTACACCCTCTGTGCCCATTATGAGGGGTTCTCACCATCCCTGTGCTGAGTTCCGGGTCTGTACCCCTGCTGTGCCCATTATGAGGGGTTCCCACCATCCCTGTGCTGAGTTCCTGGGTCTGTACACCCTCTGTGCCCATTATGAGGGGGTTCTCACCATCCCTGTGCTGAGTTCCTGGGTCTGTACACCCGCTGTGCCCATTACGAGGGGTTCCCACCATCCCTGTGCTGAGTTGCCCGGGTCTGTACACCCGCTGTGGCCCATTATGAGGGGTTCCCACCATCCCTGTGCTGATTTCCCAGGTCTGTACACCCGCTGTGCCCATTATGAGGGGTTCCCACCATCCCTGTGCTGAGTTCCCCGGTCTGTACACCCGCTGTGCCCATTATGAGGGGTTCCCATCCCTGTGCTGAGTTCCCGGTCTGTACACCCGCTGTGCCCATTATGAGGGGTTCCCACCATCCCTGTTCTAGTGTAAGGGTGTCTGTGTTATTTTCTGGACATTCTTATTATTTTATAGGAATTTGGTGATTAGTATCGTATGGAGTGATGAGGGAGGGGAGGGTAACAATGGTCCCCATTGGGTGCCCCATTATTTCCGTACGCCCCATTCTTTTTCATATTATTATTTTATCTATGAATGGAGATTTTAGTGGGGGCTCCTCCGGCATTCTCTGGTGATCTATACATTAGGGTGACCAGACATCCCCGGTTTCCGGGGGCAGTCCCCGGATTGAGGACACTGTCCCTGGACCAAGTCTGTCCCGGTTTTGTCCCCGGATTGTTACTATACATAGGACATCGGATGATTTCAGCTCTCTCAGACGCTGTGCTGTGATTGGACAAATTCTGATCACTTCTACACAAAATAAGCAAAAACTTCTCAAACTAAAAGCAGACTAAAGTCCGGCCGTGTGTGGGGGGAGGGGAGGAGTCATTGGAGGTTCTGTATTCCGGAGGTCAATGTACACCGACTGCAGTGTACACCGCCACAGTATATGGCAGTGTCACAGTATATGGCAGTGTCACAGTATATGGCAGTGTCACAGTATATGGGGCCTTGTTGGGACAACATCCAGACCGAAGTCTTTATAGGAATGTAGAAATAGAATGTGTTCTAAATATTCCCAGTTTGGTGTTCTGATCACCTACCCTGGCACTGATCACCATCCATGGTACTGATCACTATTCCCGGTATTGATCACCCTCACTGGCATTGATCACCATTCCTGACACTGATCACCATCCCTGGTACTGATCACTATTCCCGGTATTGATCACCATTCTTGACACTGATCACCATCCATGGTACTGATCACTATTCCCGGTATTGATCACCCTCACTGGCATTGATCACCATTCCTGACACTGATCACCATCCCTGGTACTGATCACTATTCCCGGTATTGATCACCATTCTTGACACTGATCACCATCCCTGGTACTGATCACTATTCCCGGTATTGATTGCCCTCACCGGCATTGATCACCATTCACCATCCATGGTACTGATCACTATTCCGGGTATTGATCACCCTCACCGGCATTGATCACCATTCCTGACACTGATCACAATCCCTGGTACTTATCGCTATTCCTGGTATTGATCGCCCTCACCGGCATTGATCACCATTTCTGACACTGATCACAATCCATGGTACTGATCACTATTCACGGTATTGATCGCCCTCACCGGCATCGATCACCATTCACCATCCCTGGTACTGATCACTATTCCCGGTATTGATCACCCTCACAGGCATTGATCACCATTCACCATCCCTGGTACTGATCACTATTCCCGGTATTGATCACCCTCACAGGCATTGATCACCATTCCTGACACTGATCACAATCTTTGGTACTGATCCCTATTCCCAGTATTGATCACCCTCACCGGCATTGGTCACCATCCCTGGTACTAATCACCATTCCTGGTACTGATCACTATTCCCGGTATTGATCACCCTCACCGGGATTGATCATCATTCCTGACATTGATTACCATCCCTGGTACTGATCACCATTCCTGGCACTGATCACCATCACCGGCATTGATCACCATTCCTGATACTGATCACCATTCCAGTACTTATCACCATCACCAGCATTGATCACCATCTTCAGCACTGATCACCATCCCTGGCATCTTTTACCAACCCGGCACCAATCACCGCCGATAAGGGGGTACCACTGGTCTTTCTGTACAGGACGCGGGCCCCACCAGTTCAACAGGAGGGCCTGGGCAGCTGATAAGCAAAAGGAAGGGGAACCTGTACAGGAGGGGGGTGATCAGTGCGGCGGGGTGGCATTTACTGGAACCTATCCTCTGTAGCTTCCCCTGCAGCAGCTGAAAGCCGGTGGGAGGGAGAGGAGAAAAAGCCAGCTTTCAGCTGCTGCAGGGGGCAGCTACAGAGGATAGGTTCCAGTAAATGCCGCCACCCCCATCAACCCCTCCTGTACAAGTTCCCCTTCCTCCTGCTGCCTGGGCACTCCTGAGTGCCCCCCTGGTACACCCCCCTCCTTCCCCTGCAGCGCTTCCGGCCTTACTCTCTCTCCCACCGGCTGCGGCAGGGAATCGGTGTCAGGATGCAGAGTGGGGCAAGGGGCTGATAAATATGTCATGTTGTGTGAGAGGAGGCGGACCCGACTTCTGGGATCAGGAGATGGATAGATTCCTGTATGGATACTGGCAGGGGGAACATGGTAGCCGCTCGTCTATTTATAATGAGTTAAGGAGCGGTAAAATAGAGGGGCGGTTACATTTGTATGTAATACATAATAATACATGAGGACAAGGTCTAGCAGTGAGCATGCTGGGCGGGACAGTGTGTATTATGCCCCTCCCACATGCAATACATCGGCTTATTATAAATCGATGAGCTGTGCTACCCTGTTTCCCCGAAAATAAGACCTAGCGTGATTGTCGGTGATGCCTGCAATATAAGCCCTACTCCCCAAATAAGCTCTAGTTAAAGTCCTTGTAGGTCTTATTTTCAGGGTAGGGCTTATTTTCGGGGGAAACGGGGTAGGGCTTATTTGGGGGGTAGGGCTTATATTGCAGCCATCCCCGACAATCATGCTAGGTCTTATTTTCGTGGAAACAGGGTATATATCATGTGTGTATGTGTATATATGGTATATATGACAATGTCTCTTCTTGTGTCCTCTCACAGCGAGGTGATCAGCACGGCAGATGGTGGTCAGATATCTCTGGATTGGTCTGACAATGAGGGCAGCGCACATTTCCCAGAATCCTCCTCTCGTCCTACAGTCCTCCTATTACCGGGGCTGACCGGGAACAGCCATCAGTCCTACATCCTGCACCTGGTACAGCAGGCCCGCACTGACGGATACAGGTGAGACCTTCCACGAGAGCCAATCACAATCCAGCTCTGACCAGAGCGCACAGCGAATGGAGAGATCAGATTGGCTGTTATGTGGGTAGTACACCGTAGAGGAGCAGGTGAGTGGTGGGTCTCCTCATCCATAGTGATCACATACAGTTCATAGTTCTTTTATATAACATCAGCCAATAAGATGGGAGGAGAGTTTATAGACGCAACAGATGTAGAGCACTGCAAAGGATCCGGTATATTCCGATATTAATTATAATAGATAGAGGAGGATACCATGTATCCAATACAATCCAAGATTTACAAAAATTACCCAATCCCATCCACCCTAATGCGGCGTACACGCGGTCGGAATTTCCGATGGAAACAGTCCGATGGGAGCTTTTCATCGGATTTTCCGACCGTGTGTATGCCCATCGGTCTTTTTCTGTCGGAATTTCCGACGGACTTTGAATTGAGAACCTGTTCTCAATTTTTCAGACGGAAAACCTTTCTACCGGATTTTCCGATCGTGTGTATGCAATTCCGACACGCAAAATTCTGACGCATGCTCGGAAACAATTCGACGCATGCTCGGAAACAATTCGACGCATGCTCGGAAGCATTAAACTTCCTTTTTATAGTGCTGTCGAACGTGTTTTATGCCGCTGTGTTACAGACCGTTGGAATTTGGTGTGATCGTGTGTAGGCAAGACAGTTTGAGCGGAATTCCGTTGGAAAAACCGTCAGAGTTTTTTCCGACGAGAATTCCGATCGTGTGTACGGGTAAGGGTAAGGGTCACCATGCACAATACAATTTAACCAATACAAGGTCAGATGCATCAATCTGCACACAATCCAAGATCTACTCCAACTACCTGATCCCATCCATACTAAGGGTCACTACATGAACAATACAATGCAATCAATAGAAGACCAGATGTATTAATCTACTCGTAATACAAGAGCTACTCCAGTTACTTCATCCCACTTATCCTAAGGGCCGCCATACTCAATACAATGTAACAATTTCTCCCAATGACACCAATAATGGGGCACATTTTCTCCTACTGACACCAATGATGGGGGATTGTTTACTCCCACTGATGCTGGGACGTTTTTTACTCCCAATGGCCACAAAGAGCCCTCCTAAAGTCTGATGGACTGTAGTAGCCCTTTGTTTAGAAAATTTGGAGACACCTGATCTACACCAATTACCCGATTCTGTGTCCCGTTGGGGAGATTTGGAGACACCTGATCTACACTAGACATGTGCACAATAGAAAAAATTGTTTATTTCCGTTTTGTTTCTTTCGTTTCCGTTGATTCGTAACGATTCGTAAATTCGTAAGTCGTTGGTGTTCGTATTCGTAACGATTCGTATTTTCGTTAGAGTTATTTTTTCGTTGATTCGTTTTTTCGTTAGTTTAATTTTTGTTTATTCGAAATTCGTACACATTCGTATTTTCGTAGATTTAGTTACATTCGTACTTTCGTTTGATTTATTCGTACTTTCGTAAAATTGTTTTCGTAGATTCGTAATCGGAGCATAATTCATAATTTTATGTAATGTGTATGCTATTATTACATTGTAAGAGACACGGAAAATTACGAATCGAAATAAAAAGTTACGAATGTACAAATTTTTTCGTTCAATCCATTCGAAGCACGTTAAGCAGCGCCATTGTAAGAGACACGGAAAATTACGAATCGAAAAAAAATGTACAAATTTTTTCGTTCATTTTGATTTTCATTGTTCCTGTTTTCGTTTTTTCGGATTTTATTCTTTCGTAGTTTCGTTGTTTCTAATTTGGTCAATTCGGATTTTCGTTGTTTTTCGGATTCGTTTGATTCGAACATTCATTAAAATTTTTAGCGAATCGTTCGTTCATTCGTACGATAACGAATGAACGAATATAACGAATTTTAACGAAAAACAAAAAAAAAAAAAAAAAGTGAGAGGACATCTCTCCAAAGTGAGGGAAAGCCCCTCCTAGATAGTCATCACCAGAATATGTGTCCCCATTGGAAGCTTTCCTGTTCTGGTGGCAACTCCTGATTTTGGATCTTCCCAGTTGACAATGGTCACAGGACAAAGCGAGACCCGAATCTCCATAGCGGGGACACAGACAGCAAGAGAAACCTAATAGGAGCTCTAGTCCTTCCACATCCTAAACTAAGGAAGATACTTTTGCTTTAGATACAGTTTTGGGTTTTATAAGTTGCCGCAAATTTATAAGCCGAAATGTATAGCACCTAAACTCATCAACTGCACGAGCAGCGGGCCAAGGTGGGTGCAGGAGTTCTGCACACGTTAGCTGGCTTTATGAAAAGTCTGTCTCTCTTGGCAGGTGCGTGGTGTTCAATAATCGTGGTTTTGGAGGAGAGGAGCTCCTGGTGAGTGCTAGACATTGGTGGCGGCAGTGGAGATCCGGGGACGGCAGTTGTTATAAGTCTTCTTCTCTTTGCAGACTCATCGGACGTTCTGTGCCGCTAACACTGAAGACCTGAGCAGGGTGGTGGAACATGTCCGGAGTCGCAACCCCGAGGCCCCTCTGCTGGCAGTGGGGGTCTCACTGGGCGGGTAGGTCCAGCAGAGCATTATGTACACGTGTATTTGGTGGTTTGAGTTCTTCTTTAAACTCTGGAGGAATTGAATGACGGAGGCCCACTCCATGTGAAACTAGAGAAAAGTGTTGCCCAAATTTAGGCTTTAAGCCACAATATTATTGTATGTCCTTGTAGAAGGAGATAAGAATCCAACAGTAACCCGAGAGGTATAGGAAGCATCATGTGTCCCTTAACCCTGATGGCAGAACTTTGAGGTTAGAGGTTCCATATTTCAGCTATTTATTCCTCCCTCTAGGATGGTTCTCCTGAATTATTTGGCCTCTACCGGCTCCAGGTCTCAGGTCCAGGCTGCGCTGGTGTTCTCCACCCCGTGGGACGTGTTTGTATCCACCTCCTCACTGGAGAGGCCACTAAATTACCTCCTGTTCAACCGAAACCTGGCCTCCAGCCTACGGAAAGCCATGCTTAAGTAAGTGATGGCCACCAACCACATAATAACAGTGTGGGATTTTGATTAGTTGGTCCATGGTTGACCTTTTGTTGGCACCTTGCTCTGCAATATCTCTTTCTATGTCCATGGCTCGTTTTCTTTCATCACAGGTACCGGGACATCATCGGAAAGGTTCTGGATGTGGAACATATATTACAGGTGAGATCAGAGTCCCAGGAAGGATTCGGAATGTTACGGACCACAGGGTCCAAAATGTACTAATAGATAAAAGAGGTAAAGGAAAAACGGTGCCCCATCTAGAATTGCTTAGAGGGAGGAAAAGGAAAATTTTCATAAATACAGGACAGGCAGGCTTAGAGAAGCCGATCCAGCTAGATTCAGGTGGAGACTTCTCTTGTGAGGGGAGAGGGAATCATTATTAAGGAGTCTGAAAGAAGGAGTTTCCTAGGAGGACATTAAAGGGGTTGTAAACTCGTGTTTTTATTTTTTCATAGGATGCATTAAGGTGAAAAAACGTCTGACAGTGACCGGCCCCCTAGCCCCCCATTTTACTCACCTGAGCCCCGTAATTCCCACGGCGGAGACACACTTTTCTTCTCTGTCTGAGGTTCTCGGCTCTTGATTGGATAGATTGATAGCAGCGCAGCCATTGGCTTCCGCCGCCGTCAATCAAATCCAATGACGCGGGTGTCGGGGCCGAGTCCTACATTCTGCATCTATTGATGCAAATGCTAGACTCGGGAGCGTGCCCGCAAGGTAACCCCCCGGGAGAGCGCTTCTCCTAGGGGGTTATACGATGCGGGGAGGAGCTGATAGCGCCGCTGAGGGGCCCCAGAAGAGGATGATTGGTGCCACTCTGTGCAAAACGAACTGCACAGTGGAGGTAAGTATGACATGTTTGTTATTTCATAAGAAAAAAAAAAAAACGAAGCTTTACAATCACTATAAAGAAGTCTGTTGGGGAAAGAGTTTCTGGGAAGAGAGGAAGCTCTAGAGAAGTCTATTAGAGTTTCTGTGAGAAGAGGAAGATCTAGAGCAGACTTTTGGGTAAAGTTTCATAAAGGAAGGAGTTCTTGAGAGGGCGGGGGGGGGGGGGCGCTAGAGAAGTCTAATGGAGGGAAGAGTTCCTAGGAGGAGAGGGAGCTTTAGTAAAGTCTAATCACAGAAGGAGTTCCTGAGAGGAGAGGAAGCTCTAGAAAAGTCTAATGAGTTCCTGGTAGGAGAGGAAGCTCTAGTGAAGTCAAATTGAGGGAAGAGTTCCTAGGAGGAGAGAAAGCTCTAGAGAAGTCTGTTGCGGAAACGGTTTCTGTGAGGAGAGGAAGCTCTAGAGCAGTCCTTTGGGTGAATTTTGAAGAGGGGAGGAAGCTTTAGAGAAGTGTGATGGAGGGAGGACTTTTTGGGAGGAGAGGAAGCTCTAGAAAATACTAATGGAGGAAGAAACACCTGGGAGGAGAGGAAGATCTAGAGTAATCTGATGGAGGAAGGAATTACAAGAAGGAGAGAAAGCACTAAAGAAATATGATGGAGAAGGAATATTCTAGGTGGTGAAGCACCTTTATAGAGTTCTGGTGGGGGAAAGAGTTTCAGAATGGGGAGGAAGCTCTAGAGAAGTCTGATGAAGGAAGGAGTTTAAGAGGGGAGAGTAATCTCTAGAGAAGTCTGATGGAGGAAGGAGTTCCTGGTGGGAGAGGAAGTCCTAGAGAATTGTGATAAGACAGAGAAGAGTAAGCCCTAAAGAAGCCTGAGGGAGGAATGAGTTCTTGGTAGCAAAGAAAGCTCTAGAAAGGCCTGATGAATGGAGAAGAGTAAGCTCTAAAGAAGCCTGATAAGGGAGTTCCCAAGAAGAGAAGACACTTTAGAGAAGTCTGATGGCGAGAGGAGTTCCTGGTAAGAGAGGAAGCTCTAGCGAAGTTTAATAGAGGGAAGAGTTCCTGGAATGAGAGGAAGGCTCTAGAGAAGTCAGCTAGAGGGAGGAGTTACTAGGAAGAGAGAAAGTTCTGAGGAAGTCTGATAGAGGGAGGGGTACCTGGGAGGAGAGGAAGCTCTTGAGAGGCCTGGGGGAGGAGTTCTGGGAGGAGAGGAAGCTCTAAAGAAGCCTGATGAAGGAAGCAGTTCCTAGTAGGAGAGGAAGCTCTACAGAAGCCTGATGAAGGAAGGAGTTCCAGAGAAGAGAGGAAGCTTTAGACAAATCTGATGGAGGCAGAAGTTCCTGGTAGGAGAGAAAGCTCTAGAGAAGGCTGATGGAGGAAGGGGTTCCTGGGACAAGTGGAAATTCTAGAGAAGTATGATAGAGGGAAAGGTTCCTGGAGGCAGGAGTTCCTGGTAGGAGGGGAGGCAGGAGTTCCCGGTAGGAAAGGAAGCTCTACAGAAGCCTTATGGGAAAGGAATTCCTAGCAGCAGAAGAGACTCCAGAGAAGTCTTTAGGGGGAAGGGGTTTCTGGGAGAAGAGGATGCTCTAGCGAAGTGGGTTATGGGTAGAAGAGGCTATTGAGGCGGCATTCCAGTATATCAGGAGAGAAAGCTCTAGAAAAGCTTGGTTAAGGAAGGAGAGGAAGATCCTAAGAAGCCTGATGAATGAAGCAGTTCCTGGTAGGAGAGAAGGCTCTAGAGAAGCTTGATGAAGGAAGGAGTTACAGGGAAGAGAGGAAGCTTTAGCGAAGTCGAATGGAAGGAGGATTTCTTAGGAGTAGAGAAATCTCCAGAGAGGTCTGATGGAGAGAGGAGTTCATGGTAAGAGAGGAAGCTCTAGGGAAGTTTAATAGAGGGAAGAGTTCCTGGAATGAGAGGAAGGCTCTAGAGAAGTCAGCTAGAGGGAGGAGTTGCTAGGAAGAGAGAAAGTTCAAGAGAAGTCTGATAGAGGGAGGGGTTCCTGGGAGGAGAGGAAGCTCTTGAGAGGCCTGAGGGAGGAGTTCATGGGAGGAGAGGAAGCTCTAAAGAAGCCTGATGAAGGAAGCAGTTCCTAGTAGGAGAGGAAGCTCTACAGAAGCCTAATAAAGGAAGGAGTTCCCAGGAAGAGAGGAAGCTTTAGACAAATCTGATGGGTTCCTGGTAGGAGAGGAAACTCTAGCGAAGTCTAATGGAGAGAAGAGTTCCTGGGCAAGCTCTAGAGAAGTCTGACGGAGGGAGGAGAGTGAGCTATAGAAAAGCCTGATGAAGGAAAGAGTTCCCAAGAAGAGAGGAAGCTTTAGAGAAGTTGGATGGAAGGAGGAGTTCTTGGGAGGAGAGGAAGCTCTACAGAGCCCGATGAAGGAAGAAGCTTCCTGGAAGAGAGGAAGCTTTAGTAAAATGTGATGAAGGGAGGGGTTCCTGGTAGGAAAGGAAGCTCTAGCAAAGTTTAATGGAGGGAAGAGTTCCTGGGAGGAGAGGAAAGCTTTATCGAAGTCTGACAGAGGTAGGGGTTCCTGGGAGGAGGGAAAGCTCTACAGCGGCCCGATGGAGGGAGGAGAGGAAGCTCTAGAGTAGCATTATAGCGGAAGGAATTCCTAGTAGGAGAGGAAACTTTAGAGATCTCTTTAGGGGGAAAGTTCCTGGGAGGAGAGGAAGCTCTAGAGAATTCGGTTATGGGTAGAAAAGGATACTGGGGTCGCATTGGCTGGGTGTCCAGTATATCAGGAGAGAAAGCTCTAGAAAAGTCTGATGAAGGGAGGAGTTTTTGGACCTTTTAGGCAAAGTCTTTTGGGGGGAAGGAATTCCTGGGAGGAGAGGAAGCTCTAGAGAAGTTGGTTATGGGCAGAAGAGGACACTGGGTGGCATTGTCTAGGTGTCCAGTAAGGCTCATTCTGTATAATGGAACGATGATGCTGAACTATTCTAAAGTTCTGCTCAGAGATGTCAGTGTTCAGCGTCCTGTGGACCCAAAGATATTATCAGAGCCCAAGAACATGTTTCTCATTAGAACCCCAACTGTAGCTCTCCTCCTCTGTCTCGCATTCTTCATCCTTGGTTGTTTTCTGATTACAGTCTCGCTCTATTCGGGAATTTGATGAGCGATACACCTCCGTTGTCTTCGGTTACCAGTCATGTGATGACTATTATCATCACGCCAGTCCCTGCAAAAAGCTGGGGGAAGTGAGGACGCCAGTATTGTGTGTAAATGCTGAGGATGACCCTTTCTCCCCCCTGCAAGGTAAGTCCGCATCCTCTTCGGGACCTCGGAGGGCTCTGCTGCCTCTTACAGACAAACAGTTGGGTCCTACAGAACATCCAGAGTGTGACTGGTCTATATAGACAAAAGTTGTCACAAACATCTGTTCACCATTTAACTATGTCGGCCATCCAGTGTATGTACAGCTAGTTTAAGAACTGGTCTTTATATTACCTTCCTGAAATACACTATATTGTCAAAAATTTGGGATGCCTGCATTTACATCCACCTGAACTTTACAGGCTTTAAAGGCATCCCAGTCTAATGCCCCATACGGAACTACGTAGAGGCTAGTAGCCAATAGCTTTGGTCTCGTAATTTGATCTGCGTGGCACTTTGTCCGTCGGAATTCTCTACACACGATCGGAAAAAGTCAGGATCGGATTTTGTTGTCAGAAAATTTGAGAGCCGGAAAAAGTCCGATGGAGCCCACACACGGCCGGATTTTCCGACAACATGGTCCGATCGGACATTTTCCGTCTGAATTTCCGACCGTGTGTACGGGGCATTAGTCTGTAGGGTTCAATTTTGAGTTTGCCCACTCTTATGAGAAGGCTGTCCACAAGGTTTAGGAGTGTGTCTATGAGAATGTTTGACCATTCTTCCAGAAGCGCATTTGTGAGGTCAGGCACTGATGTTGGAAAAGACGACCTGGCTTGCGGTCTCCGCTCTAATTCATCCAAAAGGTGTTCTATCGGGTTGTGCAGGCCAGTCAAGTTCCTCCACCCCAAACTCGCTCATCCATGTCTTTATGGACCTTGCTTTGTGCACTGGTACGCAGTCATATTGGAACAGGAAGGGGCCATCCCCAAACTGTTCCTACAAAGTTGGGAGCATGAAATTGTCCAAAATGACTTGGTATGCTGACGCCTTAAGAATTTCCTTCACTGGAACTAAGGGGCCAAGCCCAACCCCTGAAAAACAACCCCACACCATAATGCCCCCTCCACCAAGTGATTTGGACTAGTGCACAAAGCAAGGTCCATAAAGACATGCATGAGCGAATTTGGGGTGGAGGAACTTGACTGGCCTGCACAGAGTGCTGACTTAAACCCGATAGAACACCTTTGGGATGAATTAGAGTGGAGACTGCAAGCCAGGCCTTCTCGTTAAACATCAGTGCCTGTCCTCACAAATGTACTTCTGGAAGAATGGTCAAACATTCCCATAGACACACTCCTAAACCTTGTGGACGGCCTTCCCAGAAGAGTTGAAGCTGGTATAGCTGCAGAGTGTGGGCCAACTCAATATGGAACCCTACGGACTAAGACTGGGATTTCATTAATTGTCCCAGAATGGCCGCTCTCGTGCGCTCGTACAGTGTTGCTAGGACACAGCGTGACCCCGATCTGTGTAAAGAGCTGCGTCCACGGCTCTTTAATCATGTGATCGGCTGTGTCCAATCACATCCAGTCACATATAAACACGGAGATGCCAGTAATCGGCTCTCCTCGCCTCACACTGACAGAATGTGTGGCAAGGAGAGCCGATCAGCGGCATCTCCTCACAGGGGGACATGTAGGAATGTAAGCAGGGCACTGATCATCAGTGCTCTGATTACAATAAAAAAATATAGTGTCACAATACAGTGCCCACTATTGCCCACCAATGCCAGCATACAGTGCCCACCAGTGGCAGCAATCGGTGCCCACCACTGCCCACAATTGACACCAATTACTGCCCATTAGCCATGCCAGTCAGTGCTGGCAATCACTGCTGTCCATCAATGCCCATCAGTGCCACCCATCAGTGCCCATCTGTACCGCCTATCCATGCCGCCTATCAGTGCCCGCCACTACCGCCTATCAGTGCCCACCAGTGCCGCCTATTAGTGCCCATCAGTGCCACCTATCAGTGCCACAAATCAGTGCCCATAAGTGAGGCATATTAGTGCCTCCTCATCAGTGCTACCTCATCAGTGCCCACCAGTTCAGCCTATCAGTGCCCATCGGTGCCGCCTCATCATCGCACATCAGTGAAGGCAAAAATTTACTTAGTTACAAAATTTACTCACAGAAAAAAAGTAAAAAACATTTTTTGTTTTTAAATTTTTGGTCTTGTATAAAAAACCCAGCAGTGATTAAATACCACCAAAAGAAAGCTCTATTTGTGTGAAGAAAATTCTAAAAAAGTTGTTTGGGTACAGTGTTACATGGTCGCACAATTGTCATTCAAAGTGCGTCAGCGCCGAAAGCTGAAAAATGGCCTGGGCAGGAAGGGGGTGTTAGTGCCTGGTAGGCAAGTGGTTAAAGTTAATGTGCGTGTAAAGGCAGGTGTCACACAGGCTTCCGATGGAGACCACAAGCGGCCATTTCAGCACACATTACACGGACATGGTCCACTGTGGTCACCTTCAGGAAACCCGCCCTGAGAAATCTTATGCAGCCAATCGGTGAAATGAATGTAGATAGAAAGTAGCTGCAGAAGATCAGCGCATCATCTGTTGCTCCAAATTCTGGAGATGCCACCATTTTCAGATAATGACCGGCCTTCCCGACCAAGAACTTGACTCTGTCCTTTGGCCAGTGAGGATATTTATCACACTAATGGGCCACTAGTGTGGCATGGAGGGGTGGGGTCAGGAAGAGTGGTCAGTATCTGGGTATTAGGGGCTCCTGAGAAGAGCTGAAGGCATCGCGGTGCGCTAGAAGAGCTGCTCAGGATCATCCAAGGATGGCAGTTACACCCATATAGAGATGACCCATAAAGCAAGGATCCACATATCTCTATAAGAAACATGGAACAGCAAATGCATAAGAGTCAAAATCTGCCCTTTAAAGGAAACCTGTCATGTCAAGAACATGGAGGCCGCCATTGCTGACCTGCTTCTGAAAATGCCTGGCTGTGTCATGCTGATCCTCTGGTTTCAATGACTTTCTAACCCAGGACATGTGTATGCAGATCAGCAGTTCTGACTCCTACAAGACTTTTCTGATCTGTGTGCATTTCTTTAGGTCAGGAATTACAGAATTCAGAGGATCATCAATGACAGCCAAGCAACTAGCATTTCCAGATGGAGGTTAGCAATGACAGCCCCTTCTGCCTGTAATGGCAGGTTTGCTAGAAGCTATACACAATGTAACTGGACTGGCCTGCATCATGCTCATCCTTCAGCTGTTTTAATGCACCAGCTATGGCTTTAACGAGAACCTGTCCGTGTAGAAATATGGGCACTGACATGGAACAAGCATGCAGCCAGTGCCATGACACCCGATGTCCATTATATAGTTCTGGGTCAGTAACTAACAGAGTAGTGATTGCAAGATGAGGATTACAGAACCAGACCCTTCAAAAACTGGTGGTCACCAATGGCAGCTCCCTTTTAAGTGCCACTCCACCCAGAACTAATGTTTGGTGGATGCCATATTGCCCAAAACCCGCCCTGAGTGATTTTCTTTTTATATACCCCACAAAGGGGGGGGGGGTCTCTGGGCAGCAGGTCTCTGATTGAAAGGAGGAATGCGAGTAAGCTGCAGTAGAGTGGGACCGGCCAGTACCACTCCAGAGCAGGGCGACTGCAACAACCCTTCCTCTGGCAGTAAGCTTCCGCTGGGGCAGGTCACCTGACCCCTAGGACCCCTAAACATTGATGTACACCGTAGCTTTGTATTCAGGTTTTTCAGCCATCCAATCACAACAATACCTCGTGCTTTATGAATGATTTATTATTGGTTGACAATTGTGACTTACTATAAGGGCGGAGCTACAGGGGAGAGTTTAAATTAACCAGGCTGGATATTCAATACCAAGAGATGGAACATCTCTATAGGGGGAGCTACACAAGCAGCGATAAATATGGATTAAGGTCACATGGTCCAATGACTAATCTCTGTGACTGTAGGTCGCATGGGTAGCTTCACCCGTAGGGATCCAGGCATTCCATCCATGTAGAGATCCTTCAGTGGAGATCTAGATGGGACAGACCTTATCCCTCCTGAATCCATTAGAAGCCCCTTCCAAAATATATTACAAAGCCTTGTGTGGAGATCTAGATGGAACAGACCCTACCTCTACAGGTTACAATAAAAGCCCCCCAGGGAGGTCTAGACGAGTTAAACCTTACCCCTCCCAGATCCACTAGAAGCCCACTAATCAGATCTTGACAGGAAAGACCATATCCCTACTGGATCCATTAAAAGTCCACCGATCAGATCTAGACAGGGCAGACCTTACCCCTATTGAATCTATTAGAAGCCCACCTATCAGATCTAGACAGGACAGGACTTACCCCTACTAGATCCATTAGGAGCCCACCTGGGATATCTAGATGGGATAGACATACCCTTCCTATATCCATTAGAAAGCCCTCAGGGAACTTTAAAAAGGACAGACCCTACCCCTCCCGAAACAATTTAAGGCCCCTTAGAAGAGCTAGAGGGGACAGACCTTGCCCCATCTGGACTTATTAGAAGCTCTCTGAGGTCATCCAGATGGGACAGATCTTACCCCATCCAGATCCATTAGAAGCCTCCCAGGGAGATTTACATGGGACAGACCCTACACCTCCCGAATCTTTTGGAAGCCAACAAGAGAAATCTAGATGAAACAGATCTTATCCCTCCCAGATCCATTAGAAGCCCTCCTATGGAGACCAAGATGGTACAAAACTTACCCCTCCAAATAATTTACAACCTTGCCAGAGAGATCTAGATCAGACCATTAGTAGACCTCCAGGGAGATTAAGAATGGACAGACCATACCCAAACACATTAAAAGTCCACTGGGGAGATCTAGACAGAATAGACCTTACCCCTCCTGGATCCATTAGAAGCCCCCTCCAAAATATATTAGAATGCCCCCTGTGGAGATCTAAATGGGACAGAACCTACCCCTCCTGGTTCCATTAGAAGCCCTCCATGGAGATCTAGATGGGACAGTCACTACCCCTCCTAAATCCATTAGAAGCACCCCAGGGAGATCTAGATGGGACAGACACTACCCCTACTTGTTCCATTAGAAGACCCCAGGGAGATATAGATGGGGCAGACACTACCACTCCAGGATCCATTAGAAGACCCATGGTGAGATCTAGAAGGGAAAGACTCCTCTCAGATTCAGTAGTAGCCTCCTGGCAAGATCTAGATGGGACAGACACTACCCCTCCAGGATCCATTAGAAGACCCATGGTGAGATCTAGAAGGGAAAGACTCCTCTCAGATTCAGTAGTAGCCTCCTGGCAAGATCTAGATGGGACAGACACTACCCCTCCAGGATCCATTAGAAGCCCCATGGTGAGATCTAGAAGGGAAAGACTCTACTCTCAGATTCAGTAGTAGCCTCCTTCCATTAGAAGCCCCCTCCAAAATATATTAGAATGCCCCCTGTGGAGATCTAGATGGGACAGAACCTACCCCTCCTTGTTCCATTAGAAGCCCTCCATGGAGATCTAGATGGGACAGTCACTACCCCTCCTAAATCCATTAGAAGCACCCCAGGGAGATCTAGATGGGACAGACACTACCCCTACTTGTTCCATTAGAAGCACCCCAGGGAGATCTAGATGGGACAGACACTACCCCTATAGGATCCATTAGAAGCCCCATGGTGAGATCTAGAAGGGGAAGACTCTACTCCTCTCAGATTCAGTAGTAGCCTCCTGGCAAGATCTAGATGGGACAGATACTACTCCTCCTGGATCCATTGGCAGCCCCCCTCTCTGGTCTAGACTCTACCCTCTTCCCCATTAGCAGCCTCCAGGGCGGTACAGTCAGGACAGTCTCTATTGCTCGCTCTCAGTGGAGGTGACCTCCTGCAGCAGTCTCTCTGCCTCTCCTCTCTGGCTCATCTTATTGGCTTTGCCCTGGAATCGGCCTCCCTTTCCTGCCCCTTTACCGTCCAAGATTTTACACACTCGGGGGCCCAGGTCGTCGACTATTCTGGGAGGGCCAGCCAGCAAGAAGAGTCCTGATGCCTTTTCATCCCCCACAGTCAGGAAGACGACTGTGTCCTCTGTTCCAATCTCATTGGCGATAATGTTCATGAACTCGTTGTCGCCTTCCTTGCGGTGCAGGGAGAAGACTTTGGCACGGTCAGGGCGGTTCTTGAAATCACTGGCAATAAGTACGGCCAGATCTCTCAGGAGGCTTAGATTGTTCTTCTGCAGCATCTTCACAGACTTCTGCAGCTTGTCCACAGCCTCCACGTGCTGCTCAGGTCCGTTCTTCAGCAGTGTGGTCAGTGAGCGCTCCGTGGTGTAGCTGCGGGTGGCGTACTGCAGCAGCCGCTCACCGGCGATGAATATGAGGTTGGTCTTGTTCTTTTTGCCCTTCTCCATTCCCAGAATCTTTACTGCCTGGAGGTCGCTCAGGTTGGCCACGTGTGTGCCACAGCACATGTTGGCATCCACTCCCTCCATATCGATGATTCTCACTGGTCCAGCGTGGTCATCTGGCAGACCTCGGCTCCTCACCTGGTCAAACTCGGGGTCATCAATGCCGATGATCCTCACGGTGACGGGCACACGCTGGCGGATCAGGCGGTTTGCCTCTCTCTCAATGGCATCTGCCTGCTGAGCACTCACCGCTGGCGTGTCTAGCTCTATGGTGCTCCTCTGGCGGCCCAGGTCCCAGGACGTTGTCTTGTAGCCATAGAGGGAGTCGGCAATGGCAGTGATCAGGTGCTGACCAGAGTGTTGCTGCATGTGATCGAACCGCCGCTGCCAGTCCAGCTTGACCAGCACCTGGGTGCCCGGCTCTAGAGAAGAGGTGACAAAATGGATGGCTTCTGGGCCCTGGCGGGTGACACGAAGCACAGGGGTCTCCCCAATGAACCCTCTGTCATCAGGTTGCCCCCCTCCTTCCGGGAAGAGCACAGTGTCAGTCAGTGTTACATTGTATCCGGACAGGGTCTCCTTCTTTCCGCCTCCATTGTCGGTTTGCAGCTTGCCCGGGGTGCAGGAGACGACCTCTGTGGACAGTTCGATGGCATAGCTGTCCTTCTGACAGTAAAAGGCCATGTCACCTCCAACTAGGTGGACAGTCCTTGTGTATCACCCCTGACCAGGTTACAATCTTTTTATCACTTTGTCACCTCTGACCAGGTGGATGGTCCTTGTGTGTCACCTCTGACCAGAAGAACAGTTCTTGTATGTCAACCCTGACCAGGTGGATGGTCCTTGTGTGTCACCTCTGACCAGAAGAACAGTTCTTGTATGTCAACCCTGACCAGGTGGATGGTCCTTTGTGTGTCACCTCTGACCAGAAGAACAGTTCTTGTATGTCAACCCTGACCAGGTGGATGGTCCTTGTGTGTCACCTCTGACCAGAAGAACAGTTCTTGTATGTCAACCCTGACCAGGTGGATGGTCCTTTGTGTGTCACCTCTGAACAGAAGAACAGTTCTTGTATGTCAGCCCTGACCAGGTGGATGGTCCTTGTGTGCCACCTGTGACCAAGCAAATGTTACTTGAGACTTATGACCAGGTTGAGAGTCCTGGTGTGGCACCCCTGACCAGACGGTTGGTCCTTGTGTGACACCGAAGACCAGATGGACAGTCCTCGTGTCTTTGACACTGACCAGGCAAATGTTCCTTGTGTGTCACTTCTAACCAGGAAGTTGGTCCTTGTGTGTCACAGATAACTGGGTGGACAGTCCTTGAGTGTTAGTCATAGACCAGGCGAATGTTCCTTGTGTGTCACTGCTGACCAGGTTGAGGGTCTTCGGGTGTCAGTCCCTTACCAATTGAGGATCCCTTGTGTTTCACCTCTGACCAGGTTGAGGGTCTTCGTGTTTCACCTCTGACCAGGTTGAGGGTCTTCATGTGTCACCGCTGACCAGGTTGAGGGTCTTCGTGTGTCACCGCTGACCAGGTTGAGGGTCTTCGTGTGTCACCGCTGACCAGGTTGAGGGTTCTCCTGTGTTTGTCCCTTACCAGGCGAATGTTCCTTGTGTGTCACTGCTGACCAGGTTGAGGGTCTTCGGGTGTCAGTCCCTTACCAATTGAGGATCCCTTGTGTTTCACCTCTGACCAGGTTGAGGGTCCTCGAGTGTCAGTCCTATACCAAGCAAGCGTCCCTTGTGTTTCACCTCTGACCAGGTTGAGGGTCTTCGTGTGTCACCTCTGACCAGGTTGAGGGTCTTCGTGTGTCACCTCTGACCAGGTTGAGGGTCTTCGTGTGTCAACGCTGACCAGGTTGAGGGTCTTCGTGTGTCACCGCTGACCAGGTTGAGGGTCTTCGTGTGTCACCGCTGACCAGGTTGAGGGTTCTCCTGTGTTTTGTCCCTTACCAGGCGAATGTTCCTTGTGTGTCACAAGCAGGTTGAGGGTCCCACCGAGAGCGGTCCACCATCTGACACATGGACTTTACATGAGCACACTGATGATGTCACTGAGCTCTCCGATTGGCTGCAGGCCTGGCCTGGGAGGAGGGAAACATTAACTCCTTTCCTCCCTGCTGCTCTGCAGTCTCCTGATCTCCTTGCTGTGTCTGAACTCTGAGGAGGGGGGGAGGGGAGGGAAGAGTCAGAAAGATACAAACTAGGAAATGTATCCACTGAGCACTTCCTGTAACCTTTAATGCCCCTCCCCCACCTGGCTGCAGCCATTAACCCTTCCCTGCACCTCCTTCGCTGCGTGCGATACTAAACCCTCCCTCCCCCTCCCATGTGTGTGACATTTAACCCTTCCCTCCCTGTGTGCGATATATAATCCTTATATCGGCTGCATCTGTTTATCCAGAATTAACCCTTTCCCTCCCCTGGGTGGCATGAATCTCTTTTCATAGTGACTGTGTTATTTCATTAATATCAGATTGGTTATAGAGTGCTGCCAGCAAGGGGTTAAACACACTATTCTCTAGCTCCACCCTGTCTGGCTATTTTTAGTAGAGGGGTGCTGGCTGAACTCCACCCTCAACCCCCCCCCCCTCCCCCCATATGACTCAGTACTCATCCTTCCTTCTATATATAATCTCTAGCCTGTAGTGTTATTTAACCCTTAAGCTGCTCACACTATCTCCCTGTGTCCCTCTGATACCAAGAAACTGCCTCCCACCCTGCCAAACTATGCGCCACCTCTCAATTTTGCAGAATACTCCACAATACTGCCTGCAACACCTGCCAACAACTTCCCTGCACACCCCAAGAAGGCATTGTCTCTAGAGGGCACCAGATATCATGCCTGTCCTGCAAAATTCCATTATTCGTAGGGAAGCGCCAGATATTACACAGTGTTCCTGCAGATAAAGACCCTCCATTGTCCATAGGGGGTACCTACCAGATATCATAGCCTTCCCACAGTTACATACCTTCCATTGTCCATAGGGGGCACCAGATATCACAGCGTTCCTGCACATAAAGACCCTCTATTGTCCATAGGGGGTACCAGATATCATGGGCTTTCCACAGATGAAGACCCTTCATTGTCCATAGATGGCACTAGATCACGGCTTTCCCACAGATAAAGTCCCTCCATTATCCATAGGGGGTACCAGATATCATGGGCTACCCACAGATGAAGACCCTCCATTGTTCATAGATGGCACTGGATATCGTGGGCTTCCCACAGATGAAGACCCTCTATTGTCCATAGATGGCACTAGATATCACGGCTTTTCCGTAGATAAGGTCCCCCCATTATCTATAGGGGGTACCCGATATTATGGGCTGCCCACAGATGAAGACCCTCCATTGTCCATAGATGGCACTGGATATCATGGGCTTTCCACAGATACAGACCCTCTATTGTCCATAGGGGTTACCAGATATCATGGGCTTCCCACAGATGAAGACCCTCTATTGTCCATAGATGGCACCAGATATCATGGCCTTCCTGCAGATAAAGACCCTCCATTGTCCATAGGGGGCACCAGAAATCATGCCCTTCCTGGGGGTAAAGTCCCTCCACTGTCAATATGGGGCGCCAGTTATCCTGCCCTTCATTGGGGGTAAAGACCTTCCATTGTGCATAGATGACACCAAATATCATGGCCTTCCTGGGGGTAATCTATGCACAATGGATGCTCTTTACCCCCAGGAAGGCCATGATATCTGGTGCCAAGAGCCTCCATTATCCATAGATGGCACCAGATATCATGCCCCTTCCTGGTGGTAAAGACCCTCCATTCTCCATAGGGGGTACAATATTTCATGGCCTTCCTGGGGGTAAAGACCCTATATTGTCCGTAGGGGGAGCCAGATATAATGGCCTTTCTGGGGGTAAGATTTTCCACTGTCCTTCCTGGGGGGTAAAGGTTCTCCATTGTCCATAAGGGGCACAAGATATCATGGCCTACCTGGGGGTAAAAACCCTCCATTGTCCATAAATAGCACCAGATATCATGCCACACTGGTCAATGAATGGACTTGTTGTTATGCTTGTTACTTTCGTCGTCTGTGAGTATCCATTTGTTTCCTGTACAAATAAATCTTGGATAATCCACTAGACCTTTGCGCCTCCGCTGGGTGTGTTGACCCCATATATTGAGCCGTAACACCTCCCGACTGCCCCCAACACCTCAAGGAAGCCATTGTCCATAGGGGGAGCTAGATACCATGGTCTTCCCATAAATACAGCCCGTCCATTGTGCATAGAAGGTACTAGATATGACGACTACCCCCCCCCCCCCACCCCAATATATTGAGCCATAACAACTGATTGCCCCCAACACCCCCCTGTAAGCCATTGTCCAAAGGAAGCCCCAGATATCATGGCCTTCCAGCAAATACAGACATTTACTGTCCATATGACCACTGGATGTCATGGCCTTCACACAGATAAAGACCCTCCATTGTCCATAGGGGACACTATATATAATGACTCCATATTTTGAGTCATAACACCTCCAGACTGAACCAACACCCCAAGGAAGTCATTTCCCATAGGGGACTTTCATTCATTTCAATGGGCTGCTCTACACCCTAGAAACATGGAAAAGAGGTCCCTGACCCTTTTCTAAAATCGCTCCTCATTAAAACGCATGGTGCCGCTGAATCATACCTTACATTGCTCACACTATCTCTCTACGTCCCTGTGATACCATAAAAACTGCCTCCCACCCTGCCAACCTTTGTGCCACCTCTGAATACTACAGAATGCTCCACAATACTGCCTACAACACCCGCCAACAACTTCCCCAACAAGCCATTGTCCATAGGGGGCACCAGATAAAATGAGCTTTCTGTAGATACAGACCCTCCATTGTCCATAGGGGGCACTAGATATCACAGTCCCATATATTGAGCCATACCACCTCATGACTACCCCAAATACCCTAGGGGTGACACATTCATGGGGAGTATTATAGCCTCGCTTAGGCTTGCCAGGACCAGATGAACTCTGCCTAGTACCAGTTACTGTTTTTGGAGTGTATGCCCACCAAAAAAAACCTTTGTTCCTAGTTTTGGATGGGGTGGGGAAGGCTTAAAACAGACAGGCCCTGTCTGTTTTTTATTTACTGCTGTCTAGGGCCCCATAACAGTGATTTCCCCTCACTTCCTGCTCTGGTGACAACATTTTACCAGTCAGGAAATGGATGGAACTCTTCAACAGGAAGTCAGGGACACAGACGCCTCCAGCTTGATGTGTTTTTTCACGAGGAGCATTAATAGCTCTGTCCGTTTTCAGCTCTGTATGTGAAGGATTTCTATAAAATTCTGATCTTTTTTTTTTTTTAAACTGGTTTTATTGTATGCACAGTAAACATAGGCACGTGTACATTCGCAGGACAGAATGTGAATCATACAAAAGCAGCAAACGTAATAAAGGTTAACATTAGTAGTACATACAGGGTATGACAGGACAGGTGATAGCATTCTTTTGTGGTGAGGAGGGTATGGTGGACAGTAGACGGCTGAGGATGGAGTAGCTCACCCCTGTCATATATGGCACCCATGGTGGTGTGAACAGTAAGTGGTGTTCTGATTTTCTCTGCCTCTCAGGTAAAACCGCATCCAATTCGCACATATGTGAACCCAGCCTTAGGCCCCTTTCACACTTGTGCGACTTCAAAGTCACGCGATTTTGCCGCGATTTCAAGGAATGCCTGTGTAAGTGGCATCAAAAATCGGCCCAAAGTAGTGCAGGGACTACTTTGAAGTCGGAACGACTTGAAGTCGTACTAATATGAATGGCTGTCATTGGAAATCATGGGGAACGACTTGTCGCGCTACTTTGCAGTCCCAAATCGTGGGACAAGTCGTATAAGTGTGAAAGGGGCCTTAGGGTCTCTAAGACTGGATTGAAACTTCCTGATTCCTAGGTAGCTGAGGTATGTGTAGCTGTTGGATTTATCAAGAGTGGAGGCGTTTAGTGTAAAGAAAGAACTCTTGATTTGTTTTGTGTTTTTCCTCTGGAACGCACTGATTTTTTCATTTTTTTTTTCTTTGGGTTGATGGGTGGTGTCCACGTCACATTATTTCTACAGCACATCCAGGCTTTCTGAATCTAGGCCAATCTCTGTTGGTGACAGTAGTAGGAGGTCATCCGCAGGCAGTAGGAACTTCACCACAGCGTCAAGTAGACTTAGTCCAGGTTCAGAAGATGTTTCTAGAGCTGCAACCAGTTCATTGATGCATATGTTGAAGAGTAAGGATGAGCTCCGGCTGCCTGTGATTAGCGCAACGCAGTGCCGACTTCCTGGCGGGGCTCTGCGAACATGCCGGAGATCATCCTTATTGAAGAGACTTAGATGTAGACTGTAGCCCTGTCTGACTCCACAGGCCTGCCAGAAGTGCTCTGTTTTTTTATTTTTTTCCCTATACCTGCCCACTACAACAGTATTGTCCCATCTCGTTCTCTCTTTTCCCCCATGTTTTCTGGCTTGCCTCCTTCCCCCATGTTAACTGTCTCGTCTCTCTCTATCATGCAAGTTCTCATCTCTCCCCCATGTTCTTGGGCTTGTGTGTCTCTCTCCACCAGGTTCTCTGTCTTGCTGCAGCAGTTCTTAGTATATGAGCGCTTAATAATATAGGTTTTCCCCTCACACTGTCTTTCTGTAATGCACATGTTCTTTGTTTCATCTCTCCCATTCATGTTCTCTAGCTCGTCTTTCTCTCACCCATGTTCCCCGTTTCATCTTTCACCCATGACCTCTGTCTTGTCTCTCTCTCCCACCCATGTTCCCAGTCTCATCTCTCTCTCACCCGTGATCTCCATCTGGTTTCTTGCTCACCCATGTTCTCTATCTAGTCTCTCTATCTACCCCATGTTCCTTGTCTCATCTTTCACCCATGACCTCTGTCTTGTCTCTCTCACCCATGTTCCTGGTCTCATCTCTCACCCATGATCTCCATCTGGTCTCTTGCTCACCCATGTTCTCTATCTCGTCTTTCTCTCACCCATGTTTCCTTGTCTCATCTTTCACCCATGACCTCTGTCTTGTCTCGCTCTCTCTCTCAACCATGTTCCCGGTCTCATCTCTCTCTCTCTCATGTTCTCTATCTCGTCTTTCTCTCACCCATGTTTCCTTGTCTCATCTTTCACCCATGACCTCTGTCTTGTCTCGCTCTCTCTCTCAACCATGTTCCCGGTCTCATCTCTCTCTCACTCATGATCTCCATCTGGTCTCTTGCTCACCCATGTTTTCTATCTAGTCTCTCCATCTACCCCATTTTCCTTGTCTCGCCTTTCTCTCTCTCACTCATGTTCGCTGTAGCCATCTCCTCTCTCTCTTTCACACATGACCCATTTCCTCTCTCTCACCCATGTTTTCGGTTTTGTCTCTCTTTCATCCATGTTCCCCATCTCATCTCTCTCACCCATGTTCTCCATCACATCTCTCCCTTGTCACTCTTACCCCATTTTTTTCTGCCTCATCCCTCTCTTATCCATGTTCCCAGTCTCATCTCTCTCACCCTTGTTCTATGTCTTATCTCTCTTTTCCACCCATGTTCTCTGTTTGGCCTCTCTCTACCCCATGTTCCTTGTCTCGCTCTCAACCATGTTCTCTTTTTACCCCATGTTCCTTGTATGGTCTCCCTCTCACCCATGTTCTCTGTCTCATCTCTCCCACCCACAATCTCCATCTTGTTTCTTACTCACCCATGTTCTCTTTCTCATCTCTCTCCCACCCACAATCCCCATCTTGTTTCTTACTCATCCATGTTCTCTGTCTCATCTCTCTCCCACCCATGATCTCCATCTTGTTTCTTACTCACCCGTGTTCTCCGTCTCATCTCTCTCCCACCCATAATCTCCATCTTGTTTTTTACTCACCCATGTTCTCTGTCTCATCTCTCTCCCACCCATAATCTCCATCTTGTTTCTTACTCACCCATGTTCTCTGTCTCATCTCTGTTACCCATGTTCTCGGTTTTCTCCCGTTACTTTTTTCATCACTCACCCATGTTCTCCACCTTGTCTCTCTCTCTCTTACCCATGGTCTCTCTGTTTTGTCTCTCAATGCAGCCATTCCAGTGAACAAGGCCTTGGCTAACCCTAATGTGGCTCTCCTGATCACCGCTCATGGTGGACATATCGGATTTCTGGAGGGTCCCTTCCCCAACCACCAGCGATACATGGACCGCATCTTTAGCCAGTTTATGGGGGCTGTGCTTGGTCATAGCGAAGAGCTGAGGGTGGCTACTGCAGATCAACCCGTCTCTTGATGCTGGCTGTCTGCCTGGAGCTGGCTGACCCTGAGCTAAAAGGAGGTATCTGTTTCGAGACCAGTCAGTCACTCTACCATCCAGTCCTCCTGCACTGTAATGTTTTTTTTTTCTATCCTGATACCTCAATAAAGTAGATTTACAATACAACCCTAATGCATGTGATTCTATGGTACATTTTACAACTGCAGTACATTGGCAGATTATTTTGGAAAGCCCACCCTTTGTTTCAGAACCCCAGAAAGATACTCTCTGCTCCTCGTCCATCAATTGAGCATCAAGCTTCAAATCTGAATCTCTAAGCCACTTAACACATCAGTTCTGGATTGGTGGAATCCTTCCCTTAAACGAATGGGGAATTCCTGGGTGTCCCGACCCTTACTAGGTGCAAACCTTCTCTTAACCAGAAGGGCGATTCCTGGGGATCCCGACCCTGTCTCAATACAACCCTGCTCCTAACCAGAGGGACGATTCCTGGGTGTCCCGACCCTGACTAGGTGCCACCCTTCCCTTAACCAGAGGTGAGATTCCTGGATGTCCCAACCCTAACTAGGTGCCACCCTTCCCTTAACCAGAGGTGAGATTCCTGGATGTCCCAACCCTGACTAGGTGCCACCCTTCCCTTAACCAGAGGTGAGATTCCTGGATGTCCCAACCCTGACTAGGTGCCACCCTTCCCTTAACTAGAGGTGATTCCTGGATGTCCCAACCCTGACTAGGTGCCACCCTTCCCTTAACCAGAGGTGAGATTCCTGGATGTCCCAACCCTGACTAGGTGCCACCCTTCCCTTAACCAGAGGTGAGATTCCTGGATGTCCCAACCCTGACTAGGTGCCACCCTTCCCTTAACCAGAGGTGAGATTCCTGGATGTCCCAACCCTGACTAGGTGCCACCCTTCCCTTAACCAGAGGTGAGATTCCTGGATGTCCCAACCCTGACTAGGTGCCACCCTTCCCTTAACCAGAGGTGAGATTTCTGGATGTCCCAACCCTGACTAGGTGCCACCCTTCCCTTAACCAGAGGTGATTCCTGGATGTCCCAACCCTGACTAGGTGCCACCCTTCCCTTAACCAGAGGTGAGATTCCTGGATGTCCCAACCCTGACTAGGTGCCACCCTTCCCTTAACCAGAGGTGAGATTCCTGGATGTCCCAACCCTGACTAGGTGCCACCCTTCCCTTAACCAGAGGTGAGATTCCTGGATGTCCCAACCCTGACTAGGTGCCACCCTTCCCTTAACCAGAGGTGAGATTCCTGGATGTCCCAACCCTGACAAGGTGCCACCCTTCTCTTAACCAGAGGTGAGATTCCTGTAGGGCATTCCAGCCTTAAGTTAAAGTGGACCTGTCATAACATATATTCTTCATGTAATGTGAAGCATGCTGATATGTTAGTGTAACACTATTAAGTATTATTACCTTCCACAGAAAATCCAATAAGCACCCTGACAATGGCTTCATCTGCTTTTCTCTGTGAAAGGATTGCACCATCTTTGTTCAGGCCTCATCCAGGGTCACCATCTACTTCCTGGACTGAGTTGCCAGCTCAGAAATGACAGTCGTGTAAATCCTGGTGCAACGTTACAATCTGATCACAGGGGAGAGACTGGAGGAAATGCTTCTTACTGCCTGCAGCAGACTAATGATATAATGTCAATCTAGGCTAAAAGGGGCAATTGGCGATTCCCTACTTTTCAGGTTAATGTGTGTGCAATAAGCAGAGGACTGCTGCAGCACACTTGGGTTATATTGGAAAAAGCCCTCCCCCCTTCACCTTACTGACTGAGGCCAACAGTGCACAACTGCCCACAGGTCAGTGCCAGCTCTGGGCAGACCCTTCAGTCTTACATGTGCATTGGAGAACCTCAACATACATAACCACTCCTGCTTCTGATCACATGACTGTCCATATACAGTATCCAACAAAAGTGAGTACACCCCTCACATTTATGTAAATATTTTATTATATCTTTTCATGTGACAACACTGAAGAAATGACACTTTGCTACAATGTAAAGTAGTGAGTGTACAGCTTGTATAACAGTGTAAATTTGCTGTCCCCTCAAAATAACTCAACACACAGCCATTAATGTCTAAACCGCTGGCAACAAAAGTGAAAATGTCCAAATTCAGCCCAATTAGCCATTTTCCCTCCCAGTGTCATGGGACTCATTAGTGTTACAAGGTCTCAGGTCCGTTAGATTTGGTGTTATCGCTCTCACTCTCTCATACTGGTCACTGGAAGTTCAACATGGCACCTCATGGCAAAGAACTCTGAGGATCTGAAAAAAAGAATTGTTGCTCTACATAAAGATGGCCGAGGCTATAAAAAAAATTCCAAGACTCGTAAACTGAGCTGCAGCACGGTGTCCAAGATCATACAGGACAGGTTCCACTCAGAAAAGGCCTCACCATGGTCCACCAAAGAAGTTGAGTGCACGTGCTCAGTGTCATGAGTGCTGCCAGCATTGCTGCAGAGGTTGAAGGGGTGGGGGGGGGGTCAGCCTGTCAGTGCTCAGACCATACGCCGCACACTGCATCAAATTGGTCTGCATGGCTGTCCTCCCAGAAGGAAGCCTCTTCTAAATATGATGCACAAGAAAGCCCGCAAACAGTTTGCTGAAGACAAGCAGACTAAGGACATGGATTACTGAAAGATGTCCTGTGGTCTGATGAGACCAAGATAAACTTATTTGGTTCAGATGGTGTCAAGCGTGTGTGGCGGCAACCAGGTGAGGAGTACAAAGACAAGTGTGTCTTGCCTACAGTCAAGCATGGTGGTGGGAGTGTCATGGTCTGGGGCTGCATGAGTGGTGCCGGCACTGGGGAGCTACAGATCATTGAGGGAACCATGAATGCCAACATGTACTGTGACATACTGAAGCAGATCATGAGATCCCCTCCCTGCAGAGACTGGGCCACAGGGCAGTATTCCAACATAAGTATTCCAACATAGAAGATATTTTTTCAAGTCACTTCAAGAATTTTGTTTAAAGACACTGCAAAACTTTATTTGCTTCAGGATTTTTCATTCACTTTTTGAAACATTATCATTACAAGTAACAGTTTATGGACTTTTGTTTGGATTTGTTTTCTTTATTTGGACACCTGCAAGAAATATATAATCACACTTCACTTTAAATTTTTCACTTTATGTATATAGGTGATTGTGTTGTTGTTTTTTTAGCACTGTTTATACAGGGTGATTATTTTTCAGTATTGTCTACACAGGTTAAATATTTTGTTTATTCACAGACACTGTGATTATTAGCGCTGCTGTTTTATTCATTTAAAATCACTTTACAGTATTCCAACATGATAACGACCCCAAAAACACACCCCCAAGACCACCACTGCCTTGCTAAAGAAGCTGAGGGTAAAGGTGATGGACTGGCCAAGCATGCCTCCAGACCTAAACCCTATTGAGCATCTGTGGGGCATCCTCAAATAGAAGGTAGAGGAGCGCAAGGTCTCCAACATCCACCAGCTCTGTGATGTCATCATGGAGGAGAGGAAGAGGACTCCAGTGTCAACCTGTGACGCTCTGGTGAACTTCATGCCCAAGAGGGTTAAGGCAGTGCTGGAAAATAATGGTGGCCACATAAAATATTGACACTTTGGGCCCAATTTGGACATTTTCACTTAGGGGTGTACTCACTTTTGTTGCCAGCGGTTTAGACATTAATGGCTGTGTGTTGAGTTATTTTGAGAGGACCGCAAATTTACACTGTTATACACGCTGCACACTCACTACTTTATATTGTAGAAAAGTGTTGTCACATGAAAAGATAGAATAAAATATTTACAAAAATGTGAGGGGTGTACTCACTTTTGTGAGATACTGTCCTAATAGATTAATGGACATCAGGGCAGCAATGAACTACCACTCAGCAACTACATCTTACCTGCTGTACTGGGTTGGTTCCTTTGGGTAGTTATGTTGCAGCATATATAATGTACTATGAATACAGAGGAGGCACTGGTAACATTTATAAAAACTCCCTTTATTAGTCTCCAGACCGGGCCCATCGCCCAAACATATCACTACACGCCCTGGGGACAAAAGGTGACTGCAGACCCATCATCTGGTCACAGTGTTATACATTTGGGGTGGGCAGAGGTGACAGCAGACCCATCACTATATGCCCTGGGGGAAAAGGTAACAGCGGGCCCATCATCCACATATTATGTTATACGGCTTGGGTGGGTAAAGGAGACAGCCGGCCCATCGCTTAGACACATTACTATAGCCCTGGGGCAAAAGGTGATACAGGTGGACGATGGGCCTGCTAACGTTCTAAGCCATGGGTGGGCAGAGGTGACAGCGGGTTTAAAACCCAAAACACATTACTATCAGCCCTGGGGGGCAAAATGTGACAGCAGGCCCATTACCCAGACAACACCATACGCCTTGGAGGCAAAAGGTGACAGCTGACCCATCACCCGAATACAGGGTTATATATTCAGGGTGGGCAAAGCAGACAATGGGCCCATGACCAAGACATATAACTATATACCGTGGGGCAAAAGGGGACTGCCCACCCCAAATGTATATCTCTTGGTCTGGGTGATGGGTCAGCTATCACCTTTTGCCCCAGGGCATATAGCTATATGTCTGGGTGACAGGCCTGTTGCCTGCATTGCCCACCTTGAATGCATCACCCTGGGTCTAGGGCAGTGATGGTGAACCTTGGCACCCCAGATGTTTTGGAACTACATTTTCCATGATGCTCAACTACACTGCAGAGTGCATGAGCATCATGGGAAATGTAGTTCCAAAACATCTGGGGTGCCAAGGTTCGCCATCACCGGTCTAGGGGATGGGCCAGCTTAGGAGACAACGAACCCATCACCCAGACACATCACGATACACCCTGGGGCAAAAGGTGAAAGCTGGGCCCATCATCTGCACCTACTGTTATATATGTCGGGGTGAGCAAAGGAGACGGCGGGCCCATCATCCTGACCTATCACTATGCGCCCCAGGGGAAAAAGGTGAAAGCTGGCCCATTACTATATGCCCTAGGGCAAAAGGTGAATGTGGGCCCATCATCCGGACACAGGGTTATACATTTGGGGTGGGCAGAGGTGACAGCCGGACTATCACCTGGACATAATCCGGTACACCCAGGGGTAAAAGGTGATACATTTGGGGTGGGCAGAGGTGAGAGCTGGCCCATCACCTGGACATAATCCCGTACACCCTGGGGTAAAAGGTGATAGTGGGCACATCATCCGGACACAGGGTTATACATTTGGGGTGGGCAGAGGTGACAGCCGGACTATCACCTGGACATAATCCTGTACACCCTGGGGTAAAAGGTGATAGTGGGCCCATCATTCATACATAATGATATACGTCCTAGGTGTTTAAAAGAGATAACAGGCCCATCACCTGGACACAGGTTTATACATTCAGAGTGGGTAGAGGTGACAGTGGGCCCACCACCCAGGTACATTACTATACGCCCTGAGGGCAAAAAGAGAAATCAGGCCCATTGGCCAGACAAAGGGTTATACGTTCAGGGTGGGCAGAGTTGATACAAGGCCCATCAACCGGGACACAGCCCAATACATACTGGGTGGGTAGAGGTGACTGTGGGCCCATCATCTGAAGATAATCCTATACACCCTGGGGGCAAAGGTAGCAGGGGCCCACTACTCAAACAAGCCGCTGTAAATCCTGAGCGGGTCAGTCTGGGGGACCAGAGGGAGTCTACTAAGAAAAACTGGCAGTGGCTCCTACCAGGCAGAACATGGTGGTCATCTTCCTTCTGGGTAGTCAGAGGCCCCCCTCCAGTCCACAAGAAAGGTGGAGCACAACTCGCAGTCATGCGACATCAGGAGATGAGCCGCCTCCCACGCTGGTGCCATCATCAAGCTTCCAGTCATGTCCCAGGGTCAGAGGTCAGCGGCCATAAATAACAGGATGGAACCTCCAGTCCGCTAGGTTAACCATGAAATGTAATATCGGATGGCAGTTAAGAATCGGGAGAACGCCGGAACGTTCACAAATTAAAAGCGAAGAGGAATCAAGATGGAGGGTGATGGCGAAAGCCTCAGATGGGAACCCTTCCCCCCGTGTGCTCTATGGAAGGAACGGACCCATCCATCGCTCCGCCACAAAGTACTGAACGTATAAAAAGAATCATGGAGCCCTCCTCAGATGCATCCTAGACTCCACCCACTGCGCAGAGACCACTTGTCAGATGTCAGCCGCTAGAAGAAGTCTGGAAATGTGTATTGGAGGAGGAGGATGACTGCGACCAGCAGACCCGCACACAGGAGGAGGAGGAGCCAAACCGGGAACGTCTCTGTGAGAGGGGAGATCATAGAAAGCGTTAATCCAACCACAATAGGTGTGATAGTAAAGAAGAACTATCCCACTCACCACCACTTCATAGACCCGCACTGCCCCACTCACCACCACTTCATGGACCCGCACTGCCCCACTCACCACCACTTCATAGACCCGCACTGTCCAACTCACCACCACTTCATAGACCCGCACTGCCCAACTCACCACCACTTCATAGACCCGCAATGCCCCACCACTTCATAGACCCGCACTGTCCAACTCACCACCACTTCATGGACCCGCACTGCCCCACTCACCACCACTTCATGGACCCGCACTGTCCAACTCACCACCACTTCATAGACCCGCACTGCCCAACTCACCACCACTTCATAGACCCGCACTGTCCAACTCACCACCACCTCATAGACCCGCACTGTCCCACTCACCACCACTTCATAGACCCGCACTGTCCAACTCACCACCACTTCATAGACCCGCACTGTCCAACTCACCACCACTTCATAGACCCGCACTGCCCCACTCACCACCACTTCATAGACCCGCACTGCCCCACTCACCACCACTTCATAGACCCGCACTGCCCCACTCACCACCACTTCATAGACCCGCACTGCCCCACTCACCACCACCTCATAGACCCGCACTGCCCCACTCACCACCACCTCATAGACCCGCACTGCCCCACTCACCACCACCTCATAGACCCGCACTGCCCCACTCACCACCACTTCATGGACCCGCACTGCCCCACTCACCACCACTTCATAGACCCGCACTGCCCCACTCACCACCACTTCATAGACCCACACTGCCCCACTCACCACCACTTCATAGACCCGCACTGCCCCACTCACCACCACTTCATAGACCCGCACTGCCCCACTCACCACCACTTCATAGACACGCACTGCCCCACTCACCACCACTTCATAGACCCGCACTGCCCCACTCACCACCACTTCATGGACCCGCACTGCCCCACTCACCACCACTTCATGGACCCGCACTGCCCCACTCACCACCACTTCATGGACCCGCACTGCCCCACTCACCACCACTTCATGGACCCGCACTGCCCCACTCACCACCACTCCATGGACCCGCACTGCCCCACTCACCACCACTCCATGGACCCGCACTGCCCCACTCACCACCACTTTATGGACCCGCACTGCCCCACTCACCACCACTTCATGGACCCGCAATGCCCCACCACTTCAAAGACCCGCACTGCCCCACTCACCACCACTTCATAGACCCACAATGCCCCACACTTCATAGACCCGCACTGTCCAACTCACCACCACTTCATAGACGCGCAATGCCCCACCACTTCATAGACCCGCACAGCCCCACTCACCACCACTTCATAGACCCGCACTGCCCCACTCACCACCACTTCATAGACCCGCACTGTCCAACTCACCACCACTTCATAGACCCGCAATGCCCCACCACCTCATAGACCCGCACTGCCCCACTCACCACCACTTCATGGACCCGCACTGCCCCACTCACCACCACTTCATAGACCCGCACTGCCCCACTCACCACCACCTCATAGACCCGCACTGCCCCACTCACCACCACTTCATGGACCCGCACTGCCCCACTCACCACCACTTCATAGACCCGCACTGCCCACTCACCACCACTTCATAGACCCGCAATGCCCCACCACCTCATAGACCCGCACTGCCCCACTCACCACCACTTCATAGACCCGCACTGCCCCACCACTTCATAGACCCGCACTGCCCCACTCACCACCACTTCATAGACCCGCAATGCCCCACTCACCATCACTTCATAGATCCGCACTGTCCAACTCACCACCACTTCATAGACCCGCACTGCCCCACTCACCACCACTTCATAGACCCGCACTGCCCACTCACCACCACTTCATAGACCCGCGGTGCCCCACCACTTCATAGACCCGCACTGCCTCACTCACCACCACCTCATAGACCCGCACTGCCCCATTTCATAGACCCGCTCACCAACATTATACAGACCCGCACTGTCCCACTCACCACCACTTCATAGACCTGCTCACCAACATTATACAGACCTGCACGGCCCCACTCACCACCATTATACAGATCCGCACTATCCCACCCACCACCATTATACTAACCCGGATGACCCAACTCACCAATCACTTCATAGACCCCGCACTATCCCCCCTCCACCTCTTCATTCATCCATCCATCTCTGTCACTTGCTTCCTGTGCAGACCATGCACTACCCCACACTACTCCAGACAACAACGCAGGAAGTCACTCACGTCTATTGTGCACCACGTGCAATTTGCAGCGGCTGTCCACAGCAATGCTCAGCATGGCGGTCTCATTGTCTCCGCGCAGAGCTCGTCCTTGTTTGGTGTCAGGGAAGAAGGCCAGATCCGTCACCACAATCCCGTGAGCTTCCTGCACATAGTAGAGCCTCTGTGTGAAGGAACAGAGATAGGATAAAGTTGACTCAGGGAAGGAGATGGGGGGGGGGGGGGGGCAGAAGCACATCTGAGGGGGTTTACAGGAGGGCCAGAGCAAGCAGGTTTCCCCTACTTCTACATGAACCAATCATATGTCTGAAAGCATGACAACTCTCTTCCACAGCTTTTCAAACACAGATATTGTTAAATACCAACAGTATTTTTGCATTATTATTGCATACACAATAGCATGGCGTGTTCCTCCCGGGGACTCCCAAAACAGGCCATATTACAATCTGCGAAAAGGCTTTGTTACCCCCCTCCTGCCTCCCACACCTTCCTGTCCGGCAATCATGCATTCACTATGATAGACGGTCTCATTGCCCTGTAGGATGGTGTTGCAGGCAGCAAGTGTCAGATCAGCCTTGACTAAAAGACGTGTTGAATCTTGCATATTAGAACTTCTTGATAGATATATACGGGGATAGGCCCTGTGACAACATACTGAGCAACCTACCTGCAGAGAAAAGGAGATGTAGATGGCTACAGAACCGGTGACAGAGCCCAGACCCAGGAAGGTCCCACAATCACTGCAATACAGAGACAAAGCAGATTAGAGAGAAGGTTCTGAGAAAGTTGGGGCACAGAGCGATACAGGGTAAGAGAGATGGGCCAAAAAAGAAAAAAATAGTGAGCAAGAAAGAGGGGTCAAGTAAGGGAGGCCGAACAAGAGAGCAAGGGAGAGGGGTTGAGAGAGAGAAGACAATAGAGATGGGCAGATAGAGAGCACAAGCCAAAGAGAGCGGGCAAGATAGTGGGGGGCCAAGAGCAAAAGAGGCAAGAGAGAAAGAGCGAGAAGCAAAGCTAAAATGTGAAAGGGGGAGGGGGAGAGATCACTACTGAAGTGGGGTCCAAAAAGAAGAAAAAAAAAAAAAAAAACACAAGTTAGAGAGGGGCCCTAGAGAGGAGGGGGTGAAGAAAAAAGTGGGGCCCCAAGACAGTAAGAGAGAACGAGAGAGGGGTGCCAAAAGACAGAAAGGGACGAAAGAGAAACAAACGTGCTTCCAACGGCTACTGGAAGTGACCGAGCGGCTGAGGAGGTCCCATGGCAGAGGACAACTACAGTATCTCACAAAAGTGACTACACCCCTCACATTTTTGTAAATATTTTATTCTTTTCATGTGACAACACTGAAGAAATGACACTTTGCTACAATGTAAAGTAGTGAGTGTGCAGCTTGTATAACAGTGTAAATTTGCCGTCCCCTCAAAATAACTCAACACGCAGCCATTAATGTCTAAAATGTCCAAATTGGGTCCAATCAGCCATTAATGTCTAAACCGCTGGCAACAAAAAGTCCCTACTACTGAGCTGCAGCACGTTGGCCAAGACCATACAGCGGTTTAACAGGAGATGATCCACTCAGAACAGGCCTCGTCATGGGCGACCAAAGGAATTGAGTGTACATGCTCCGGTTCATATCCAGAGGTTGTCTTTGGAAATAGACGTATGAGTGCTGCCAGCATTGCTGCAGAGGGTGAAGGGGTGGGGGGGAATCAGCCTGTCAGTGCTCAGACCATATGCCATACACTGCATCAAATTGGTCTGCATGGCTGTCATCCCAGAAGGAAGCCTCTTCTAAAGATGATGCACAAGAAAGCCCACAAACAGTTTGCTGAAGACAAGCAGACTAAGGACATGGATTACTGGAACCATGTCATGTGGTCTGATGAGGCCAAGATAAACTTATTTGGTTCAGATGGTTTCAAGCGTGTGTGGCGGCAACCAGGTGAGGAGTACAAAGACAAGTGTGTCTTGCCTACAGTCAAGCATGGTGGTGGGAGTGTCATAGTCTGGGGCTACATGAGTGCTGCCAGCACTGGGGAGCTACAGTTCACTATGGGGACCAGGAATGCCAACATGTACTGTGACATACTGAAGCAGAGCATGATCCCCTCCCTTCGGAGACTGGGCCGCAGGGCAGTATTTCAACATAACGACCCTAAACACACCTCCAAGATGACCACTGCCTTGCTAAAGAAGCTGAGGGTAAAGGTGATGGACTGGCCAAGCATGTCTCCAGACCTAAACCCTATTGAGCATCTATGGGGCATCCTCAAACAGAAGGTGGAGGAGCTCAAGGTCTCCAACATCCACCAGCTCCGTGATGTCATCATTGAGGAGTGGAAGAGGACTCCAGTGGTAACCTGTGAAGCTCTGGTGAACTCCATGCCCAAGAGGGTTAAGGCAGTGCTGGAAAGTAATGGTGGCCACACAAAATATTGACACTTTGGGCCCAATTTGGACATTTTCACTTAGGGGTGTACGCACTTTTGTTGCCAGCGGTTTAGACATTAATGGCTGTATGTTGAGTTATTTTGAGGGGACAGCAAATTTACACTGTTATACAAGCTGTACACTTACTACTTTACATTGTAGCAAAGTGTCATTTCTTCAGTGTTGTCACATGAAAAGGTAGAAGAAAATATTTACAAAAATGTGAGGGGTGTACTCACTTTTGTGAGATGCTGTATATCCATCTCCAGTAATCAGCAACTTCCATGGTTAGAAGAACGAACTGCAGAAAAGTTTAGCACAGCGGCCAGGGTAACAAGGACACAATGGAGGCCTGTATGACTTGTAGGAGGTCAGTGAACTCACCTGACAGCGAGGCAGGAAATGACCTCATTCCCGCAGGGCTCAGTGAGTAAGGGCAGGAAGTTCAGTCCGTCCCACTTCGTGATGTAACATGGCGGTGGTTTCCGTTCCCTCTTATAAGGGATCTGTACAGTGTAGAAGCGAAGCTCCTTCTCCTGATCTACCACCTTCCCGAACCTGCCAGGACATGGGTCAACATTACCAGTGTAATAACACAGAGAGCCACCCCCTTCCCCCAAGACCAGGGTACGGCACTCACCTGCACGCCCGGTACCTGTACATCTTATCGGGAATGTTGGGGAAATTTTCATTCCAGTGAAGTTCAGAGAGGAGCTGATCCTTCTCCCACACACAGCAGCGGAAATCCTGACCCACCGTCACCACCTACGTGACACAACACCAACGTCACCTCCTACAGGACACTGCTCTCCATCTAACACACTAACTTCTAACTAACAACATTCTAAATTGCTCCCAGCAGTACCTCCACTCAGATATTCCCCCTACAGACTTTCCAATTGAGGCACCACCCATCAAATTCTCCCCATCCTGACATCATCCCAAATGACCCCCCACAACACCCTTCCCCCATATATGCTCAAGACCAAACACCTTCCACCTCTACCCCAGATATATCTGACCCATTTTCCCCACAACCTATTTTCCAGAAATACCCTGATAGCTCTCCAATTGATTCCACCAAATCGAGGCCCTGCGCCATTTTTCCTACCCATTACCAAGACCAAGCTCCTCATATTGCCACATCCTGAAGGCTCTCCTAGAATTCTTAAACTGACTTTTAACTATTCCAATATCTTAACCACCCATTCTTCAGACCATTCTCCTCCAATCTTTACCACCTTGACATCAAACCAAACCCAACACATAGCTCTTGCTGTTCTCTCCTTCCAGCCCTGCCCCATATCTCCTCTACCCATTTCCTAGACCAAGCTCCTCTGAAAGCCACCTCCCTTAGACCAAGCTCCTACCATCCCCATTTTCTCATACTCATTTTCCAAATTAAGCTTATCCACCCCACTCCTTCCCCACCGTTCCTTCAGACCAGTCTCCTCCCACCCGCCATGCTCCATCAATCTTTAACACCTTGACATAAAACGAAACCCAATGCATAGCCCCCGTTCTCTCCTTCCACCCCTGCCCCATATCTCCTCTACCTATTCCATAGACCAAGCTCTTCTGAAAGCCACCTACTCAGACCAAGCTCCTATCATCCCCATATCTTCGTACTTATTCTCCAGATGAAGCTTACCCCACCCCTTTTTCAGACCAAGCTCCTGCCACCACACTGACATCAACCTAAACCCAAAATTTAGCTCCTGTCGCTCTCTTCCTCCATCCCTCTGCCTTATTTCTTCTACCACTTTCTCAGATTAAGCTTCTCTGAAAGCAACCCCCTCTTCTCTGACATCACCATCGCTTCCTCAGACCAAGCTCCTCCCATCCCCATCATGCTCTTCCAATTTTTAGCACACCGACATCAACCTAACCCGAACACATAGCTCTTGTTGTTCTCTTCCTCCATCCCTCCACCATTTTTCTTCTACCACTTTCTTAGACCAAGCTCTTCTAAAGGCCACCTCCTAAAACCAAGCTCCTACCCTCCCCATATATTTGTACTTATTCTCCAGATGAAGCTTGTCCACACACCATCCCTTCTTCAGACCAATCTCCTCCCACCCCCATCATGCTCCTCCAATTTTTAGCACACCGACATCAACCCAACACACAGCTCTTGTCGTTCTCTTCCTCCATCCCTCCGCCATTTTTCTTCTACCACTTTCTTAAACCAAGCTCTTCTGAAAGCCACCTACTCAGACCAAGCTCCTATTATACCAATATCTTCGTACTTATTCTCCAGATGAAGCTTACCCCCCCCCCCCCCCCCACCCCTTTTTCAGACCAAGCTCCTGCCGCCACACTGACATCAACCTAAACCCAACATATAGCTCCTGCCGTTCTCTTCCTCTATCCCTCTGCCTTATTTCTTCTACCACTTCCTCAGATTAAGCTTCTCTGAAAGCCACCTCCTCAGGCCAAGCTCCTACCCTCCCCATATCGTCGTACTTATTCTCCAGATAAAGTTTATCCACCCCAATACCATCTTACCTTCTTCCAACAGGATACTTCCCTTTACCATCTCCTCTGCCCATCCCGTAGACCCCCCTGGCTCCCTCAATGGCTGTCCTGGCTCCCCATCTTCAAACCTTATGTACCCCATACAAGTCTTGAGCACTTACAGCACCCAATTTTACCTTATTGGTGGGACTAACTGTGATATCTTCTACCTCGCCTCCATGAGCTTTGAAGTCATAGAGCTTCTTCATTGCTGGGAACTGGATAAGGGTGGGGGAGAAGAGAGTGAAAGGGCAACATAGCGGCATTAGCACAAAGCAGCAGGTTACCTGTAATGTACTTCCTTACAGCAGAACATACTCATCACCTAACCTTGGTTTCCCCATTGTTCTGTTCAACCACCAGGAGCAAGAAGCACCACCCAGTACTTCTAAGTACGGAGGAACATATGACGGCACTGGTGCTTGACCCACCACCAGGAGCTACGCAAAATACCCAAGTATAGACAAACTTGACCTCACTGGGCTTGGTCCATCACTGGTACAAGGTGAGGAGAAACTCTGAAGGCCACATTTTTCTCCACATTGGCTTATATCTAAAATCCCACCCCAAACACAATGTAAACCACATAGACTCTGCATGATCTTGATCCTTAAATGCATGCATAACTTAGAGTGGATATAAAAAGTCTACACACCCCTGTTAAAATGTCAAAAAAAAAAAAAAAAAAAAAAAAAAAGACAAATATAAATCATTTCAGAACTTTACCTACCTTTAATGACCTATAAACTGTATAACGCATTTGAAAAATAAAAACCCCAAATAAAGTTCAGCTGTTCTAGTAGGTCTTTCCTGACACATTTTCTTAGTCGCATCCTACAGCAAAAGCCATGGTCCGCAGAGAGCTTCCAAAGAATCAGAGTGATCTCGTTGTTAAAAGGTATCAGTCAGGAGAAGGGTACAGAAGAATTTCCAAGGTATTAGATATACCATGGAACACAGTGAGGACAGTCATCATCAAGTGGAGAAAATATGTCACAAAAGTAGGGGTGCAAGGGATCGTTGCCGATCCGTGATCCGAACGGGTCACCCTGTTCGGATCGGCACACCCTGCGATCCACGGAGCACTCCGCGGCCTTAGGGAAGGCCGCGGCTTCGGCCTAGCTCCAGAGTGGCGGCCATCTTGGTACACCCGGTGGCCGTTTACAATGTGATCGCTCCGTCAAATGACGGAGCGATCACTTGTAAACAAACTCTGCGATACCCTGCCAATACTCGGCCATACCTTAGACAATATTACAGTGGGGGGAGAAGACGTGGATATTACAGTGGGGGAGAAGACGTGGATATTACAGTGGGGGAAGAAGACGTGGATATTACAGTGGGGGAAGAAGACGTGGATATTACAGTGGGGGAAGAAGACGTGGATATTACAGTGGGGGAAGAAGACGTGGATATTACAGTGGGGAAGAAGACGAAGAAGAAGAAGACGACGAAGACGACGAAGACGACCTGGACGTCCCTCCAAAATTGATGAAAAGACGAGAAGAAACTGGTCTGGGAGGCTGCCAAGAGGCCTACAGCAACATTAAAGGAGCTGCAGGACTATCTGGCAAGTACTGGCTGTGTGGTGACAACAATCTCCTGTATTCTTCATATGTCTGGGCTATGGGGTAGAGTGGCAAGACGGAAGCCTTTTCTTACGAAGAAAAACATCAAAACCCGGCTAAATTTTGCAAAAAAAAAAAAAAAAACACATCTGAAGTCTCCCAAAAGCATGTTGGAAACTGTTTTATGTGGTCTGATGAAACCAAGGGTGAACTTTTTGGCCATAAATTCCAAAAGATATGTTTGGCGCATGAAGAAATTGAGTTATTACTTTTTAATAACTATATTTCAATAATTCATATCGATGAGGAAATTTCCAATAAAATCCGTTCAGTTCTCGTGTAAAAACTCCCAAAATTGATTTAATAATAAAAATAGCAAAATATTACAATAACAGTGTCAAAATGTAGAATATAAAATAGCACGATACGCTTCTTATTCTTGAAAAGAAGATTGTATAAAATGTATCTTTGTGTGAATGTGCGTAAGGTTTGTCAGTCTCCTTCCTCATGTCTGCTCGAATGCACCTCTTCCCCTCCAACACAGCCTGTCTGACTTTTTACAAACTTACTCCAAGTAAGCCCCCACCCTTTCCTCAATTAAAGATGGTTTCAGGTTCCTCGGAATGCCCGCAAATTTTGAATGAGCATTCCCTCCCACTTCATCCAACCGGATGTTGAAATACACAACCGTCTCTACACAAAACATTCCATTGGGATGGCAAAACTGCCATGTATTAACTGAAACTCTGTGTCTTATCTTCTAAACCAAATACTACATATATCAGTAGATAGATTACCGTATTTATCGGCGTATAACACGCACCCCAAGTTAAGGAGGGCATTTTAAAAAGGAAAAAAAAAGTTTAAGGAGGGAAGTTTAGGGAAAAAAAAAAATTACATTTAAGCGTCATTTTGCAGCCTTGCCCAGCGTCATTTGCAGCCTTGCCCAGCGTCATCTGCAGCCTTGCCCAGCGTCATCTGCAGCCTTGCCCAGCGTCATCTGCAGCCTTGCCCAGCGTCATCTGCAGCCTTGCCCAGCGTCATCTGCAGCCTTGCCCAGCGTCATCTGCAGCCTTGCACAAGTTTAAATTTCCCGCCGCCGAGACAGACCGCGCAAAAAAAAAAAAAAAATTACATTTAAGCGTCATTTGCAGCCTTGCCCAGCGTCATCTGCAGCCTTGCCCAAGTTTAAATTTCCCGCCGCCGAGACAGAACGCGCATGCGCCGCCAAAAAAGACTGAAGTGCTGCCAAAAAAGACCGAAGCACCGCCGTAAAAACCCGAGCCGACTGTTTAGCTCTGCTCGCGGTCCCGCCTCCCTGCAGTTTCGGGAGCGAGTGCAGGGAGGCGGGACTACGAGCGGAGCCGAACAGTCGGCTCGATCTTTTCCGGCGGCGCTTCAGTCTTTTTCAGCGCCGCTCGCTATTTTTGTCACTTTTTTTGGGGGTATCGGCGTATAACACGCAACCACGACTCTCCCCCGATTTTAAGGGGGAAAAAGTGCGTGTTATGCGCCGATAAATACGGTATTTACGTTTAAAATGTAATGTACTTAATAATAATCCTAATCAAGAAATATTATAATATAAAGAAATAACATTATATTTTTAGATAACATACTTAAACTGTGTCTTTAGACAAGGATGTAACCTAATCTCTTAAAATGGGGGGGGGGGATGGTCAATTCAATCCAAATTACAAACATATGTGAGATGTACATAGAACTGCCCAAGAAATGTATTTGAAGCTTTAAACAAATCTTTACATAAATAATATATATATATATATATAAATAAAGATTTGTAAACACTGCACATCACCAAAAGAACACCATACCCACTGTGAAACATGGTGGTGGCAGCATCATGCTTTGGGGCTTTTTTTTTTCGTTCAGCTGGAACAGGGGCCTTAGTCAAGGTAGAGTGAATTAAGAACAGTTCCAAATACCAGTCACTATTGGCACAAAACTTTCAGGCTTCTGCTAGAAAGCTGAACATGAAGAGGAACGTCATCTTTCAGCACAACAACGACCCAAAATATACATCCGAATCAACAAAGGAATGGCTTCACCAGAAGAAAAAGCGGAAGTTCCATTTTTGGGTGGAACTCCGCTTTAAGGGTGTGCAGTTAGGCAAACATATTATTTTAGCTTTACTTTCCACCACCTAAAAGATTTCAGTTTGTTGTTCACTGAGTTGTACAGTTTATAGGTCACATTAAAAGGTGGAAAAAGTTCTGAAATTATTTATCTTCGTCTCATTTTTTTTTTACATAACAGAAACCTGATATTTTAACAGGGGTGTGTAGACTTTTTATATGGCCAAAGTCTTTGGACAACTGGCCATCGCCAATATGGGTTTGTTGGCCATCCCATTCCCAAGCCATGGGCATTGATAAGGAGTTGGCCCCTACTTTGCGTCTAAAACATTGGCTACTCTTCTAGGATAGCTTTCCACAAGATTTTTGGAGTGGAAATTTACCTAATGTGAGGTCAAGTTGGATGAGAAGACCCCAGGCTCACAATCTGAGTGGGCAGAATCTCTCTCTGTGACAATGTAACAAAAACCCGGGTGGTCTTACCTCCCAGATCCGGATATGTCCGTCCACACCCCCCGTCAGCAGTCTGGTGGAGTCGGCGTTGAAGCACACAGACTTCTGCAGATTATCGGCACTGAAGTCGGTCTGTACCACAGAGACGGTCTGCACGGAGATCTCCGAGGTGTCATTCTTGGTGCTGCCTCCGCTGGCCTCTGAGCTGCTCTTGGACGGCTTCCTCTTCCGTGACCCCCGATCGTTACTTCCTGCACAAAGGAGACACATCGTTGTAGGACAACCACCCTCAATGTAGACCAGCTCTTGAGATAAAATGAGAAAGTGGGTGGGGAAATACGACCCTTGTGGGAGGGGAAGAGACATAAACCACTGATGGGAAATCTCACCATTGTGGGAGGGCAGAGACACAAACTACTGCGGGAACACTCACCATTGTGGGAGGGGCAGAGACAAACTACTGCGGGAACACTCACCATTGTGGGGGGGGGGCAGAGACACAAACTACTGCGGGAACACTCACCATTGTGGGAGGGGCAGAGACACAAACTACTGCGGGAACACTCACCATTGTGGGGGGGGGGGGGCAGAGACACAAACTACTGCGGGAACACTCACCATTGTGGGGGGGGGGGCAGAGACACAAACTACTGCGGGAACACTCACCATTGTGGGGGGGGGGGGCAGAGACACAAACTACTACTGCGGGAACACTCACCATTGTGGGGGGGGGGGGCAGAGACACAAACTACTGGGGGAACACTCACCATTGTGGGAGGGGCAGAGACACAAACTACTGCGGGAACACTCACCATTGTGGGAGGGGCAGAGACACAAACTACTGCGGGAACACTCACCATTGTGGGAGGGGCAGAGACACAAACTACTGCGGGAACACTCACCATTGTGGGAGGGGCAGAGACACAAACTACTGCAGGGAACACTCACCATTGTGGGAGGGGCAGAGACACAAACTACTGCGGGAACACTCACCATTGTGGGAGGGGCAGAGACACAAACTACTGCGGGAACACTCACCATTGTGGGAGGGGCAGAGACAAACTACTGCGGGAACACTCACCATTGTGGGAGGGGCAGAGACACAAACTACTGCAGGAACACTCACCATTGTGGGAGGAGCAGAGACACAAACTACTGCAGGAACACTCACCATTGTGGGAGGGGCAGAGACACAAACTACTGCGGGAACACTCACCATTGTGGGAGGAGCAGAGACACAAACTACTGCGGGAACACTCACCATTGTGGGAGGAGCAGAGACACAAACTACTGCAGGAACACTCACCATTGTGGGAGGAGAAGAGACACAAACTACTGCAGGAACACTCACCATTGTGGGAGGAGCAGAGACACAAACTACTGCAGGAACACTCAACATTGTGGGAGGAGAAGAGACACAAACTACTGCTGCGAAAGCTCACCCATGTGGGAGGAGAAGAGACACAAACTACTGCAGGAACACTCACCATTGTGGGAGGGGCAGAGACACAAACTACTGCAGGAACACTCACCATTGTGGGAGGAGCAGAGACACAAACTACTGCAGGAACACTCACCATTGTGGGAGGAGCAGAGACACAAACTACTGCAGGAACACTCACCATTGTGGGAGGAGCAGAGACACAAACTACTGCAGGAACACTCACCATTGTGGGAGGAGCAGAGACACAAACTACTGCAGGAACACTCACCATTGTGGGAGGGGCAGAGACACAAACTACTGCGGGAACACTCACCATTGTGGGAGGGGCAGAGACACAAACTACTGCGGGAACACTCACCATTGTGGGAGGGGCAGAGACACAAACTACTGCGGGAACACTCACCATTGTGGGAAGAGCAGAGACACAAACTACTGCGGGAACACTCACCATTGTGGGAGGAGCAGAGACACAAACTACTGCGGGAACACTCACCATTGTGGGAGGGGGCAGAGACACAAACTACTGCGGGAACACTCACCATTGTGGGAAGAGCAGAGACACAAACTACTGCGGGAACACTCACCATTGTGGGAGGAGCAGAGACACAAACTACTGCGGGAACACTCACCATTGTGGGAGGAGAAGAGACAAACTACTGCAGGAACACTCACCATTGTGGGAGGGGCAGAGACAAACATATTTGTCAGTCACACCCGTGTTTACCCCAGTAATGTTACCTGTCTTGTCATTACTGTCACCATCGCTCTTCTCTTTTTTCGTATGGTGTTGGTAGCGCAGAATGTGACAGTTGGCATCCTGACCAGCAGCTAGCACCTCCCCGGCAATGGCTAGGTTCATGGTGGCCCTGGTTTCTGTGTCTTGTGCGTGCAGTAGGGTGGCACTGAGCTGGCCCGATATTCGCTCCAGCCGCAGGAAGTGCTGGGGAAGGGAGAGAAGAGTTACTGTACAGGAAGTGCCAGGAAGGAGGAAGAGAACAGATACTGTAAGGAAGTAGTAACACTTACCATGGCATTCTTAATACCGGTCTTTGAGGCTCCGCCTCCTCCAGCGGTGATGACGGTCCCATCCTCCCGGTGAAAGCGGATAGCGTAGAGGGGGAAGGGAGCGTAGTACAGATCGGGATGCCGGCGTCTACCCATCCTGGGGTGTGGGGGGGTCTCACAGCTCAGGCAGAAGAGAAGACGGCCTGAAAGGAGATTACCAACATGTCAAAACAGGTCAGTGTGGGAGTATTAATGACCGGAAGAGGTATAAAGCGGGGATCGGTATAGGGGTAATACCTTTAAGTGGTCAACATGTGTATAAGGGGGTAATAATACCTGGTAGGGGTACAAACAGGGGTCTTTATGGGGATAATAATATCAAAAAAATGGTAACACAGGTACAAGATGGTGGAAATGAATTATACCTGGGAGGGGTACATAAACAGGTCAGTATGGGATACAATGGGTAATAATACCCGGGAGGAGTACACAGAGGGGTCAGTATGGGGTTACTGGGGGGGTAATAATACCCGGGAGGAGTACACAGAGGGGTCAGTATGGGGTTACTGGGGGGTAATAATACCCGGGAGGAGTACACAGAGGGGTCAGTATGGGGTTACGGGGGGGTAATAATACCCGGGAGGAGTACACAGAGGGGTCAGTATGGGGTTACTGGGGGGGTAATAATACCCGGGAGGAGTACACAGAGGGGTCAGTATGGGGTTACTGGGGGGGTAATAATACCCGGGAGGAGTACACAGAGGGGTCAGTATGGGGTTACAGGGGGGGGGGGTAATAATACCCGGGAGGAGTACACAGAGGGGTCAGTATGGGGTTACTGGGGGGGTAATAATACCCGGGAGGAGTACACAGAGGGGTCAGTATGGGGTTACTGGGGGGGTAATAATACCCGGGAGGAGTACACAGAGGGGTCAGTATGGGGTTACCGGGGGGGGGGGGGTAATAATACCCGGGAGGAGTACACAGAGGGGTCAGTATGGGGTTACCGGGGGGGTAATAATACCCGGGAGGAGTACACAGAGGGGTCAGTATGGGGTTACCGGGGGGGTAATAATACCCGGGAGGAGTACACAGAGGGGTCAGTATGGGGTTACCGGGGGGGTAATAATACCCGGGAGGAGTACACAGAGGGGTCAGTATGGGGTTACCGGGGGGTAATAATACCCGGGAGGAGTACACAGAGGGGTCAGTATGGGGTTACCGGGGGGGTAATAATACCCGGGAGGAGTACACAGAGGGGTCAGTATGGGGTTACGGGGGGGTAATAATACCCGGGAGGAGTACACAGAGGGGTCAGTATGGGGTTACCGGGGGGTAATAATACCCGGGAGGAGTACACAGAGGGGTCAGTATGGGGTTACCGGGGGGTAATAATACCCGGGAGGAGTACACAGAGGGGTCAGTATGGGGTTACCGGGGGGTAATAATACCCGGGAGGAGTACACAGAGGGGTCAGTATGGGGTTACCGGGGGGTAATAATACCCGGGAGGAGTACACAGAGGGGTCAGTATGGGGTTACTGGGGGGTAAAAATACCCGGGAGGAGTACACAGAGGGGTCAGTATGGGGTTACTGGGGGGTAATAATACCCGGGAGGAGTACACAGAGGGGTCAGTATGGGGTTACTGGGGGGTAATAATACCCGGGAGGAGTACACAGAGGGGTCAGTATGGGGTTACTGGGGGGTAATAATACCCGGGAGGAGTACACAGAGGGGTCAGTATGGGGTTACGGGGGGGTAATAATACCCGGGAGGAGTACACAGAGGGGTCAGTATGGGGTTACTGGGGGGTAATAATACCCGGGAGGAGTACACAGAGGGGTCAGTATGGGGTTACTGGGGGGTAATAATACCCGGGAGGAGTACACAGAGGGGTCAGTATGGGGTTACTGGGGGGGTAATAATACCCGGGAGGAGTACACAGAGGGGTCAGTATGGGGTTACTGGGGGGGTAATAATACCCGGGAGGAGTACACAGAGGGGTCAGTATGGGGTTACTGGGGGGTAATAATACCCGGGAGGAGTACACAGAGGGGTCAGTATGGGGTTACTGGGGGGTAATAATACCCGGGAGGAGTACACCGAGGGGTCAGTATGGGGTGGTAGCCTTGTGCACAGGGGGGTCATTTTTGGGGTGAACTGTACCTGGGAGTCAGGGGGGGGGGTGAGGTATTTGGGGGGTAGGCTGGGGGGGGTATGTAGGGAGGAGTTGTGGGGGGGTTTGGGGTTATTTTGGGGTGCCTGGGGGGGGGTATGGGGGTAATTGGGGTAAAACAGGTGGAGGAGTACTGGGTGGGGGGGGTATGAGCTTTTGGGTAGGTATTGGGGGGGGGGTAGGGGTAGTGTAGTACACAGGGGGGGTGGTATTAGAGGTATTTTTGGGGTAGTAGTACACAGTGGGGGGGGGGGTATATGAGGCATATTTGGGGGTAGTACACCACTATGGGGGGGGGTATATGAGGACTTTATTTGGGTGTTTACAGGGGTGGGGGGGGTATATGAGGGGATATTTGGGGGGTAGTAGTATTTGGGGGGGTATATGAGGATATTTGGGGTAGTTAGTACACAGTGGGGGGGGGGGGGTATATGAGGATATTTGGGGTAGTAGTACACAGTGGGGGGGGTATATGATGGATATTTGGGGTAGTAGTACACAGTGGGGGGGGTATATGAGGATATTTGGGGTAGTAGTACACAGGGGGGGGGGGGGGGTGTGGGGGGTATATGAGGATATTGGGGTAGTAGTACACAGTGGGGGGGTATATGGGATATTTGGGTAGTAGTACACAGTGGGGGGGGGGGTATATGAGGATATTTGGGGGTAGTAGTACACAGTGGGGGGTATATGAGGATATTTTGGGTAGTAGTACACAGTGGGGGGGGGGGGGGTATATGAGGATATTTGGGGTAGTAGTACACAGTGGGGGGGGGGGTATATGAGGATATTTGGGGTAGTAGTACACAGTGGGGGGGGGGGGTATATGAGGATATTTGGGGTAGTAGTACACAGTGGGGGGGGTATATGAGGATATTTGGGGTAGTAGTACACAGTGGGGGGGGGGGGTATATGAGGATATTTGGGGTAGTAGTACACAGTGGGGGGGTATATGAGGATATTTGGGGTAGTAGTACACAGTGGGGGGGGGGTATATGAGGATATTTGGGGTGGTAGTACACAGTGGGGGGGGGGGGTATATGAGGATATTTGGGGTAGTAGTACACAGTGGGGGGGGGGTATATGAGGATATTTGGGGTAGTAGTACACAGTGGGGGGGGGGGTATATGAGGATATTTGGGGGGGTATATGAGGATAATTTGGGGGGGGGGTAGTAGTACACAGTGGGGGGTATATGAGGATATTTGGGGTAGTAGTACACAGTGGGGGGTATATGAGGATATTTGGGGTAGTAGTACACAGTGGGGGGGGGGGGTATATGAGGATATTTGGGGTAGTAGTACACAGTGGTGGGGGTATATGAGGATATTTGGGGTAGTAGTACACAGTGGGGGGGGGGGGTATATGAGGATATTTGGGGTAGTAGTACACAGTGGGGGGGTATATGAGGATATTTGGGGTAGTAGTACACAGTGGGGGGGGGTATATGAGGATATTTGGGGTAGTAGTACACTGGGGGGGGGGGGGTATATACGGATATTTGGGTCTCTCACCGCTGTCAGCTGTGCGCAGACATTCCCGTCACGTGATCCCCAGGATCTAAGGCGGACACAAGTGACGCTTGCGTAGAGTGAGCTGTACAAGGCGAGGCGCATGCGCAATATGCCAACTAGCGGATATTTCATCACTGTCAGACGTTGTCTCGCACGCATGCGTCTCTTCGGCACCGCCTCCTCGTCATACTGACACGTCACCCAATATACTGTATATCGCGTAAACGTGTCTGCGGCTGCGCCGCCATATTGTTGTAGCCCGAGACCTGTGTATGACCATTGCCTGAACTCGGGAAAAATGGAGCATCTTCTAACGGACCCCCCCGCCCCGGGGCCCAGACAGGTCCTCTTATAGGCTGACTGCAGAGACAGTGCAGGAAATCATCCCCGCTGTGTCCTCCTCAGTTCTCCGTCCTCAGCTGTATGAGAGATACACATCTGACCGATGACACTCATGATGTATATTTATATTACTAATGTATACAATAATAAAGGATTTCTGGAGACCCTCTTATGTCTGATTAAAGAGAACCCGTCACTGTGACTACACATGTAACCTACAGTGCCTTGAAAAAGTATTCACACCCCTTGGAATGCAGAAATGCCAACCTGCAAAAACGAATTTCTGGGAGGTCACGCTTCATGCCGACAAACCCTAATTCAAAATACAATTACTATAATAAAATAATACGTTAAAGATAATTAATAATATAATTCCATAATAAAATAATACTTTAAAAGATAATGTTGTGCCACGCTCACCAACAATGCACCCTCACTGTGCCCATCTGCAGCCTCATTGTGCCAACAAAGGAGCCTCATCAGTGCCCATCAATGCAGCCTCACTGTGCCCATCTGTATCCTCATCAGTGACCATCTGCAGCCTCACTGTGCCCATCTGTATCCTCATCAGTGCCCATCAATGCAGCCTCACTGTGCCCATCTGTATCCTCATCAGTGACCATCTGCAGCCTCACTGTGCCCATCTGTATCCTCATCAGTGCCCATCAATGCAGCTTCACTGAGCCTATCTGTATCCTCATCAGTGCCCATCAATGCAGCCTCACTGAGCCTATCTGTATCCTCATCAGTGACCATCAATGCAGCCTCACTGAGCCTATCTGTATCCTCATCAGTGCCCATCAATGCAGCCTCACTGAGCCTATCTGTATCCTCATCAGTGCCCATCTGCAGCCTCACTGTGCCCATCTGTATCCTCATCAGTGCCCATCAATGCAGCCTCACTGAGCCCATCTGTATCCTCATCAGTGACCATCTGCAGCCTCACTGTGCCCATCTGTATCCTCATCAATGCCCATCAATGCAGCCTCACTGAGCCTATCTGTATCCTCATCAGTGCCCATCAATGCAGCCTCACTGAGCCTATCTGTATCCTCATCAGTGCCCATCTGCAGCCTCACTGTGCCCATCTGTATCCTCATCAGTGCCCATCTGCAGCCTCACTGAGCCCATCTGCAGCCTCAGTAGTGTCAACAATTCAGCCTCACTGTGCCCATCTGTATCCTCATCAGTGCCCATCAATGCATCCTCAATGTGCCCATCTGTATTCTCATCAGTGCCCATCTACAGTCTCACTTTGCCCATTTGCAGCCTCACTGTGCCCATCTGTATCCTCATCAATGCCCAGCTGCAGTCTCACTGTGACTGTGGACTATGTACTAGGGACTATGGACAATGTATTGTGGACTATAGGTTATGGAGTGTGGACTATAGGTTAGGGACTGTGGACTATGTACTGTGGACTATAGGTTAGGGACTGTGGACTATAGGTTAGGGACTGTGGACTATAGGTTAGGGACTGTGGACTATGTACTGTGGACTATAGGTTAGGGAGTGTGGACTATAGGTTAGGGACTGTGGACTATGTACTGTGGACTATAGGTTAGGGACTGTGGACTATGTACTGTGGACTAAAGGTTAGGGAGTGTGGACTATAGGTTAGGGACTGTGGACTATGTACTGTGGACTATAGGTTAGGGAGTGTGGACTATAGGTTAGGGACTGTGGACTATAGGTTAGGGACTGTGGACTATGTACTGTGGACTATAGGTTAGGGACTGTGGACTATGTACTGCGGACTATAGGTTAGGGACTGTGGACTATGTACTGTGGACTATAGGTTAGGGACTGTGGACTATGTACTGTGGACTATAGGTTAGGGACTGTGGACTATGTACTGTGGACTATAGGTTAGGGAGTGTGGACTATAGGTTAGGGACTGTGGACTATGTACTGTGGACTATAGGTTAGGGAGTGTGGACTATGTACTGTGTACTATAGGTTAGGGACTGTGGACTATGTACTGTGGACTATAGGTTAGGGACTGTGTACTATAGGTTAGGGACTGTGGACTATGTACTGTGGACTATAGGTTAGGGACTGTGGACTATAGGTTAGGGACTGTGGATTATAGGTTATGGACTGTGGACTATGTACTGTGGACTATATGTTAGGGACTGTGGACTTTAGGTTAGGGACTGTGGACTATGTACTGTGGACTATAGGTTAGGGACTGTGGACTATAGGTTAGGGACTGTGGATTATAGGTTATGGACTGTGGACTATGTACTGTGGACTATATGTTAGGGACTGTGGACTTTAGGTTAGGGACTGTGGACTATAGGTTAGGGACTGTGGGCTATGTACTGTGGACTATAGGTTAGGGACTGTGGACTATGTACTGTGGACTATAGGTTAGGGACTGTGGACTATAGGTTAGGGACTGTGGACTATGTACTGTGGACTATAGGTTAGGGACTGTGGACTATAGGTTAGGGACTGTGGACTATGTACTGTGGACTATAGGTTAGGGACTGTGGACTATAGGTTAGGGACTGTGGACTATGTACTGTGGACTATAGGTTAGGGACTGTGGACTATGTACTGTGGACTATAGGTTAGGGACTGTGGACTATGTACTGTGGACTATAGGTTAGGGACTGTGGACTATAGGTTAGGGACTGTGGACTATAGGTTAGGGACTGTGGACTATGTACTAGGGATTAAGAATGAACATTACACCCAAGCACATAAAACCCCTCTACCAATCTTGCCCCCCTCCCCCATGTACACATTGGAGATCCCATCACTAACAATGTTGCTTGCGCTCCTCGCCACGTATCGCCGTACTTTGTCGCACTGTCCGGGGCGCACTCTATGTTAAGGGGACACGTTGGGTATCCATCTGCTCGTCACAACCTCCATCCTTTATATTTTACCAATAAATTGTGTCATTTATTACATTTCTGTGCCCTAAAATGTACATTTGTTGTCTTTTTTTACTGAACATTGGGCAATTGATAAGTCGCGTGACATAAAACATTGGGACTACCACCATTTTCTTCTCCGGGGTCTCGGCTTCCAGAAAATACATCATGTTTGGGGGGGTTTAACTAATCGTCAGGTTTTCAATGTGCATTGAAACATGTGTGCAAAATCAGGAACACAGCTGGGAAAGGGTTAATCCATGGAAGGTGGGGGAGATTCTTATAATGAAGGAGTAGTAGACACCGGGAATGGACTCCCAGCAGAGGACAGACGTGGAAAGAAATGGGCGGGGCCGGGAATCGTCTTAAGCTAGTAGGATACATCGGATCCGCCCCTTTTTCCGTTCTAGATGACCGCTGAGCTCCGCGCATGCGCATTTTCCTTACAGGAGCTGGAGTACGCGAGGAATGCGGAGTGTTCCGCGCATGCGCAGCAGTGAGAGGTGGTTCTGGTGTCTTTTCCCCCCCTACGGAACGGAGAGGAGGGGATGTGTTGTGAGCCCGGACGGTGCGAAGTGCTGCACACTACATCCGACTGGCCGGGGGAACGGATCGGGGCGCACCGAGGGGCCCAAGGATGATATTCTGGGGTGTCATGGCTTTAGGGCGTTAGGTTCCCTCAGTCTCTGCTACTGGGAATTGGGGACAGTTAGGTGTGCTGGTCTCTTGTATTGGGGAATTAGGTTCCCCCCTGTGTCTGGTATTGGGAAGTTAGGTGCCTCTGGTATCTAATATTGGGGGGTTAGGTGCCCCAGATCCCTAATATTGGGGGGTTAGGTTCCCCAGATCTCTAGTATTGGGGGGGTTAGGTTCCCCAGATCTCTAATATTGGGGAGTTAGGTTCCCCCCTGTGTCTGGTATTGGGGGGTTAGGTTCCCCAGATCCCTAATATTGGGGGGTTAGGTTCCCCAGATCCCTAATATTGGGGGGTTAGGTTCCCCAGATCTCTGGTATTGGGGGGTTAGGTTCCCCAGATCTCTAGTATTGGGGGGTTAGGTTCCCCAGATCCCTAATATTGGGGGGTTAGGTTCCCCAGATCCCTAATATTGGGGGGTTAGGTTCCCCAGATCCCTAATATTGGGGGGTTAGGTTCCCCAGATCTCTGGTATTGGGGGTTAGGTTCCCCAGATCTCTGGTATTGGGGAGGTAGGTTCCCCAGATCTCTGGTATTGGGGAGGTAGGTTCCCCAGATCTCTGGTATTGGGGGGTTAGGTTCCCCAGATCTCTGGTATTGGGGGGGTTAGGTTCCCCAGATCTCTGGTATTGGGGAGTTAGGTTCCCCAGATCTCTGGTATTGGGGAGGTAGGTTCCCCAGATCTCTGGTATTGGGGAGGTAGGTTCCCCAGATCTCTGGTATTGGGGGGGTTAGGTTCCCCAGATCTCTGGTATTGGGGAGGTAGGTTCCCCAGATCCTTAATACTGGGCAGTCAGGTTCCCCAGATCCCTAATACTGGGGAGTTAGGTTCCCCCCAGGGAGTTAGGTGCTCCTGGTCTCTAGTATTAGGTAGTTAGGTGTTTCTGTGTTGCTCTCGCCATGCATTTCTCTATTCCTGAGACGGAGACGTGTAACACGGATAACGGTGGACAGTATGTGGTGAGTGTCGCCTGAGGAGGGGATGGGAGAGTTTCCACCATCTGTGTCCAGAGGCCAGATCTCACCAGGTTGTCGCTCTGGTTGTATGAGAATCATCTTCTGTGTGTGCGGGACGGCGCGGCGAGCCCTGTGTGGCGGGCCGGCGTGCCGAGCCCTGTGTGGCGGGCCGGCGTGCCGAGCTCTGTGTGGCGGGCCGGCGTGCCGAGCTCTGTGTGGCGGGCCGGCGTGCCGAGCTCTGTGTGGCGGGCCGGCGTGCCGAGCTCTGTGTGGCGGGCCGGCGTGCCGAGCTCTGTGTGGCGGGCCGGCGCGCCGAGGTCTGTGTCGCGGGCCGGCGCGCCGAGGTCTGTGTCGCGGGCCGAGCACTGTGTCGCGGGCCGGCGGGGTGAGCTCTGTGTCGTATGGTGAGGTCTGTGTCGCGGGCCGGCCCGCCGAGGTCTGTGTCGCGGGCCGGCCCGCCGAGGTCTGTGTCGCGGGCCGGCCCGCCGAGGTCTGTGTCGCGGGCCGGCACGCCGAGGTCTGTGTCGCGGGCCGAGGTCTGTGTCGCGGGCCGAGGTCTGTGTCGCGGGCCGGCGTGGCGAGCACTGTGTCGTGGGCCGGCGTGGCGAGCACTGTGTCGCGGGCCGGCGCGGCGAGCACTGTGTCGCGGGGAGGCGGGGTGAGCTCTGTGTCGTATGGCGAGGTCTGTGTCGCGGGGCGGCGTGGCGAGGTCTGTGTCGCGGGGCGGCCCGCCGAGGTCTGTGTCGCGGGGCGGCCCGCCGAGGTCTGTGTCGCGGGGCGGCCCGCCGAGGTCTGTGTCGCGGGGCGGCCCGCCGAGGTCTGTGTCGCGGGGCGGCCCGCCGAGGTTCGCGGGGCGGAGTTAGGTTCCCCCCAGGGAGTTAGGTGCTCCTGGTCTCTAGTATTAGGTAGTTAGGTGTTTCTGTGTTGCTCTCGCCATGCATTTCTCTATTCCTGAGACGGAGACGTGTAACACGGATAACGGTGGACAGTATGTGGTGAGTGTCGCCTGAGGAGGGGATGGGAGAGTTTCCACCATCTGTGTCCAGAGGCCAGATCTCACCAGGTTGTCGCTCTGGTTGTATGAGAATCATCTTCTGTGTGTGCGGGACGGCGCGGCGAGCCCTGTGTGGCGGGCCGGCGTGCCGAGCTCTGTGTGGCGGGCCGGCGTGCCGAGCTCTGTGTGGCGGGCCGGCGCGCCGAGCTCTGTGTGGCGGGCCGAGCACTGTGTGGCGGGCCGGCGCGCCGAGGTCTGTGTGGCGGGCCGGCGCGCCGAGCTCTGTGTGGCGGGCCGGCGCGCCGAGGTCTGTGTGGCGGGCCGGCGCGCCGAGGTCTGTGTCGCGGGCCGGCGCGCCGAGGTCTGTGTCGCGGGCCGAGCACTGTGTCGCGGGCCGGCGGGGTGAGCTCTGTGTCGTATGGTGAGGTCTGTGTCGCGGGTCGGTCGCGGGGCGGCCGAGGTCTGTGTCGCGGGGCGGCCCGCCGAGGTCTGTGTCACGGCCCGGCCCGCCGAGGTCTGTGTCGCGGGCCGGCACGCCGAGGTCTGTGTCGCGGGCCGAGGTCTGTGTCGCGGGCCGAGGTCTGTGTCGCGGGCCGGCGTGGCGAGGTCTGTGTCGCGGGCCGGCGAGGCGAGCACTGACTGTGTCGCGGGCCGGCGCGGCGAGCACTGTGTCGCGGGGAGGCGGGGTGAGCTCTGTGTCGTATGGCGAGGTCTGTGTCGCGGGGCGGCGTGGCGAGGTCTGTGTCGCGGGGCGGCCCGGCGAGGTCTGTGTCGCGGGGCGGCCCGCCGAGGTCTGTGTCGCGGGGCGGTCCGCCGAGGTCTGTGTCGCGGGGCGGGCCGCCGAGGTCTGTGTCGCGGGGCGGCCCGCCGAGGTCTGTGTCGCGGGCCGGCCCGCCGAGGTCTGTGTCGCGGGCCGGCGCGGCGAGGTCTGTGTCGCGGGCCGGCGCGGCGAGCACTGTGTCGCGGGCCGGCGCGGCGAGCACTGTGTCGCGGGTAGGCGGGTGAGCTCTGTCGTATGGTGAGGTCTGTGTCGCGGGGCGGCGTGGCGAGGTCTGTGTCGCGGGTAGGCGGGGTGAGCTCTGTGTCGTATGGTGAGGTCTGTGTCGCGGGGCGGCGTGGCGAGGTCTGTGTCGCGGGACAGAAATGAAGGGTCTATAATTTTAGATCATAGGTGTATTTTAAATGATAGAGACAGCAAATCAACCAAAAAACACATGATACAAATGTTATAAATTGAGTTGCAGTTCAATGAGTAAAATAAGTATTTGATCTCCTACCAACCAATAATAGTTCTGGCTCCTACAGACTGGCTACAGTAGGTGCTCATGTGGTACACAGATTAGTCCTGTCAATGTAAGAAGGGGCTCTTAACGACAACTCGCAATGTTTATAAAAGACGCCTGTCCACAGAATCTCTTTCTTCCAAACCTCACCATCATGGGCGAGACCAAAGAGCCGTCAGAGGACATCAGGGAGAAGATTGTAGACCTGCACAAGGATGGAATGGGCTACAAGACCTTCAGCAAGAAGATCGGTGAGAAGAAGACAACTGTTGGAGCGATTGATTTGCAAATGGAAGAAATACAAAATAACCATCAATCGCCCTCGATCTGGAGCTCCATGCAAGATTTCCCCTCATGGGGTGAGGTTGATCATGAGAAAAGTGAGGGATCGGCCCAGAACTACACGGGAGGAACTTGTGAATGACCTCAAAGCAGTTGGGACCACAGTCACCAAACAAACCATTGGTAACACAATACGCCACCATGGATTGGAATCCTGCAGAGCCCACAAGGTCCTCCTCCTTAAGAAGGCACATGTAGAGGCCCGTCTGAAGTCTACCAATGAACATCTAAATGACTCAGAAGGATTGGGAGAAAGTGCTGTGGTCCGATGAGACCAAAATTGGGCTCTTTGGCATTAACTTGACTCGCCGTGTTTGGAGGAAGAAAAATGCGGACTATGACCCTAAGAACACCATCCCTACAGTCAGGCACGGAGGTGGAAACATTATGCTTTCAGGCTGTTTCTCTGCTAAAGGTACAGGCCGACTTTGCCGCATTGAGGGGCCAATAGACTAGGCCATGTATTGTAAAATCTTGGATGAGAACCTTCTTCTCTCAGCCAGAACCCTGAAGATGGGTCATGGGTGGGTCTTCCAGCATGACAATGACCCAAAACATACCGCCAAGGCAACAAAGGAGTGGCTCAAGAAGAAGCACATTAAGGTCGTGGAGTGGTCTAGCCAGTCTCCAGACCTTAATCCTATAGAAAGTGTATAAAGGGAGCTGAAACTTTGAGTTGCCAAGTGACAGCCAAGAAATCTTAAGGATTTAGAGAAGATCTGTAAAGAAGAGTGGCCCAAAATCCCTCCTGAGATGTGTGCAAACCTGGTCACCAACTACAAGAAACGTCTGACCTCGGTGATCGCCAACAAGGGTTTCTCCACCAAGTACTAAGTCATGTTTTGCTTGGGGATCAAATACTTATTTTACTCACTGAACTGCAACTCAATTTATAACATTTGTATCGTGTTTTTTTCTGGAATTTTGGTTGATATTCTGTCTCTATCATATAAAATACCCCTAAGATAAAAAAGATAGACCCTTCATTTCTTTGTAAGCGGGCAAACTTACAACATCTGCAGGGGATCAAATCATTATTTTCCCCACTGTATATTGTGTGTGAGATGGTCTGCAGGTCGCCGAGCACTGTGTATAGAGCGTGTGAGATGGTCTGCAGATCGCCGAGCACTGTGTACAGAGTGTGTGAGATGGTCTGCAGATCGCCGAGCACTGTGTACAGAGTGTGTGAGATGGTCTGCAGGTCGCCGAGCACTGTGCATAGAGTGTGTGAGATGGTCTGCAGATCGCCGAGCACTGTGTATAGAGCGTGTGAGATGGTCTGCAGATCGCCGAGCACTGTGTACAGAGTGTGTGATATGGTCTGCAGATCTCTGAGCACTGTGTACAGAGTGTGTGATATGGTCTGCAGATCTCTGAGCACTGTGTACAGAGTGTGTGAGATGGTCTGCAGATCGCTGAGCACTGTCTACAGAGTGTGTGAGTTGGTCTGCAGATCGCTGAGCACTGTGTACAGAGTGTGTGAGATTGTACACAGTGCTCAGCGATCTGCAGACCATCTCACACACTGTACACAGTGCTCAGCGATCTGCAGACCATCACACACACACTGTACACAGTGCTCAGCGATCTGCAGACCATCACACACACACTGTACACAGTGCTCAGCGATCTGCAGACCATCACACACACACTGTACACAGTGCTCAGCGATCTGCAGACCATCACACACACACACTGTACACGGTGCTCAGCGAGCTGCAGACCATCTCACACACACTCTACACAGTGCTCGGTGATCTGCAGACAATCTCACACACACTCTACACAGTGCTCGGTGATCTGCAGACCATCTCACACACTCTATACACAGTGCTCAGTGATCTGCAGACCATCTCACACACTCTATGCACAGTGCTCGGTGATCTGCAGACCATCTCACACACTCTATGCACAGTGCTCGGTGATCTGCAGACCATCTCACACACTCTATACATAGTGCTCAGTGATCTGCAGACCATCTCACACACAATATACAGTGGGGAAAATAATGATTTGATCCCCTGCAGATGTTGTAAGTTTGCCCGCTTACAAAGAAATGAAGTAACACTATGTAGACAGTGCTCAGCGATCTGCAGACCATCTCGAACACTCTGTACACAGTGCTCAGCGATCTGCAGACCATCTCGAACACTCTGTACACAGTGCTCAGCGATCTGCAGACCATCTCGAACACTCTGTACACAGTGCTCAGCGATCTGCAGACCATCTCGAACACTCTGTACACAGTGCTCAGCGATCTGCAGACCATCTTGCACACTCTGTACACAGTGCTTAGCGATCTGCAGACCATCTCGCACACTCTGTACACAGTGCTCAGCGATATGCAGACCATCTCGCACACTCTGTACACAGTGCTCAACGATGTGCAGACCGAGTGTGTGAGATGGTCTGCAGATTGCTGAGCACTGTGTACAGAGTGCCCGAGATGATCTGCAGAAGTATAGAGAGTATCTGACTGCCATAGAAAAGCACAGGAAGTTGGCAGGAAGTGCAGCGTGGTGTGGGAAGGGGGTCATCCTCAGGATTTCCCCTCCTGTACTTTGTATCCACATCCTGTTTATGTGGGCTGTATTAGGAGTGCGGGGTATAATGTCAGAGTGCACACTATGGGGGAGATTTACTAAAACTGGTGCACAGTAATCAATCCGCTTCTAGCTTCAGATTGTTCAATAATGCTTTGACAATAAAACCTGGAAGCTGATTGGTTACTGTACAGAGCTGCATCAGATTCTGTGTGTTCCAGTTTTAGTAAATCTTCCCCTATGTGTTATATGATGACACACAGTATCATAGGGGGGATGTATAAGGGGGTGCAAGGTGTAATGTCAGAGTGCACACAATGTATTATAGGGGGGTATAATGTCAGAGTGCACACAATGTATTATAGGGGGGTATAATGTCAGAGTGCACACAATGTATTATAGGGGGGTATAATGTCAGAGTGCACACAATGTATTATAGGGGGGTATAATGTCAGAGTGCACACAATGTATTAGTGGTCGACCGATTATCTGGGGGCTAATATTCAATTTTTTTTATTTTTTTATTTTTTAAAGTCACCAACTTACTGATATTGGTCTTCCCCCTGCCGCAGGGGCCATCTTTTTGGGGCCCACTATGTCATCAGCCTGGGTAGAAGAAGCCAGGACTCAGAAGGTCTGCAGTGCGTGACACACGCACGTGGCGCAGTTACATATATTGTGCCGCGTGCCTCCGCGCACTGGGCCTGCAAGCGGTCTGACAGTCTAAATGAGTCCTGGCTTCTTCTACCCGGATAGGGCAGAGGCCGCGCTGCCTCCCTCGCCTTGGACAGTGCATGCCACAGAGTGGCTGGACCAGAAAGGACACGCCAGCCAGCCAGCAGCCACCCACCCAGCCTCCCACAGCAGGGTGCACCGTGCCAGCCTCCCACAGCAGGGAGCCAAGTCACCCACAGCAGGGAGCCAAGTCACCCACAGCAGGGAGCCAAGTCACCCACAGCAGGGAGCCAAGTCACCCACAGCAGGGAGCCAAGTCACCCACAGCAGGGTGCACTGTGCCGCCGGTCACCCACAGCAGGGTGCACTGTGCCGCCGGTCACCCACAGCAGGGTGCACTGTGCCGCCGGTCACCCACAGCAGGGTGCACTGTGCCGCCGGTCACCCACAGCAGGGTGCACTGTGCCGCCGGTCACCCACAGCAGGGTGCACTGTGCCGCCGGTCACCCACAGCAGGGTGCACTGTGCCGCCAGCCACCCACAGCAGGGTGCACTGTGCCGCCAGCCACCCACAGCAGGGTGCACTGTGCCACCAGCCACCCACCCACAACAGAACTTTAAATGTACAGAATAACGACACCTGATATCGGGTATCGGCCCTGGAAGCTATATCGGTTGACCCCTAAAAGTATTATATGGAGATGTATAGGGGGTGAGGGGTATATATAATGTCAGAGTACACACAATGCATTATATAGGGGGTGTGGGGTATAATGTCAGAGTGCACACAACGTATTATATGGGGGATATATAGAGAGTATTAGGTATGTCAAAATGCGCACAATGTATTATAGGGGGCATGTATTGAGGGTATAATGTCAGAGTGCATACAATGTATTATGTGAGGGATGTATAGAGGGTATTGGGTATAATGTCAGAGTGCACACGATTTATTATTTAACATGCCCACTGTTTCTCTTCCAGGCATATAACATTCATGTGAACGGTGTCCTGCACTGCAGAGTGCGCTATAGCCAGCTGTTCGGCCTCCATGAGCAGGTGAGGTGTGGCCAGGTAACGGCAGACGGTGGGAGCTTTTACTGGCGTTCCCTGCCCAATTTCCATACTAGACCCCCCCCCCCACCCCCGTCCCTTCTGACCCTCCCCCATGTTTTCTTGCAGTTGCGGAGGGAGTATGGAAACAATGTGGTGCCCATGTTCCCCCCGAAGAAGCTCTTCACCCTGACGCCGGCCGAGGTGGAGCAGAGACGGGAACAGCTGGAGAAATACATGCAGGCTGGTGAGTGGAGGAGGGGCAGATAACGGGACCATATTCCAGAAATAGCAACATTAGAGAAATGTATGTCGTACCGCAGGAGGTCCCTAGGTCTGCCCGTCACACTATACCCGCCCCCCAGATCTGCTCCTCCCACTATACCCGCCCCCCAGATCTGCTCCTCCCACTATACCCGCCCCCCAGATCTGCTCCTCCCACTATACCCGCCCCCAGATCTGCCCCTCCCACTATACACGCCCCCCCCAGATCTGCCCCTCCCACTGTAGTGAATTATGGACTCATGGATACTTCTTGGTGTTCAGAGCGGGGCCTGCATTGTTGGGTGGGGCCTGTTTTGCTCAGGGAGGACTCTGCAGTAATACATTTTTCTTGTTCTACAGTGCGGCAGGATCCAGTGTTGGGATCCAGCGAGATATTTAACAGCTTCTTACGGCGCTCCCAGCAGGTGGGTGATAGAATTGCAGTCTTCAGGGCATGGAATGGGCCCACTGGTTGTGGGATTGGGGTTGTACTGCCTCAGGTTGGTGTGAGGGGCGGGGTGTAAGGTTGAGAATGAGGGTCGGGTAGAGGATGAGGCTCGGGTAGAGGGGGGGTGGGGTAGAGGATGAGGATCGGGTAGAGGGGGGGTGTGGTAGAGGATGAGGATTGGGTAGGGGGGGTACAGGATGAGGATCAGGTAGAGGAGATGTACAAGATGAGGATGGAATTTTACAGTACAGCTGGTTTCAGGTGTGGGGGAGGCGGCTGAGGATCAAGTAGATGATGGAATGATACAGGACAGTTGGTCCCTCGTGTGGGGAAGGAGGCCGAGGATTGGGTAGGCGTGGTGTAGAAAACCGAGGTGGTGTTACACAGGACAATTGGTCTCAGGCATGGGCAAGATGCCTAAGGATTGGGTAGATGAAGTGATGGGTGATGAGGATCGGGAATGGGGGGCGGGGGGGGAAGTGAGGATCAGATGGAGGGATAGAGCAGTGGGGATCAGAAGGATGGATAGAGCAGTGGGGATCAGATAGGAGGGATGGAGCAGTGGGGATCAGATAGGAGGGATGGAGCAGTGGGGATCAGATAGGAGGGATGGAGCAGTGGGGGTCAGATAGATGGATAGAGCAGTGGGGGTCAGATAGATGGATAGAGCAGTGGGGGTCAGATAGATGGATAGAGCAGTGGGGGTCAGATAGATGGATAGAGCAGTGGGGGTCAGATAGATGGATAGAGCAGTGGGGGTCAGATAGATGGATAGAGCAGTGGGGATCAGATAGATGGATAGAGCAGTGGGGATCAGATAGATGGATAGAGCAGTGGGGATCAGATAGATGGATAGAGCAGTGGGGATCAGATAGATGGATAGAGCAGTGGGGGTCAGATAGATGGATAGAGCAGTGGGGGTCAGATAGATGGATAGAGCAGTGGGGATCAGATAGATGGATAGAGCAGTGGGGATCAGATAGATGGATAGAGGACGAGGATCAGGTAGAGGAGGTGTAAAGGATGAAGATCAGGTACAAGAGGGGTAGAAGATGAAATTATACAGGAAAGCTGGTTTCAGGGGAAGAGGTTGAGGATCAGGTAGTTGTGGTGTAGAGAACGGACATGGTGTTACACAGGACAGTTGGTCTAGACTCTAGAGCAGGGGTCTTCAAACTACGGCCCTCCAGTTGTTCAGGAACTACAATTCCCATCATGCCTGGTCATGTCTGTGAATGTCAGAGTTTTACAATGCCTCATGGGATGTGTAGTTCTGCAACAGCTGGAGGGCCGTAGTTTGAGGATCGGGTAGAGGATGAGGATCAGGTAGTCGGGTAGAGGAGGGGTAGAGGATGAGGATCAGGTAGAGGAGGGGTAGAGGATGAGGATCAGGTAGAGGAGGGGTAGAGGATGAGGATCAGGTAGAGGAGGGGTAGAGGATGAGGATCAGGTAGAGGAGGGGTAGAGGATGAGGATCAGGTAGAGGAGGGGTAGAGGATGAGGATCAGGTAGAGGAGGGGTAGAGGATGAGGATCAGGTAGAGGAGGGGTAGAGGATGAGGATCAGGTAGAGGAGGGGTAGAGGATGAGGATCAGGTAGAGGAGGGGTAGAGGATGAGGATCAGGTAGAGGAGGGGTAGAGGATGAGGATCAGGTAGAGGAGGGGTAGAGGATGAGGATCAGGTAGTCAGGTAGAGGATGAGGATCAGGTAGAGGGAAGGGTAGAGGACTGATATCCCCTGGGTGGATGGGTTGGGATATGGGAGAGGAGGGTGAGGGAAAGGTTTAGTAGCTGACTGCAGTCTTGTTTCCCCCCACTCAGGAAACTCAGCAGATCCCTACGGAGGAGGTGCAGCTGGAGGTCTTCCTCTCTAACGGGCAGAAGGTGAAAGTGACCATCCTGACCTCCGACCAAACGGAGGATGTGTTGGAGGTGAGGACACAGATAGGACACTTCACTTGGGGGGGGGGGGGTTGCTGTATTTTTTCTTCTCGCTCATTAAGGGACACAAGAAGTCCTATACTCGTCTTTCATTATGGAGGCCGGAAACCTCCTGACAAGATACTTTGGCCCCCTATGCCCCTAGCAGTCCAGTATTGCTTTGCCGGAGGACCTTATTAAAAAGTGATCTGCCCCCTCCTATGGATCTGGCACTGTCCTATCTTAACAAAGTGTCTACCATCCTACTGGAGGAAGCCCCTGTCTACAAGTATTCCACTCATAAGCGACTGGAGGCTCTTTAAAGCCTAGTCTTCTCTGGCAGGTCTTGCTCTACATTATAAGTTTCAGCTGTGATCTTGATCAGTCGGGCCCTGACCTGACGAATCTAAAGGCATCTGACTTTGGCAGTTGACCCCTCTATGCCTAAGTTTGTCTCTAGAAAGGCCCCAAGTTTTGGGGACAGGGTGGAGAGTCTCTGGAACCTATGCCAGTAGCTTTGAACTACAGTGTGGATGGGTTGTTGGTTTTTCAGCCTCGTTTTCCATACGAGTCTCCCTTCGGTGAACATGTTGGTAGCTCTGCTATTTGGATCTTATCTTCCGAACCTCAGGTGTTCACCAGTTCCCAGTACTAGATTAGGGCATGTTTGCTTTAAAATGTGCCATTGGTCACACATTTTTAATGCACTCTGAATGCCAATCCAAAGCCCCTGTCATTAAATAAAATGGTTACCTTACAGTCTTTTTTCGCATGTTGTGTTTTTCGTTGCTTCAGAAATTATATGTCACTTGGTGTTTTAAAGCCTCCATAGAAATCTATGACACAGCTTGCTAACAGCACCTGCAGCTTTTGAGAGAGGCTTTTATCCGGCTTTAGGTTTGCTTTGTTTTGGGGGTATTGCAGGTATGAGCTATCCCAGGATGCTCTGGGAAACCAACAAGCGAGCCTACAAGACATCCAGTCACTTCCGATTCATGTGTATATATTTTATGAGTGTCTGATGCAGACGTCACATCGTGGTGTGGAGCAGCAGTAAGGTGAGCGTGGTCCAGACTGGGGCGGAGCAACAAGCAGACGGCACACATGTTGTGCAACATAGGAACTCTATAGCGGAAGGTGAGCAGTGGACCTGAGTGAGGACTGAGCAGCAGAGGATCAGCAGAGCTAGAGGACTGGAGCAGGAGGTAATGGCAATGTCACATGTGGTGCCCAGCATTGCAGCAATATAGCGGGGGGTGAGCAGGGACCAGAGTTACTACTAAGCAGGAGATCAGATGAGCTGGGGGGTTAATACTGAGTGGGGGCTCGGCAGAGCCGGGGGTTACTGAGTGGGGGCTCGGCAGAGCCGGGGGTTACTGAGTGGGGGCTCGGCAGAGCCGGGGGTTACTGAGTGGGGGCTCGGCAGAGCCGGGGGTTACTGAGTGGGGGCTCGGCAGAGCCGGGGGTTACTGAGTGGGGGCTCGGCAGAGCCGGGGGTTACTGAGTGGGGGCTCGGCGGAGGCTGGGGTTACTACTGAGGTGAGGGGGGGCTCGGCGGAGGCTGGGGTTACTACTGAGTGGGGGCTCGGCAGAGCCGGGGGTTACTACTGAGGTGGGGGGGGCTCGGCGGAGGCTGGGGTTACTACTGAGGTGGGGGGGGGGCTCGGCAGAGGTGGAGGGGGGGGCTGGGGTGGGGTACTATTGGGGGGGGGGGGATCAGCAGAGCTGGGGGTCCAGAGCATAGGATACCAACGACTAACTTGTATTATAATACTAAATGTAATATTATTATGATAATAAATATGTATGATACTGAATAACTAACCTGAGGTGAGCGGGGACCAGAGAGAGGAGTATTTGCAGAGCTGGGGGTTACTACTGAGCTGGGGATCAGCAGAGTTGCGGGTCACTACTGAGAGGGGGATCTGCAGTGCCGGAAGTTACTACTGACTCCGGGGGGTCAGCAGAGCTGGGGGTTACTAGTGAGCGGGGAATCTGAAGAGCTGAGGGTACTAATAAGCATGGGATCTGTTGAAGGAGGGTTCCAATGACCTGGGGATCTGCTGAGTGAGGGTAGTACTGAGCCGTGGTTCTACTGGGCCCCTTTAAAACAAAATCGAAAATCAACACACACAAAGGGCATTTGCCAAACTTTATTAGAGCTTCAAAAAAACATCACTGATGCCCCAAAAACACATCAAAGAAGCATGTTGAAGCGGTAGGCCGCTTTAATGTCGAAGCAAGTGTAAATGAGCCTTTACTGTACTCTCAGGGCATTCCTATTGTGGAATATCTAGCTGACCTATTTGGTGGACAATGTAGCCCTGACCACCCAGACCTTGGCCAGGTCCTGAGCTTTCATAAGTCTGCTCTGGAACCGATTCTCGGAATTAGGCAACTGTGTCTCATATTTGCAAGGCTGCCAACTAGTCACCAGTTCTGTTCTCGGGTTCGCCAAGCTTTACCGGGTGTTCAGGTCTCCTCTTATGCCGGCTTTGGGTATAAGGTCCTTCAGGGTGCTCTGTTTGTTTCTTTTTTGTGGGCCCATTTCCCACCCGTTCAGTCCTAGGCTTGCCTACGTTTTTTTTAGTTTGCCACTGTCCAATTCTTCTGTAGGCGGCAGTATAACCAGACAGTATATGACTTCCTGTGTCCCTCAGTGAGCTCTAAAAAATGGTTTTCATGGTAAGTAGAAAGATACCATTTTATACTTCTAATTCACCTCCCAATCACAGGCAGTCACCACCAAATTGGACCTTCCGGAGGAGCTGATTGGATACTTCAGCCTTTACCTCATTAAGGATGGAGCAGACGGCTCATTCTCCTGTAAGTGTCTATATGTGTATACCATATGGGAACAATTATCTGCATCACATGAAAGGGGAGGAGCTCGTATTGTGTAGGACTGTCGGTGGGTGGTTCGGGGTGGCCTGCTCCCTGCTGGTGGGTGGTTCGGGGTGGCCTGCTGGTGGGTGGTTCGGGGAGGCCTGCTCCCCGCTGGTGGGCGGTTCGGGGAGGCCTGCTCCCTGCTGGTGGGCGGTTCGGGGAGGCCTGCTCCCCGCTGGTGGGCGGTTCGGGGAGGCCCCCTGCTCCTGCCCCGCTGGTGGGCGGTTCGGGGAGGCCTGCTCCCCGCTGGTGGGTGGTTCGGGGAGGCCTGCTCCCCGCTGGTGGGCCGTTCGGGGAGGCCTGCTCCCCGCTGGCTGGTGGGCGGTTCGGGGAGGCCCGCTCCCCGCTCCCTGCTGGTGGGCGGTTCGGGGAGGCCTGCTCCCCGCTGGTGGGCGGTTCGGGGAGGCCTGCTCCCTGCTGGTGGGCGGTTCGGGGAGGCCTGCTCCCTGCTGGTGGGCGGTTCGGGGAGGCCTGCTCCCTGCTGGTGGGCCGTTCGGGGAGGCCTGCTCCCCGCTGGTGGGTGGTTCGGGGAGGCCTGCTCCCCGCTGGTGGGTGGTTCGGGGAGGCCTGCTCCCCGCTGGTGGGCGGTTCGGGGAGGCCTGCTCCCCGCTGGTGGGCGGTTCGGGGAGGCCTGCTCCCCGCTGGTGGGTGGCTCGGGGAGGCCTGCTCCCTGCTGGTGGGTGGTTCGGGGAGGCCTGCTCCCTGCTGGTGGGCGGCTCGGGGAGGCCTGCTCCCCGCTGGTGGGTGGTGGGTGGCTCGGGGAGGCCTGCTCCCCGCTGGTGGGCGGCTCGGGGAGGCCTGCTCCCCGCTGGTGGGCGGCTCGGGGAGGCCTGCTCCCCGCTGGTGGGCGGCTCGGGGAGGCCTGCTCCCCGCTGGTGGTCGGCTCGGGGAGGCCTGCTCCCTGCTGGTGGGTGGTTCGGGGAGGCCTGCTCCCTGCTGGTGGGTGGTTCGGGGAGGCCTGCTCCTGCTGGTGGGTGGTTCGGGGAGGCCTGCTCCTGCTGGTGGGTGGTTCGGGGAGGCCTGCTCCCTGCTGGTGGGTGGTTCGGGGAGGCCTGCTCCCTGCTGGTGGGTGGTTCGGGGAGGCCTGCTCCCTGCTGGTGGGCGGCTCGGGGAGGCCTGCTCCCCGCTGGTGGTCGGCTCGGGGAGGCCTGCTCCCTGCCGGTGAAATTCCTGTGTCCTGCCAGTGATATGTGGGGAAGCCTATGGCCTGATGGTGGGGAGGCCTTCTCTTTGTCACTCTAATCCTCACAGAATTGTCCTCCCTCTGCAGTTGTCCGGAAGCTGCAGGAGTTTGAACTACCATACGTGTCGGTTACCAGTCTCCGCAGTAGAGAATACAAGATTATTCTTCGGAAAAGGTAAATTCCTCTGATCACATCTTAGAATTCATGCCATCTGCCAACACATATCAACCATAGATGGAGGGATGATAGACCAACCCTCTGCTGTACATCTATGGATGACTTTTTTTTTGCTCAGTTTAGGCTAATATATATTCTTCTACATATTTTTGGTAGAAAAAAATCGCAATAAGCGCATATTGATTGGTTTGTGCAAAAGTTATAGTGTCTACAAAATAGGGGATAGATTTATGTCATTTATAATATTAAAAAAAAAATGTATTTGTACTAGTAATGGTGGTGATCTGTGATTTTTATCTGGACTGTGATATTGCGGCGGACAAATTGGACACTTTTGACACATTTTTGAGACCATTGACAATTATACAGCGATCAGTGCTATAAAAATGCACTGATTACTGTATAAATGTCACTGGCAGGGAAGGGGTTAACACTAGGGGACGATCAAGGGGTTAACTGTGTTCCCTAGGTGTGTTCTAACTGTGGGGGGGGGGGGGATGGGACTGACTAGGGGAGGAGACCGATCAGTGTTCATACTTAGTATGAACACGTGATCTGTCTCTTCTTCCCTAAGAGAACCGTGATTTGTGTGTTTTACACACACACAGATCCCGGTTCTCGCTCTGTCACAAGCGATCGCGGGTGCCGGGTGGTCATCGCGCCCGCCGGGCACTCACATCGGCTGCGCGCGCCTTCAAGGAGCGATGTACAGTTACGGCAGCTCGCCCAGGGGAGCCACCCTGCCGCAGTATAACTGCAGCGGCCGGTTGGGAACCGGTTAACTTAAAAAAACTTTTTTATATCCACCCTGGATGATACAAGCTCTCAGGTTTCTTGTAGTTGATAGTGATGTAGGCCTCTGGATCTTCCTGTGTGGTGGTGATGTTGGGGGTCTCCAAACCATCTCTCCTCTTAATACTTAATGTTGGTACAGTCCTCATATAATGATTGTCTGTGTTGGTACAGTCCTTATCTCCTCATATAATGATTGTCTGAGCTGTTTGGATCCATAGATCGGTCATATACTGGTCATTTTTCATGTTGAGTTTTTTTTCTTCCCTAGTTACTGGGATTCCTCATATGATGAGGATGTCATGGAAAGCAGAGTGGGCCTGAATCTCTTGTACGCTCAGGTATGTCGTCTGTTGATTTCTGGAATAAAACTGGAGTCCTACAGGTTATGAAAGGCACAGTTAAGGGAGTTAAGATTAGTGGCCGCACTGGGGTCCACATTGTCTAGGGAATTGGGGTTAGTGGCCACACTGGGGTCCACATTGTCTAGGGAATTGGGGTTAGTGGCCACACTGGGGTCCACATTGTCTATGGAATTAGGGTTAGTGGCCACACTGGGGTCCACATTGTCTAGGGAATTAGGGTTAGTGGCCACACTGGGGTCCACATTGTCTAGGGAATTAGGGTTAGTGGCCACACTGGGGTCCATATTGTCTAGGGAATTGGGGTTAGTGGCCACACTGGGGTCCACATTGTCTAGGGAATTAGGGCTAGTGGTCACACTGGGGTCCACATTGTCTAGGGAATTGGAGTTAGTGGCCACACTGGGGTCCACATTGTCTAGGGAATTGGGGTTAGAGGCAGCTGGGGTACACATTGTCTGGGGGGATTAGGATTAGTTACAGAACTGGGGTACACTGTGCCTAGGACCTTAATTGTAGCAGTACTGGGTAAACATTGGCTAGGGATTTAGGATAAGTGGCAGTACTGGGTACACCATGTCTAGGGAGTTGGGATTAGAGGCAGTTCTGGGTACGCATTGTCCAAGGAGTTAGGAGTTGGAGATGGCTCTGGGTACAGATTGTCTAGGGCAGCGGTCTCCAAACTGCGGCCCTTTCCTTTCCCTTATCTGACCCTTGGGCACAATTCTATCCACTGACACCAACAATGGGGCATAATTCCTGTCACTGGTGCCAGCAATGGGGCAGAATTCGTTCCATTGACGGCAACAATGGGGCAGAATTCATTCCATTGACGGCAACAATGGGGCAGAATTCGTTCCATTGACGGCAACAATGGGGCAGAATTCGTTCCATTGACGGCAACAATGGGGCAGAATTCGTTCCATTGACGGCAACAATGGGGCAGAATTCGTTCCATTGACGGCAACAATGGGGCAGAATTCGTTCCATTGACGGCAACAATGGGGCAGAATTCGTTCCATTGACGGCAACAATGGGGCAGAATTCGTTCCATTGGCGGCAACAATGGCAATTTAGCACTATTCCTCCCACTGACACCATCAAAAGGACACGAATCCTCCACACAGGCAAGTAGTTACGCACATATTGGCAGCCCGCACACTTGTACTTTAGAAAATGGAAATCACAAGACAGCAAAACTATACCTTTTGAACGTATGCTAGCTACCAATTCCTTCACATTATCCACCTTCAAGCAAAACTGGGTAATATGGTCAGATGACTTAATGGCATCTCCTTACCCTCTCATTTGCGAAACTGATGTGCCTCGAATGTATGCTTGTTATTCTGTTAATTTTATACCTTGTTTCAATTATTACTCACCCCCTGCATGTACAGGGATCCATATGGATGTACTGTCTTGGTTATACCTTACATGTAACCTCACTGTACCACCCTTTTATACTCAATAAAAAATGTCATGGGGGGGGGAAAAAAAGACCCAAATCTTCCCACTGACACAAACGATGGGGGCAGAATTCCTTCCATTGATACCAACGATGCCTCCAACTGACACCAACAATGGCAGTGGGGCACTATTCCTCCCACTGACACCAACAAGAGGAAACTATTCCTTCCACTGAAAACGTTGAAGCAGAATTCCTTCCATTGACACCAACAAAAGGGCAAAATTCCTCCCACGGACACCAACGTTGGGGCACTATTCCTTTCACTGACATCAATAATGGGGCACTAGTCCTCCCACTGACACCAAAGATGGGGCATAGTTTACTCCCACTGGATGCTAGGACATTTTCTACTCCCACAGGCCCTAGTCCAGCCCCCCCCTAACGTCTGAAGAACAATAAACTGGCTGTTTGTTTAGAAAGTTTGGAAACCCCTGGTCTAGGGCAATAAGAATGCTAGCAGTACACACTGTTTGCTGAGTTAGGATTAGTGTTATTACTGGTATATACGTTGTCTAGAGAGTTGGGTGCCAGTGATCAGTTGCAGATAAACAGGTGACTGATTGGCCACAGTTGTCTCAGGTTTATTTTCACCTACAAATCACAGAATGGGAAACAAGATGACCATGGCAGAGAAGAGATTGGCTGTAGACTGGCAGCGCTCCTTAGCCCTGGGGCTGGGTTCCGGGGTTCTCTGTTTGTTCCAGTTATGTTATTGTTGCATTTCTCTGCTTTTATCAGACGGTGAGCGATATTGAGCGCGGCTGGATACAGGTGAACAAAGAACAACATCGACAGCTGAAATCTCTGCAGGAGAAAGTCTCCAAGAAGGAGGTATGTTCCAGAGGGTCATGTAAAACCTATTGGAGGGGGTACACCTTTCCATGGTGTGATGGGGCTTTTATGTCCATGGGTGGAGGTAGTGAACTGTTGAAAGTGGCCAGTGGGTCGCCGTGTGGCCTCCAGCTCCTTCTCCAGCTTTCAGCCGCTTTATTGAAATCTATACAGGGAGATCGGTGCTCGTAACCCCACCCCCTCCCCCCCACCGCCATACCGATTCCAGCCCCCACCCCCCGACTGTTCCTTGTGTCCTCCTCCGTTTCCTCTTTTGTGTTATTCAGGTCCCCCTCCATGTCCTCTTCCGGTCTCCCTCCGCTGTCCCCCCATCCATGTCAGGATGGAGAGCGGAGGAAGGAGCCAGTAAATCTGTCATTTACCGGCTCCTTCCTTTTCTGAATGCACAGGGTGATCACTGACTCTGTCTATTCATAACTGAGCATCATAAACTGTGTTTACGTATTCATCTTTAGTGCAGCTGAGGCTGCAGAGAAAGGGACTGGGGAATCTGTGTCCTCAGTCCCTTTCCCTGTCTCAAAGGGGAGATGTCAGGGGTCTGTGATACCTCCTCAAAGCCCCCCCCCCCCCCCCCCCCAAAATAGGGTTGAATTAAAACATAAAATAAAAAAGGAAAAATTGTAATAAATATTTAAGTAAAAATAATGAAAAATTAAATTAAAAAAACGGACACTGTCCAGCAACACTAGGCAAAACCATTCATCATTTTGAGATAGGCCAATGGGTTACGGTTAGGGCTGGTCAAATCGATTCAATTTTTTAGCAAATTGATCTGTTTTTTTTTCACCTGTTTTTTTAGGTGAGGCTGGACGCCGCGGCCTCGCCTAAAAACTCCTGCCTGCAGCTCCCCAGGACCGGCAGGAGTTTTTAGGTGAGGCCGCGGCTTCGGCCTAGACCAAAAGGCCGGATGCCCTGGAGTAGGCCGAAGCAGCGGCTTCGCCTAAAAACTCCTGCCCACAGATCCTCGGGACTGGCGCGGTGTCCATCAGAAAAAAAAAAAAAACTTGATTTGAATCGTGAATCGAGTTTCTTTAAAAAAAAATCGCTGATTTTTTTTTTTGGAGAAAATCGCCCAGCTCTAGTTACGGTATATTATTGTGTGACCTCCCAGCTTTATGGTCCAACCCATTCATCATCTTGAGGTTGGTCATAACCTCCAGTTGCATGGTCCAAACCATTCAACATACTGTGATTGGCCAGTGGGAGGCCTCCCAGCTGTATGGTCTAAACCTTTCATCGCACTGGGATTGCCCGGTGATTTGTAGAGCTGTGTGTGTGTGTGTGTGTGTGTGTTATCTTGCCATTTAGTATTTTCTGATCAGACTGCTCTCTCCCTCCTTCTTGGCACAGTTCATCCAGTTGGCACAGACATTGAAGTACTACGGGTATCTGAAGTTTGAGCCCTGTATTACCGACTTCCCGGAAAAGGGCTGTCACGTGATCGTGAGTGCCGGAAACAATGAACTCAACTTTCAAGTGAAACTCCCTAATGAGCAGATGAAGGAAGGCAGCTTCAAAGTCACCCGCATGCGTTGTTGGCGCGTCACCTCCTCGGTACGTCACTTCCCTGCTGTGCCTAACGACTGACCTGCTTCTCTTTTGTGTCTACAACAGTGATGGAAGAGGCTAAGGTCCTCCACTCACATAGAGGGGTTGCATGACTCTTTTTATATACCGTAATTCCATATAACTTAGGAAATTATTAAACAGAACAGATTAAACAAACGCTTGGGGGTAATAATGGGACTTCTTGTTCTACGATGACCATATAGGTTAATAATGGGACTTCTGTTCTACAACAACCAAGTAGGGTAATAATGGGACTTCTGTTCTACAACAACCAAGTAGGGTAATAATGGGACTTCTTGTTCTACGATGACCATATAGGGTAATAACTGGGCTTCCTGGTCTACGACAACCAAGTAGGGTAATAATGGGACTTCCTGTTCTTTGAGGACCAAGTAGGGTAAAAACAGGATTTTCTGTTTTACAATGGCCATATGAGTTAATAACGGGGCTTCATGTACCACAATGACCAAATAAGGCAATAACGGGACTTCCTGTTCTATGGCAACCATATGTTTTAAGATGACCATATATGGTAATAACAAGACTTCCTATTCCACGATGATCATGTCTGGTCAAAACTGAACTTCCTTACAATACGGAAATAATAAACCGTTCAGGGCGTGTGACCTCTTATCGGCCTATAGCAGGAGATCATTTCCAATAATATGATGTTTCATCGGTATCCAGGTCCCCTTCAGCAATGGCACCGGAAGCCCCAACAAGACAGAGGCCCGTCTGGAACTGGCCTTCGAGTACTTGATGAGCAAAGACCGGCTACAGTGGATCACCATCTCCAGTCCGCAGGTGAGATCCCCACCCTGTACTGGGTAAGGGGAAGGAGTGCTATGGGACAGTGATGGTGTCCATCCAGCATAAGGGATCCCATGTATATGATGGTGTTGCCTTATATAGGGGATCCACTGTCTGTATGTGATGGCATCACCCTGTATAGGGGTTCAGTAAATTAGATAATTTCTTTCCTTCTTAGGCTATAATGATGAGTATCTGCCTACAGTCAATGGTGGATGAGCTGATGGTAAAGAAATCTGGAGGCACCATTAAAAAGGTAAAGTGAGGGAACAAGATTAAGGGGGTGGGGGATTTGTACTGTGTTTTGCTGGGATGAAAGGCTACGTACTATGTGTAGGGGTGGGGGATTGGAGTGTTCTCCAATATACAGTGTATACGGGGTGGAGTATTAATATGTGTACATAGGAGGATGGCTGGGGGTGTACACACTAGGAGTTGATGTGCTCTACACTGTGTATTATATCAGACTTGTTCTCACCATTGGTAGATGGCTCGGAAGAGGCAGTCGTGTTTGGTGCGTCGGGTAGACAGTCAGCAGGCAGTGAAGTCTCCCCCTCTCCTGGTAAGTGTGTGTGTATGTATGTATGTATGTATGTATGTATGTATGTATGTATGTGTGTGTGTGTGTGTGTGTGTGTGTGTGTATATATATATATATATTTATTGTGTGTGTGTGTGTGTGTGTGTGTGTGTGTATATATATATGTATGTATGTGTGTGTGTGTATGCATGTATGTATGTATGTGTATATATATATATATATTTATATATATATATATATATATATATATATATATATATAATGTGTCTTTATATCTGTCTGCTGTCATCTCCTCCGTCCCTCTCCTCACTGTCTCTTCTCTTCCCCAGGACTCTCCTGATTCGAGCCGGGAGCCGATCGCCAAGTTATCGGTAAGTTTGTGTTCATTGTTACTAAGGATGCACCAATACTGTTTTATTTAACACCGTGTACAAGTACCGAAACTTTTTTTTTTAAGTACTCGCCTATACCTATTACCGATACCTATTGCCAATATATACTACTTGTGATTTTTTTTTTTTTGTACCGCAGACATGTAGCAGAATACATTTTGGCCTAAAAACCCAGTGGTGATCAAATACCACCAAAAGAAAGCTCTGTTTTGTGTAAAAAAAAATAATAAAAAAAATAATAAAAAAGATATAAGTGTATATCTAAAAATAAAAAGGAGAACTGATTATGGGTGTGTGCAGACCTCTGCGGGGCACTGCATAGCCCAAAGTGAAAGCCCCTCAGTGAAGGTCTGCAGGTGACAGCCCCTATCTGTCAGGGACAATCAAAGGTTGGCATCAGATCTGATCTGCTGCTCCAGAAAACCCCTAGAAGAAGTACGTTGTGATTGCACAACCTGTGGTTGTTCCATGCCTCTTGCCCCCTGTACACCCAGCCCAGTCCTTGTCTATGGTAAAGTTTGTGTGTGCAGAGCCCGCAGGACTCGCACAGCTGCAATGACAGGCAGTGATGGAAGCTTCTCCTGAAGAGTGTAGGGCAGAGAGGAGTGCATGGTCCTGTCCTAATCCCTGGTAATATAGTGCTGGCTCAGGGCATGTAGGCTGCACATGGCTGCAGGCAGTTGGGTAAGAAGCACATGCACAGAGAGCAATGACCCACCGCTGGGCACCCAACTTGCACTTGCAGCCAGCTCACTCAGCAGCAGGGTTGTGCACTATCCGCATATACTTTACACTCAGCACACCGAACTGTAACCCCAGGAGCCCACGGGACTGCTATCTTTCGGGTACCTCCCACAGGGTCTTATTCAGTTCCTGCTGGTAGAATCCTAGGGGCGTGTTGGAGCACATTGCTTGGAGCCGAAATGTCATTGGTTGTTCAGGAGCGGGGCGGCCACGTCCTTAACAACCAATAATTGCTGGCATCCTTTTCCTTACATTTTACCTGTTAGCGGGAAATCCCGCTGACAGCTGAAAGAACCAAGCCCAAAGGTATCGGTTCGGGGGTATCAGAGCATTTGCACGAGTACCGATACTTGTGCAAATGCTTAGTATCGCACCAATGCAACCCTAATTGTTGCATATAGTTGAACCTCCACCTCAGACTCTGATAACAGAAAGCAATAGGTGTCCCTTTTGCCAACACTATTCTCCATCCTGGTGGCTCTCCATGCCTCTGCTCAGCTCCCCTTCTTCCCATAAAACAACACTCCAGTGTGGCAGTACTCAGTTTAGTAAGCCAGCCAATCAGGTCCTAGTCTGTCTGACTTTCATATCTCTTTGGTGAACCACTCTGTGGTTCCCTCTGAGTGCCAGGTCTCAAAAGGAGAACCCATATATGGACCCTATGGAAATTCTGTCAGGAGTCTCTTTGAGAGTCAGGTTTCTATAGCGGACACATCTGGAGTCTTGCTGAATTCCAGATCTGTATAGGGGTCCCTCTTAACTCTAGGTCCTCCATGAAGACCTAATCTTTGTTTTTTGAACTACAGGTTTCCATGGTGGACCAGTCTATGGTCTCCCTGAACGACAGGTTTCCATGGTGGGACCAGTCTATGGTCTCCCTGAACGACAGGTTTCCATGGTGGACCAGTCTATGGTCTCCCTGAACGACAGGTTTCCATGGTGGACCAGTCTATGGTCTCCCTGAACGACAGGTTTCCATGGTGAACCAGTCTATGGTCTCCCTGAACGACAGGTTTCCATGGTGGACCAGTCTATGGTCTCCCTGAACGACAGGTTTCCATGGTGGACCAGTCTATGGTCTCCCTGAACGACAGGTTCCCATGGTGGACCAGTCTATGGTCTCCCAGAACGACAGGTTCCCATGGTGGACCAGTCTATGGTCTCCCTGAACTACAGGTTTCCATGGTGGACCAGTCTATGGTCTCCCTGAACTACAGGTTTCCATGGTGGACCAGTCTATGGTCTCCCTGAACTACAGGTTTCCATGGTGGACCAGTCTATGGTCTCCCTGAACTACAGGTTTCCATGGTGGACCAGTCTATGGTCTCCCTGAACTACAGGTTTCCATGGTGGACCAGTCTATGGTCTCCCTGAACTACAGGTTTCCATGGTGGACCAGTCTATGGTCTCCCTGAACTACAGGTTTCCATGGTGGACCAGTCTATGGTCTCCCTGAACTACAGGTTTCCACGGCAGATTCCTCTGTGGTCCCACTGAATCCAGATCTGTATCCATATGAGGTCCCTCTGAACTCTAGGTCTTCAGGGAGGACCCACCTGTGGCCCCTCCAAGCGTTAGCTGTCAATGGTGAGCCAGTGGTTTTGCGAAACTCCAGGTCTCCATAGAGCACCCATATAGGGTCCCTCTGAACTCCAGGTCTTCGCGAAGGACCTATCTGTGGTCCTTCTGAGCTTTAGGCTTCCATGGTGGACCAGTCTATGGTGTCTCTGCCCTCCGGGTTTCTACTGATAAAACCTGTGGACCACAGCAGAATTATCAGTGACCCGTCTGTGGTCTCACTGAGCTTTAGCTTCCATGGCAAATATGTCTAATGTCCATCTGAGCTGTAATGTTTACCTTCCTTCCTCAATATTGCCACATTACTGTTCAAGGGCCCCTCCCCTGCAGATCTTTTATGTTTTGTCTTCCCTTCCCAGAATAAGCTCTGTTCTTTTAGTAGAGGCATGGCAGGGGCGCTTCACTCTGTTATCCCCTCCTCTGCAGATCTGTCTTTTATGTTTGCTTTCTCTCCCCAGAATTAGCTCCGTTTTGTCAGTACTGGTATGACAGGGCCTCTTTCACACTTTCTTAGTCTTAGCACCTCCCCTGAAAATCTGTCGGTTATGTTTGTCTTCCCTTACCCAGAATAAGCTGAGTTATGTCAGTAGATGTATGACAGGGACTGTTCACTCTCCTAGCCCCTCCCCTGCCCCTACCCTCCAGATTTGTAATGTGTGTTTTTTCTCTCTGCAGAGTAAGCTCAGCTCGGTCAGCCTCCGAGGAATCAGTAATTCCACCTCTACCAACGACATGAGTGCAGAGGACTTCCATGGGAACTACGCCTTCGAGGGCATCGGAGATGATGACTTGTGAGGTGCCCAGGGGGCCTCTTGCTGTCTTCCCTCCTGGGATTTGTGTCATCTTCATCCCACTCTCCAGCCAATGCCTTGCTCGGGAGCCATGTAGATGGTATTGTGCTCAGCACCAGCAGAAAGGGAAAGATGGCTATTCCTGGCTCCCACCGCCAACACTATTACTTATACAGCGCTCTGCTTGCACTTATAATTCCAAGATTTGCACAGATTGGGGGGCTGCTAGGCATCCTGCCCCCCCATCCCACCCCCTGAGCATCTGCTGCTCATCAATGATTGGTGGATTGTAATGTTCTGTTTTTGAAGGCTCTCAAGGGGTTCTCGTGTCCCTTGTCCTCCATCGCTCAGCACTTTCCAGGGACACCCAAGGACCAAATTAACCCATTCTGTGCCCCCCCCCAGGGAAAGGACGATGCTGGTTTCCTCCATCGAGGGTGAGATGTTCCGGATTTCCAGAATACAGGGAGAGATTTAACAGACCCCGTATGATTGGGGGGAAAGGATTGGTCTTATGAGGACAGCTATCTGGACTGTGTAGCAGTGTGAGACCACTTGTACCGGTTGATGTAGGATGACATGGAGCTCCCGCTAGACTCGCCACGCCCCTTTCCAATGAACAGAAACCAATGATTATACACAAGGGGGAGGTACTTAAAGTGAAGTTTGCTTTTACATGTCCAATCATATATCAGAGATGTTTCTTGCAACCAAGTTTGATGTTTCAGACAAACTTCCCCACTGCACCCTAGAGCATGACTCTTGCCAAAACTTTTCTTTTTATTTTGTATGGAGTTGGGGAGGGTTAAAAATGTTTGTGACTTCCTCCCATTATTCTGACATTCCTCACCTGGACAGGACATGAGGGGAAATATCGAATTATCCTGACAGTAAAACTGATTCTTCCTCCTTCCATTAGAAGGTTTAATGTAGGGCTTCCTGTGGCTCCATTGGGGTGTTTCCTTTCACTTTCTGTTGTGATACCTGGACAGGAAGTAGTGGGAATGTGCGCCATTTTTTTTACTATATTGTACATGGACAGGAAGGCTTGGGAGTTTACTTATTTACTGTTATACCTGGACAGGAAGCAGTGGGGTTTTCCTAATTTCCGGTTCTGACACCTGGATAGGAAGCGGTGGGAACTTCCTCATATAGTCTGTCCTTTTTGATACATGAATAGGAAAGGGTGGAAATTTTTATAAATTTACGATCTTGTTTGATTTCTGGAAAGGAAGTGTGGGATTTTCTTAATTCTCTGTTCTGACACCTGGATAGGAAGCGGTGGGATTTTCCTAATTTCCTCTTCTGTCTGATACTGGAAGAGGGGTGAATTTCCCAATTTCCTGTCCTGCTGACACCTGGGCAGGAAGCGGTGGGATTTTCCTAATTTCCTGTTCTGACACCTATGTAGTTCCGTCTGTGCCACCTAGACAGGAAGAGATGGGAACCTCCTCATTTCCTATCCGATACATAAAGTGATGGGAATTTACTTATTTACACTCTTGATTTACTCCTGGACGGGAAGTGGTAGGATTTTCGAATTTCCTGGTGAGACATCTCGACGGGAAGCGGTGAGATTTTCCTAATTTCCTCTTCTGTCTGATACTGGAAGAGGGGTGAATTTCCCAATTTCCTGTCCTGCTGACACCTGGGCAGGAAGAGGTTTGGATTTTCCTAGTTTCCGGTCCTGTCTGACTCCTGGACAGGAAGGGGTGAAATTTTACTTATTTATGACCTTGTTTGACTCCTGGACAGGAAGCGTATTGGGATTTTCCTCATTTCCTGTTCTGACACCTGGACAGGAAGCAGTGGTATTTCTCTAGTTTCCTGTTCTGTCTGACACCTAAACAGGAAGCATTGGGATTTTCCCCATTTCCTGTTCTGACATCAGGACAGGAAGGGGTGGGGTTTTACTTATATCCTGTCTTGAATCCTGTATAAGAAGCGGTGGCATTTTCTTTGGTTCCTGCTCTGACTGGACACCTAGACAGGCAAGGCTGGCATTTACATTGTGTTATGTCTAACACCCATCAAAGAGACAGGAAGTCCAAAGTAATGCCTGAAATGGGGACACAGCAATGTAGGTTGAGAGTCTTTAAACCAGGGATGGCGAACCTTGGCACCCCAGATGTTTTGGAACTACATTTCCCATGATATTCCACTACACTGAGTGTATGAGCATCATGGGAAATTTAGTTCCGAAACATCTGGGGTGCCAAGGTTCGCCATCACTGTTCTTCCCCACCCATAGGATAATTTAGGGTGGAATTGGGTCCTGAGTAAATTGCCTCCCTAGTCTTCCGGCCTGGTACCCATATAACCCTCCTCCTCTTACCATACGCAGCCTGAGACAGATTGTGCAATGTTCCCAGTGGCCATAGAAGTTCAGATCTTTCACCCAGTCTCTATAGGATGGCCTCAGCCACTAGGGCTTGGTCAATGCGCACTTTGAGATGGGGGGTGCAGCACATGTAAAGTGATGAGGACACACTGATAAAGGGCAGAAGCATGGCAGAGATCTTCTACCATTCTGGTTAGCATTTAAGCAGCCGTCACCTCCAGTGCTAGGAAATGCTCGCTAGGGTGGAGACGGGAAGTACTCCTCTCCCTGACCCCCAAATGTATAAATTTCAATGAACTGCATCAGTGGCCAAAGGAGACTCTACACCTCCATATAGCAACCTGGTGCCACCTGATGGGCTGAATCTGAAGTGTCACTTGCATTAAAACGGCAACTCCAAACAAATGTATTTTTAGATGGAGCGGGTTAAACCCATTGTGTTGCAAACTGGGTGATTTCCTCTCACTTCCTGTCTACAACAAACAGGAAGTGAACAAAAATCTCTTCCAAGTAAGTGGAAATTCGAGAATTAAGAGTTGCCACTGGGGTAATAGTTTCCCCTCACTTAATGTTCAGGAGACACAACAGGAAGTAAGCAGAACCCCACCACTGACAGTTGTCACTAGTGCAGACGTTTTGGGAGATTGCCTCACCCACCACCCCCCGACTTCCAGTCCAGAACACAACAGGAAGTGAGAAAATTCTATCAGTGAGCGGGACCCCTCACCATTGAAAGTTTGCAATGGAGCAGAGGTCTTAAGTGTGAGATTTCCCCTCAATTCCTGTCCAGACCCAGTAGGAAGTGAGAGAAAGTGCCGTGAGTATAAGGTGGTTGGGCTTTAGAGCCCATGCCACTTTGACCTGAATGTACCAATTTCTCCTGCCTTGTATGCTCTACAATACGATTGTAATATGTTTGACCAGCAGCTCTGCCCCAACCTTGTCCACTCATTGCCTTTCAGGAGCTAACATTGTGGAGGTCAAAGGTAAGACCCACTTTCCCTTGTGGCTCCAGTTATCCCCCAGATGGAGTACTAACACTGCAGAGGGTCAGAGGACAGGCCCCCAAACCGTATGTCTCCAGGTATCTGCCAGAGAGGGAATTGACTAACACTGTGGAACTTGGAGGAAAGACCCAACTCCCCTTGTGTTTCCAGTCATCTCCCAGTTGGGGTACTACCCTGTTTCCACAAAAATAAGACCTAGCGTGATTGTCGGTGATGGCTTCAATATAAGCCCTACCCTGTTTCCCTGAAAATAAGCCCTACAAGGACTTTAACTAGGGCTTATTTGGGGGGTAGGGCTTATATTGCAGCCATCACCGACAATCACGCTAGGTCTTATTTTCAGGGAAACAGGGTAACACTGCTGAGTCAGAGGAGAGACCCACCATCCCTCGAGTCTCTAGTTATAGTTCCAGATGGGGAACTAATACTGCTGGGGTCAGACCCACTTCTCTCATGACTGTTCAAAGGAGAGAACCACCTCTCTTCATGTCTCCAATCTCCCAGATGGGGAATTAACACTGCAGAGGGTCAGCGGACAGACCCACCTTCCACGATGTCTCCATTTAACTCCCAAAATGGGGAACACTGGGGGAGGTCAGAGGACCGACCTACCTCCTCTTGTGTCTCATTAGAAGAAAGACCCCGACCCCACCCAACCGCCTCCAATAATCCCCCAATATGCTAATTTTTCTTCTGATTGCCAAATAAGTATTAGCAAAAGATGTGTATATATATATATAAATATATAAGATACTCTAAATGATTTTCTATCAGTAGACGGAGCGTCCCGTCTGTGCACCGATCTGTCCTACCGTTTCACTCGCTTCTACTTAGAAATTGCTGTGTTTACAGATTAAGCTGATTGACTGTCTTGCAGTAATATGAAATCTGTTTACCGGTACATTAAATGGAATCACAGCCGAGTCCTGGTCTCTTTATTATCGGAATGCTGCATTAAAGTGGACCTGTCGCTACAGTAATGAATGTCACGTGTCCAAATACACAGCAACAGGATCCTTTATTTTTTATTTTTTTTTTTTGTTGGAGAAGCTCCACATTTTATCATTTAAAAAGCCATACTTGAACTCCAGCTGGTGACTTTGCCTAGGCTGGGATGATTGAACAAGGAAGAAAAAAGGTGGGACTTTATATGAGGCATGCACCCCGGGAGATAACACGATAACAATGAATATGGCAGGTGCCTAAAATAGTAGAACTAAAAACGTTACATGAAAGCATTACATAACATCAATTGGCATTAACCACTTAAGCCCCGGACCAATTGGCAGCCAAAGGACCAGGCCCCTTTTTGCGATTCGGCACTGCGTCGCTTTAACTGACAATTGCGCGGTCGTGCGACGTGGCTCCCAAACAAAATTTGGCGTCCTTTTTTCCCCACAAATAGAGCTTTCTTTGGTGGTATTTGATCGCCCCTGCGGTTTTTATTTTTTGCGCTATAAACAAAAATAGAGCGACAATTTTGAAAAAAATGCAATATTTTTTGCTATAATAAATATCCCCAAAAAATATATAAAAAAATGTTTTCCCTCAGTTTAGGCCGATACGTATTCTTCTACATATTTTTGGTAAAAAAAATCGCAATTAGCGATTATTGATTGGTTTGCGCAAAAGTTATAGCATTTACAAAATAGGGGATAGTTTTATAGCATTTTTATTAATTTTTTTTTTTTTTTACTAGTAATGGCGGCGATCAGCGATTTTTATTGTGACTGCGACATTATGGCGGACACATCGGACATTTTTGACACATTTTTGGGACCATTGTCATTCATACAGCAATCAGTGCTATATAAATGCATTGATTCCTGTATAAATGACACCGGCAGTGAAAGAGTTAACCACTAGGGGGAGGGGTTATGGGCTGTGACGTGTGTGTTTTTTTTTTTTAACATTAGGGGGTGGGGCTGACGTCTGACGTCATTGATCGGCTTTCCCGATGACAGGGAACAGCCGATCAATGACAGGCAGAGTAGGAAGCGTGGGAGAGGTTTGTTTACACAGACCTCTCCCCATTCTACAGCTCTGTGACCCGATCGCGGGACACCAGCCGTGATCGGGTCCGCTGGTCCCGCGGCCGTGGTCACGGAGCTCCAGGCCGTGGTCACGGAGCTCCAGACCGGGTCGCGAGCGCGCCCCCGACCCACGGCTAGGCAATTAAAGGGCAACGTACCTGTACGTGCTTTTGCCTAGCCGTGCCATTCTGCCGACGTATATGTGCAGGAGGCGGTCGGGAAGTGGTTAAATGGATTAATTGTATATAAAATATAACAATAATAGCATAATATAATAACATAATTAACTCGTAGTATAAACATTATAAAGAACCAAATTCATTAAGGCATGTCTCCATAATAGATAACTGTAACCCTGATTAGAGGGTGAAATCCAATTGATATATAAAGTAATAATGCAATTATAAAAATAAGGGGGCAACTATTGGCTCATAATCCCATGATATAATAACATAGTTCATACTGTAAACATTATAGATGACCAAATTCATTGAAGCGTGTCCCCATGATAAATGGCTGTAACCCTAGATGGTTGGTACAATCCAATTGGTATATGAGGTAGTTGTCCGTAATAATGCAATATAGGCAAAAGGACATCTAGTGACTCGACGCGTTTCGTTCCGACTGCCACTCTTCAGGAGAAAGTATGAGGTAGATGTAGATATTCCTATGGGTCTGGGTATAGGCATGGAGGGCTGGAGGCCGACCGAAGAAACATCAACCCCCGGGAGCTGAGGTGGACTGGCCCAGATGTACAATGATCTTTAGTTCTACTATTTTAGGTACCTGCCATATTCATTGTTATCGTGTTAGCTCCCGGGGTGCATGCCTCATATAAAGTCCCACCTTTCTTCTTCCTTGTTCAATTATCGGGGATGGGGGCGCTTGGCTCTACATGCCTTGCTCCTCATATAAAGTCCCATCTTGCTGCTGTGTTTTTATCTTTAGGCTGGGATGATGTCATCAGTCTGCTGCAGGCAGGAGGAGGCAATCTAGACCTTGCGTGCTTCTCAATGGGTGCAACGAGAAGACCAGTAATCAGATTGTAACTTTGTAGCAAGTTGCAAGGTGATCGGGCTGATCTGTGTCAGACATTTGTCAACATGGCCAAGAACTGCATGGGCATGAGGGATTTTTATGAATGTGTCATCTCTGAGCTGGCATCTTGGTCTAGAAAAGTAGATGGAGACTCTAGGTGATGTTTGAACAAAGATGGCGCCATTCTTACAGAGAGAGAAGCAGAAGAAGGCATTTTTTAGGGGGGCGTACTGTGATCTCTGTTAGAGGTAATAAATACCTGGAAGGGTTACAATGGCACATTACTCAGCAAGTCACACTTATGAATATATCTGATGATGGGTCCATTTATCACTGTGATGGTGTTGGGGGTGAGGGCTAGGCTCTTGGGCTCTGACAGTAAATGGAGAACGCAGGGGTTAGGAGCTCTTTTTTAGGAAAGGTCACATACCCATTAACCCATAGCACTGGCATCTTTTATGGGAGCTCAAGTGTGCCTTAAAGTGAACTTGTCCGCAACTCTGTCTCATTTCCAGGAACGCTACTTACACTCTGTTATGGTGATACGACTGCTTCATTCAGGCCTAGACCTTGCGTCCTTCTCAATGGGTGCAACGAGAGGGCATCTCTGGCCAAAAAAAGGCCTTCCTTACTGGATAGAGGTATGGTAGTGGCCTCGTCCTAGCCTAAACCCTGCCTGTGAGCCCCCTATCCAATAAGAGGATAGGGAAAGGCCTTCCTTAGTGGATAGATGTATGGTAGTGGCCTCCAAGCCTAAACCCTGCCTGTGAGCCCCCTATCCAATCAAGAGGGCCTCCCTGGCCAAAAAAGCCTTCCTACTGGATTGAGGTATGGTAGTGCTGTCGTCCTACCCTAAATCCTACCTGCAAGCCCCCTATCCCATCAAGAGGGCCTCTCTGGCCAAAAAAGCCTTCTACTGGATTGAGGTATGGTAGTGGCCTCGCTCTATCTTAAATCCTGCCTGTGAGGACCCATCATGTATGCCATTGGTGGGTCTTCAGATTGGCCAAGTATTGGAGGACAGGAAGCTGACACATTGAAGGGGCTTATTCAATGCTGGGGCCATCGTGTGTGCCATTGATGGATCTTCTGCTTGTGTATTGGAGGACGGGGAGCCAACACACATTGCAAGAAAAATAATCTGTGCTGGGCTGTCTTGTGTGCCATTGGTGGATCTTTCGTCAGAAGTTTTGGAGAACAGGAAGTCAAAACACATCACAGGAATATTCTCTACTGGGCTGTATTAAGTGCCTATCCAATCAAGAGGACCTCTCTGGCCAAAAATTACTGGATAGTGGTATGGTAGTGGCCATGTCCTAGCCTAAACCCTGCCTTCAAGCCCCCTTTTCAAGCAAGATGGCCTCTCTGACCAAAGAGGCCACCCTTACTGGGTAGTGATATTGTTGTGTCCTTGTCCTAGCCTAAATCCTACCTGCATTCCCCCTATCCAATCAAGAGCGCATCTGGCCAAAAAAGGTCTTCCCTACTGGATAGTGGTATGGTAGTGGCCTTGTCCTAGCCTAAACCCTGCCTGCAAGACCCCTAGCCAATCAGGAGGGCCTCTCTGGTTTAAAAGGCCCTCCTTACTGGTTGGAATCAGTCTCAGTTGCTGCACCGAGGAGCCTTTTCTGGAGAAGGGGGGAAAAGAAGGTTTACCTCAAAATGAGAACAAAAATCTGGCAGATGCCATTGCTCACTTAATGCTCAGAGGTGCCACCTCTGGAACTGCCATCACCACTTAGTGAGCCAATGACCTGGAAGAATAATGTCGACAGTAAAGTCTTTGGTCCTGTCCCGAATAAAGTTCCAGATCAGTAGGGTGGGGATGAAAGGCCTGAAGTCTGCATCTGGTAAAAAGCAAGGCTACAGCAGCTCCCAAATGCCACTCGTCACTGATACTCTTTTAAGTGTGAAGTAAAGTGTGGATCTTCAGTTGGACATGACGGCCTAGAACAGAATATTTCCCAGGCAGTGTGTTGGCTTCCTATCTTTTAAATACACGAGCAACTGAAAATCCACCAATGGGACACATGATGGATCAAGCACTGAATATTCACCTGCAATGTATGTCAGCTCCCTCCAATAATTGGATATCTGAAGATTCTCCAATGGCACTCATGATGGGCCCAGCACAAGATATTCTCTTGCAATGTGGGTCGGGCTCCCTTTCCTCTTATACACGGTCAACTGAAGATCCACCAGTGGAACACAAGACAGCCCAGCACAGAATATTTCCTTGTAATGTGTGTCGACTCCCCATCGTCTGATACATGGTCAACTGAAGATCCACCAATGGCACACATAATGAAATAGGTTTGCAGCTCTCATCTGATCATAGTGAGATCTCATAAAAATATAATGAAGTTCAGCATCAGTTTAGAGCACATGGCCCTACAGTTTCAATGCTGTTACTACAAAGAAAGCTTTCCTACACAGATTCCAATCTTGTCTGCCCTCTGAGCGCCAAACATAACATAGTATAAATGTTTCCTCCCATCCACAGGTCTACCATGGAGACCTGTAGCGCAGAAGGACAATAGATAGGTCAGCCATGGAGGGGCCTTGAGTTCAGAGGGACAATAGATAGGTCCACCATGGAGAACTAGTGGTCATAGGGACATTAAACAGAACTGCCATCAAGGTCTAGAGATCAGGGAGACCAGAGAGAGGTCCTCCACGCAGGCAGCCTGTAGTGGGTGGAGCCTGCTGGGCCCTTCCCACAGATTGGCTATTTCTACAGGCTATGTGCAGCACAGTGATGATGTTACTACTTTTTTATTTTACAAAGTAATAACTAGATTTGCAAGACATTTGGTGCACACAGAGAGGCTGTATATCCCCTCTGGCTATTGAAGAATATGGTCCAATTACGGTAAAATATTTGTGCCCAGAGTTCAGATTTAATTAGAACAGCTCTAGAGAATCTCATTTCCAGATGAACAAGCCCAGTGTCCTTATCATGAGGCCTCTCATCCTCTTTGTACCAATAAATGCCGAGCCATCCTTACACTGACCTGCATCCCATATGATGATGTACATGGACAATATTACAGAAAAGGACCAGGTCATGGTGGAGCTAGGAGTGACTGGTCACATTTAGCTAGATTTGACAATCATTAGAACCAAACCCTTCTGTTGTCTCTTTGAGCTCCCAGTGTTCATGGCAGACCTGTCTCTGGTCTCCCTGAGCTCTAGGCCTTCATGGCAGATCTGTTTATTGCCCTTGTGGCATCCAGTTCTCCGTGGTGTACCCTTCTATGGTCCATCTGAGCTCCAGGCCCCAATGACAGACCTATTAATCTTCTGATCTGCAGGTGTCCATGGTGGACCTGTTAATGTTCTCTGAGCACTAGACCTCCATGGAGAATTTACCACGGTCCTTTGGAGATTTAGATCTGCATAGCAGGCCTGTCTGTGATCTCTCAGAGCTCCAGGCATCCATAGCAGACCCATGTATTGTCCTAATCTACAGGTCTTCGTGGTGGGCCTGTTGATTTTCTATCTGAGCACTAAACCTCCATGGAGAATTCTCTATGGTGCTTTAGAGATATAGATCTGCATAATGGCTTCCACAGAAGACCCATGTATTGTCCTGATCTGCAGATCTCCATGGTGGGCCTGTTGATAGTCTCTCTGAGCACTAGATCGTCATTGAGGTGCCCTCTATTGTCCCTCTGAGATTTAGACCTGCGTAGTGGGCCTGTCTGTGGTCCCCCTGAGCTTCAGGCCTCCATAGCAGACCCATCTATTGACCTGATTTGCAGGTCTCCATGGTTGACCTGGTGATGGTTTCTCTGAGCACTAGACCTCCATAGAGAATTTTCTATGGTCCTTTGTTGATTTAGATCTGCATTGGAAGCCTGTCTGTGGTCTCTCTGAGCTCCAGGCTTTCACAGCAGACCCATGTATTGTTCTGATCTGCAGGTCTTTATGGTGGGCCTGTTGATGGTCTCTCTGAGCACTAGATCTCCACTGAGGAAACCTCTATTGTCCCTCTGAGGTTTAGACCTGCATAGTAGGCCTGTCTGTGGTCCCTCTGAGCTTCTGTCCCCATTGTGAACCCTTCTAAATTGCATTTGAGCTCCTGGGAACTGAGAAAGACACTTGAATGTGCAGTGAAACCTAAGCAACATTACAGAACAAGTCCAGTTGAATATGACTAACTCCTACAAGCTACCCCAGGTGTTAATCTTTTTAAACAAAGGGCCAGATTATTGTCCTTCAGAGAGTTGTGAGGCCATACGGTGGTTACAGTGTGTACTTCATCAGTGAGAAGAAGAATACTGCCCCATCATTTGTATCGGAAGCCAGGGCAGGACTTAGGGTGGTGGGGGCCCCTGGGCTTGAGTCACTTTCGGGCCCTACCTTCTATACAATACCGTATTTATCGGTGTATAACACGCGCCGGCGTATAAGACGCACCCCAAGTTTAGTAGGGAATTTTAAGGAAAAAAAAAACTTTTAGGAGGGAAGTTTAAGGAAAAAACTTACATTTAAATGCCCATCAATGCAGCCTTATCAGTGTCCATCTGCAGGCTTGCCCATCCATCTGCAGCCTTGTCAGTGTCATTTGCAGCCTTGTCAGTGTAGCCTTGTCATTTGCAGCCTTGTCAGTGTCATTTGCAGCCTTGTCATTTGCAGCCTTGTCATTGCAGTCTTGAAGTTTAAAAATGGCTCCGCTGAGATACAGAGTCCTGTGTATCTCGGCAGCTCTCGGGTCCTCTCGCAGTCCCGAGCGGAGCCAATAGTAGCCGAGTGTACTCAGCTCGGCTCATTCACGCCCAGTCCCTGTGTCAAGTCCATCATAGGGTGCGACAGGGCGTGAATGTAAGAGGAGCGGAGCTGACTACACTCGGCTATGTATCTCAGCGGGGCCTGTGGGGCCCCCTATTGGGTGGGGCCCATGGGCTTGAGCCAGTCAAGCCCAATGGTAAGTCCGGCCCTGTCGGAAGCATTAGGAAAGCATTGGTGTTCACTGGTCACTTACCTTTGTAAATGTTCCATGTCTTGTGCTGCTCCTCAGCTGAGCAGATGATGTCACGGCCGGAACTATGTGCGCACCATCAAGCAGGCGACGACTCCTCTCAACAAAGGTACAAACTCTGTGTTCTGCTGCCATTTTGATTGAAATGATGCAGGCAGGTGACATAGGGGGTTACAAGTACAATAGAGGTGGTGGATACACCATATCAGCAGTTTTAGAGGAGAATACTTTGTGCTTGTTCACTAATTTTGCATGAACAGCCATCTCACCGTGGGTACCTAAGGGCCAATAAAAGACTAGAAGCAGGCCATATTGGGCTCTAGTGCTAGAGTATGAGGAGCATTGTGATATACCATACAGGATGTTACCAGAAGAGGGACAATACTATACTAGCGTCACATTTTATAAGGTTTTATTTACTTCAGCATCTCTTACCTGACAATGCAGGCGTTGCTTATTTTTAACCACCATTACTAATGCTTTCTTCAGTTGATGGATTCTTATTTACTAATGGGATGTTTGTAAATGTGAGTCCTGGGTGGCACAAAGGGATGATTTTCTGCTTTTACCTGATTGTTCCCATCGCTTAAAGAGGAAGTAAACCCTCTTAACAAAAACGAAAAAAAAAAAAAAAACCTGCGAGACAAAGGCATAATTAGCTAGTATGCTATGCATACTAGCTAATTATGTATCACTTACCTGAGATCGAAGCCTTGGCATCGGTCCTCTTCTCCCCCTCCGACATCTTCTCCCGGAGTGACTTCCGGGTATCGCGGCTTTGGCGATGTGATTTGCCGGAGCCGCGACGACGTCACGCGCATGCGCACGAGAGCGGCATATAACAACTGAAGCATCGGCATATAGCGCCGTTGCTTCAGTTGTCGCTAGTGCGCATGTGCCGCATGACATCGGCACATGCAAATACAGGTATATCTCCTAAACCGTGCAGGTTTAGGAGATATCCCTGTTAGCTACAGGTAAGCCTTAATATAGGCTTACCTGTAAGCTAAAGTTGTAAAAGAGGGTTTACTTCCTCTTTAAGGTCTCGCTTTGCATGGTTTTTTATCCTCCATGTTTTTACCTTTTAGCAGCCTATTTATCAGACCCCAGCCCCAAGGTTCCTGATCCAGCTGTTAATTGTGATCTTTGTACCCCTTTTATGCCTCAGGCTTTGTAGGGGGGATGGCGATCAAGTGTTTCCACCTCTGAGGTTAAGCCAGAGTCCCCTTTCTGTTCAATGGTGGTTATCATACCAACTCTACAGATATTCCATGAACCCCTAAAAAGACTTTAATGCAGCTCTTCCTAAATTGGATGGCTATTGTAGCTCAGCCTTCAAGGGTCATCATAGCTGTCCCTCCCCCTGCCTATGCTTTTCTCACTCAGGGCAAGGTTTCAGGTCCTTTAATAGCAATCTCCGCAAAGGTGCGTACTCACCTCCACCTCCCTCCCCTGTACAGCTGCCAGGAGCATGTGTTATAACTGGTGACTGGATGGGCAATGTCACATGGGGAAGGGCAATGTCACATGGGGAAGGGCAATGACTGTGTAAGCTACAACTTGAGTTTGTTCCACAGAGGGAGGAATAATGTGATTCTCGCATAACTCCTGTCCTCAGGGCCCACTAACAGACCAGGTTTTAAGTATTACCTTGGGGAGATGCAGACTAGAATACTGCAATCACTGAGCAGCAAATTATATCACCTGTGATGTATTTCAGTTATATTACAAACCTGGTCTGTTATGCCTCGTTTCCACTGAGCGGACTGGTTCGGTTTGGTTTGGTTCGGTACGCTATTTTCAGTGTTTCCATTATGAAAGCGGCCCATACAACTGAACCATACCGCACCATTCAGGGCCCTGCTTCAGATGTGGGGCCATAGAAAATGGAACGGTTCGGTTAGGGCGGAGCTACGATACATTCCACTGATTGGTGGACAGAAAAACGTCTGCCAATCAGTGTGAGGCCACGCTAGGCATTTTTTCTGAACCCCGTATGGCCCAACTTACAGTGGAAATGCTCACCTGAATAGACCGGACCATTCTAACCCTTCCAAACTGTACCGACCCGAACCTATCCACTCAGTGGAAATGAGGCATTAGTGGGCCCTGAGGACAGGGTTGATTATTATTATTATTATACAGGATTTATATAGAGCCAACAGTTTACACAGCGCTTTACAATATAAAAAGGGAGACAATACAGTTATAACACAATAAAATACAAGAAGAGCTTACAATCTAAATAGGGTGGGGCAGGTGGTACAAAAGGTTGTAGCTGTGGGGAATGAGCTGATGAAAGTGGTAAAAGATTAGTTGGAGGCGTGATAGGCTTTCCCGAAGAAATTCGTTTTCAGGGATTGCCTGAAGGTAGCAAGAGTAGGGGAGAGCCGGACCGCTTGAGGTAGCGAATTACAGAGGATAGGAGAGGCTCTGGAGAAATCCTGGCGATGAGCATGGGAGGAGGAGATGAGAGAGCTTGAGAGTAGGAGGTCTCGAGAAGAGCGGAGAGGACGAGTTGGGTGATATTTGGAGACAAGATTGGTGATGTAGCTCAGGGCAGAGTTGTGAATGGCTTAGTATGATGATGACTACCGATCTAAGATAGTCGCGCGTGAGGGAACCATGCATGTAAGGTAGTCACGTGTGAGGGATTTGGGTGTGTGTGATGGAGTCACATGTGAGGGAGATGTGTGCGATGGGGCCATGTGTGAGGGAGCAGCATATGTGTAAGGTTTGTCTGTAGGAGTCGTATGTGAGGGAGAAGAGTGTGAGAGAGCAACATGTGAGGGAGATGTGTGAAATGGAGCCACATTGAGGGAGCTGCATGTGAAAAAGAGGTGTGTGAGGGAGCTGCATGTGAGAAAGGTGTGTGAAAGAGAAATATGTAAGAGATAAGTGCGAGGGAGATGTGTGTGATGGAGCTTCATGTGGAGCAGATGTGTGTAGAGGAGATGTACTGTATGTGAGGAAGGGAAGTGGAATTGAGCCGTGTTTGAGGAAGGTGTGTGTGGAGGAGTCACGTGTGAATGAGATGTGAGTGAGGGATAAGAGCGCGAGGGAGATGAGTGTGAGAGAGCCACATGTGAGGGAGCAGTGCATGAGGGAGATATATGTGAGGGAGCCGGAGCCATGTGTGAGGGAGATGTGTGTGATGTAGGTGTGTGAAGAAGCTGCATATGAAGGTTATGTATGTGAGGGAGCCACATGTGAGAGATGTGTGTAATGGAGCCACACTCAAGGAACTTCATGTATGAGGGAGAAGAGCGTAAAAGAGCTACATGTGGGGGAGCCATGTATGAGGAAGGTGTGTGGGGGAGTCACATGTGAGGGAGAAAAGCGTGGGAGATGTGTGTGAGAAAGCAGCATGAGGGAGATGTACAGTACTGTGCAAAAGTTTTAGGCAGGTGCTAATGCTGCGAAATACATGCAGATACTTACTTATCCATCATGCAATAATATCAAGGAGGCCTGTGATTGGCCCCTAATTTATTCTGCAGCAGGGCAATCACCCCAAATATACAGCCAATGTCATTAAGAACTATCTTCAAAGAGTCCATGAAGTGACGGTGTTGCCCCCACAAAGCCCTGATCTGAACATCATGGAGTCTATCTGGGATGACATGAAGAGACAGAAGGATTTGAGGCAGCCGACATCCATAGAAGATCTGTGGTTAGTTCTCCAAGATGTTTGGAACAACCAACCTGCTGAGTTCCTTCATAAACTGTATGCAAGTCTACCTAAAAAATTGATGCTGGTTTGAAGGCAAAGGGGGTTCACACCAAATATTGATTTGATTTCTCTTCTGTTCATTTACTTTCCATTTTGTTAATTGATAAAAAAATTAACTATTAATACTTCTATTTCTAAAGGAATTTTCATTTACAGCATTTTTCCCATACCTGCCTTGAGCTGCACATGAGGAAGATATGTGTGGGAAGAGTCTCGGTGAGGGAGAAGAGTGCACTCTGTGAGGGAGAGGAGTGTGTGAGGAAAGTATGTGTGGAGGAGTCACGGGTGAGGGAGAAGAGTGTATGAGAGCGGTGTGTGAGGGAGAAATGTGTGTGAGGAAGGTACATGTAGAATAATCGCAGTTGAGGGAGAAGAGTGTGAGGAAGATACATGTGTAGGAGTCAAGGGTTAGAGAGAAGAGTGTAAGAGAGCAGTGTGTGAGGGAGAGGTGTATGTAAGGGAGATACATGTGGAGGAGTCACGGGTGAGGGAGAAGAGTGTAAGAGAGCAACATGTGAGGGAGCTTCCTGTGAGAAAGTGGCTTGTGTTTGATGGAGCCACTTTGAAGGAACCGCATGTGAAAGGGGTTTGTGAGGAAAATGTTTGTCAGGGAGGCATGCATGTAAGGGAGATGTGTGTGAAAGAGCCATATGTGGTTGAGCTTCATGTGAAAGAGTGGCTTGTGAGGGAGATAAGTTTGAGTAATTGTGTGTGTGCGTGTGTGAGCGAGTTGCATGTAAGGTAGATATGTATGTGAGGGAGAGGTGTGTGTGTGTGTGAGGGAGGTGCATGTGGAGGATTGGTGGGTGAGGGAGAAGAGTGTAAGATAGGTGTGAGAGATAGGTGTGTGAGGGAGCCATGTATGAGCTGTGTGTGAAGAAGGTACAGGTGGAGGAGTCGCGGGTGAGGGAGAAGAGTGTAAGAAAGCAGTGTGTGAGAGAGGTGCGTGTGGAGGAGTGGCAGGTGAGGAAGAAAAGTGTAAGAGGGAAATATATGAGGGAGCTGTGTTGAGGAGTTACGGGTGAGGGAGGAGAGTGTAAGAAAGCAGTGCGTGAGAGAGGTGCATGTGGAGAAGTGGCGGGTGAGGAAGAAAAGTGTAAGAGAGAAATATATGAGGGAGCTGTTTTGAGAAGTCACGGGTGAAGGAGAAGAGTGTAAGAGAGCAGTGTGAGGGAGAGGTGTATGTGAAGAAGATACATGTGGAGGAGTCATGGGTGAGGGATAAGAGTATAAGAGAGCAGTGTGTGAGAGAGAGGAGTATGTGAGGAAGATACATGTGGAGGAGTCATGGGTGAAGGAGAAGAGTATAAGAGAGCAGTGTGTGAGGGAGAGGTGTATGTGAGGAAGATACATGTGGAGCAGTCACGGGTGAGGGAGAAGAGTGTAAGAGAGCAGTGTGTGAGGGAGAGGTGTATGTGAGGAAGATACATGTGGAGGAGTCATGGGTGAGGGAGAAGAGTATAAGAGAGCAGTGTGTGAGGGAGAGGTGTATGTGAGGAAGATACATGTGGAGGAATCACGGGTGAGGGAGAAGAGTGTAAGAGAGCAACATGTGAGGGAGCTTCATGTGAGAAAGTGGCTTGTGCTTGCTGGAGCCACTCTGAAGGAACCGCATGTTAAAAGGGAGTGTGTGAGGAAGATGTTTGTCAGGGAGGCATGCATGTAAGGGAGTCGTGTGTGAAAGAGCCACATGTGGTGGAGCTTCATTCGAGAGAGTGACTTTTGAGGGAGATGAGTGTGGGTGATTATGTGGGTGTGAGAGAGAGTGAGTTGCATGTAAGGTAGATATGTATGTGTGACGGAGCCATGTGTGAAGGAGAGGTGTGTGTATAAGGGAGGTGCATGTGGAGAATTGGTGGGTGAGGGAGAAGAGTGTAAGATAGCAACATGTGAGGGATAGGTGTGTGAGGGAGCCATATATGAGCTGTATGTGAAGAAAGTACAGGTGGAGGAGTCGTGGGTGAGGGAGAAGAGTGTAAGAAAGCGTGTGGAGGAGTGGCAGGTGAGGAAGAAAGTGTAAAAGAAAAATATATGAGGGAGCTGTGTTGAGGAGTCATGTGTGAGGGAGAGGTGTATGTAAGGGAGATACATGTGGAGGAGTCACGGGTAAGGGAGAAGAGTGTAAGAGAGCAACATGTGAGGGAGCTTCATGTGAGAAAGTGGCTTGTGTTTGATGGAGCCACTTTGAAGGAACCACATGTGAAAGGGGTTTGTGAGGAAAATGTTTGTCAGGGAGGCATGCATGTAAGGGAGATGTGCGTGAAAGAGCCACATGTGGTGGAGCTTCATGTGAGAGAGTGGCTTGTGAGGGAGATAAGTGTGAGTGATTTTGTGTGTGTGAGAGCGAGTTTCATGTAAGGTAGATATGTATGTATGTGTGTGATAGAGCCACATGTGAGGGAGGTGCATGTGGAGGATTGGTGGGTGAGGGAGAAGAGTGTTAGATAGCAAAATGTGAGGGATAGGTGTGTGAGGAAGCCATGTATGAGCTGTGTGTGAGGAAGGTACATGTGGAGGAGGGGGTGAGGGGAGAAGAGTGTAAAAAAGCAATGTGAGAGAGGTGTGTGTGGAGGAGTGGCAGGTGAGGAAGAAAGGTGTAAGAGAGAAATATATGAGGGAGCTGTGTTGAGGAGTCATGGGTGAGGGAGAAGAGTGTAATGCCCTGTACACACGTTCGGAAAATCAGACGGAAAAGGTCCAATTGGATTATATTGTCGGAAAATCCGATCGTGTGTGGGCTCTGTCGGACTTTTTCAGTCGGGATCTCAAATTTTCCGACAACAAAATCTGATCGGACTTTGTCCGATCGTTTGTAGAGAATTCCGATCGGACAAAGTGCCACGCATGCTCAGGTCAAATTACGAGACAAATGCTATTGGCTACTAGCCTGAACGTAGTCCGTCGTAACGAACGAACGTCATCACGTTCCGAATGATCGGATTTTCCGACAACTTTGTCCGACCGTGTGTATGCAACACCAGTTTCGGAAAAAATCTGACGGATTTTGTGGTCGGAATGTCCGACCATGTGTACGGGGGCTAAGACAGCAGTGTGTGAGGGAGAGGTGTATGTGAGGAAGATGCATGTGGAGGAGTCACGGGTGGGGGAGAAGAGTGTAAGAGAGCAGTGTGTGAGGAAGATACATGTGGAGGAGTCACGAGTGAGGGAGAAGAGTGTAAGAGCGCAACATGTGAGGGAGCTTCATGTGAGAAAGTGGCTTGTGCTTGCTGGAGCCACTTCGAAGGAACCGCATGTTAAAGGGGTGTGTGAGGAAGATATTTGTGAGGGAACCATGCATGTTTGTGAGGGAGATGTGTGTGAGAGAGCCACATGTGATGGAGCTTCATGCGAGGGAGTGGCTTGTGAGGGAAATGTGTGTGAGTGAGCCAGATGAGTGTGACAGAGACACGTGTGTGGGTGATGTATGCAAGGTTTTTAATGGAGCGGCATATGAGGAAGGTGTGTGGGGAGGAGTTGCGTGTGTGAGAGAGCAATGTGTGAGGGAGCCAGGTTTGTGCGACAAAGTGGTGTGTGTGTGTAAGGGAGATGCATGTACAGTAGCTGTGTGTGAGGAAGCTGCGTATGAGGGTTATGTGTGGGAGGGAGCCACATGTGAGGAAGCTGAGTGTAATGGAGCCGTATTTAAGGAACTGCATGTGAGGAAGATGTGTTAAAGAGGTGTGTGTGAGGGAGAAAGGTGTGAGACAGACACATGTGATGGAACTTCATGTGAGAGAGGAGGACATGAGGGAGTCGGGGGTGTGTGTGACGGAGCAGCTTGTGATGGAGATGTGTGTGATGGAGCCACGAGTGAGGGAAGATGTGTGGGAGGGAGCCGGGTGTGAGAGAGGTTTGTGTAAAAGCGTCGCAGGTAAGGGAGGTGAGCGAGGGAACCGCGTGTAGAGGAGCCCTATATGTGAGGGAGATGTGACAGAACCGCCTGTGAGACTCGTGGAGGGTCTGTGGTTTGGGTACCATATACAGGCCAATATTTCATATCGGTTAGCTAACAGTGGTGATAATTGTACCATTCTAGGGAGCAAAATGACATCAGCAATATTGACAGTCACTGATAACGTCATTGTTATTGATAGGTTACCGATAAGAGCATTTTAGCGTTAGTCATCTGTCCTTTATAAGAACACGTTAGCGTTATAAATCGGTCACCAATAAGAATGTTAGCATTAGCGATCTGTCTCCAAAAAAAGAACACGTTAGCATTATTTATCGGTCTCCGAACGGAACACGTTAGTGTTATTGATCAGTCTCCGATAACAACACGTTAGTGTTATTGATCAGTCTCCGATAACATGTTAGCGTTATTGACCGGTCTCCGATAAGAACACATTAGCATAATTGATCTGTCTCCGATAAGAACACGTTAGCGTTATCGATCTGTCTCCGATAAGAACACTTTAGCGTTATTGATCTGTCTCTAATAAGAGCATATTAGCGTTATTTATCGGTCTCCGATAAGAACGCGTTATTGATCTGTCTCTGATAAGAGCATATTAGCGTTATTTATCGGTCTCTGATAAGAACACTTTAGTGTTATTGATCGTTTGCTGATAGCAAGTTAGCATTATTGATCGGTCCCCGATAAGAACATGTTAGCATTATTGATCGGCCTCCGATACGGTGACTGATGAGAACATATCAGAATCATTTAGACTAATACACCTCACTAACCAATCCATGACTGCTACTCCTCTCTGCCAATCCCTTCACTGGCTTCTCCTACCCCACCGTATAAAAATCAAAATGCTAAACCATAACATACAAGGCCATTCGCAACATCGCCCCCATCTACATCACCAACCTCATCTGCAGATATCGCCCAAATCGTCCCCTCTGCTCCTCCCAGGACCCCCTGCTCTCTAGCTCCCTTGTTACCTCCTCCCATGCTCGCCTTCAGGACTTCTCCAGAGCCTCTCCCATCCTCTGCAACTCCCCGCCCCAGTCTGTCCGATCAGCCCCTACCTTGTCCACCTTTAGGGGATCCCTGAAAACTAATTTATTCAGGGAAGCCTATCCCACACCCACCCGCATCAAATCATTCTCTGCAGCTATTACCATTTGTACCACCACTCCCTCCCTTTAGAATGTAAGCTCTACGAGCCGGGCCCTCCTGTACCTTTGGTATTGAACTGTACTGTAATTGTGTTGTTCCCCCCTATACATTGTAAAGTGCTGCGTTGGCGCTATATAAATCGTGAATAATAATAATAAATAATAATTTATTAGTCACTATGAACATCAGCATTACTGATCGATCACTGATAAGAACATGTCGGTGTTATTGATTGATCACTGATAAGTCCATTGGTCAACAAAAATATGGTAACGTGTAGCCAAAATATATGGGGTACTGTCTTGTGCGTGGGCCCCCAAAGGCTCCTCCCAGCACTAGATAGAATACAAGGTGTAATGGCAGGCACCCTGCACTAGATAGGAGGTGTCAGTGAAGGATGCTCCACCCAGTACTGGATAGAATAGGCGTTGGTGAAGGATGCTCCACCCAGTACTGGATAGAATAGGTGTTGGTGAAGGATGCTCCACCCAGCACTGGATAGAATAGGTGTTGGTGAATGATGCTCCACCCAATACTGGATAAAATAAGAGGTGTGAGAGAAGGATGCCTCACCCAGCATTATCCAGAATAGGACGTGTGGGGACAGAACTCTCCACCTTTGGAATACCATAAAAAATTAGCTCCACTCACTATCTGACAACCTGGAATGTTTATGGGACGAGCACATGAACCAGCCATGCAATACTCCATAATATTCACAATATGAGGACATACAGCATAACAGAGGGGGACAGTACTGTGCGGCCAGCCTTAGTCCAAGGAGCTTACACTTCTGCCGCAGAATTCTAGGCTCCATTATAAACCAACTTGTGCAGAGGAGTTAAAGATTCTAAGATCCGTCAGACCTCGGGGGCTCATTGAGTCCTCCACAGTGTCCATGCGTCTTCTGGTGACGCTTATAATTGTCCCAGTGGCCGGTGGTGTAGTGGCACTGTGGGCAGCGGAGCGGCTTCTCGCCAGTGTGACGCAGCATGTGACGTTTGAGGTTCATGCTTTGGTTACAGCTGTAGTTGCATAGGCCACAGCGGAAGGGCTTGTCCCCAGAGTGGATGCGCCCATGCCTCTTTAGGTTGGCGAGGTTGCCACAGGCGTAGTCACACAGCTGGCACTTGTAGGGCTTTTCCCCAGTGTGAACCCGCTGGTGTCTCTTTAGGTTGTCATAGTGTGCCGAGGCATAGGAGCACAGGTGGCATTTGTAGGGCTTCTCCCCGCTGTGCGTTTTCATGTGGCGGGATAAATGGTTCTGGTAGTGGGTGACAAACGGGCAGAGGATGCAGGAAAAGCATTTGTCGGGGCTCCCCGAAGAGCTACAAAGGGAGCAGAACTGTCCATCCATCTCACCATCATCATCTTGAGGGCTGCCTTCATCCAGAACCGTGCCACAAGAGCGACACGTGAAGGGGAAAAGCAGCTCTGGGAGGCCGTCACCTGCCGTAGGCTGCAGAACGGGCGAGGACGGAGCACGGCTTAAGTGGACACAAGCTGGCAGAAAGACTTCCAGGTCATCGGAGGTCACCGGGAGGGCCAGGGCTGCCGCAGACACATCTGCAGTGAGAGGAGGAGAAACATTAGATGAGGCCGGGGACACCAGAGGAATGATGAGGACCTCCCAACATGTCACCTGGGATGGGGAGGATGGCCCTACCAACAGGGAGAGACACTGGGGATGGAAACTCTCTCCATATGGGAGGAGCAAACTGACCATTTTCATGTCACCCTGCAGTGGGAGGGGCAGACAAGGTCTTACAGGGTCCATGCTGTATCACCCTGTAGTGGGAGTGGTTAGAGACATCATGCAATGGGAGGTGGCAGACTAGTTTTCAAAAGTCCATCCCATGTCACCCTGGAGTAGAAGTGTTATGGATTAATACTTTGATTAAATGACTATTTCTATTATGTACACATATACATGCTAAATCTCCTTACTCAATATGGTCACTAGAGCATCCCCCTCCCTCCGAGTGAAACAGGAATACTGAAGCCTGACATCAGCAGAAACTCGGATGGATCTGGCCAGAAGAACCTTAGATAAGGGACCACCAAATCCATAGTTGACAGCACGGACTACGACTGTGATGCTGCTTATGCAAACAATGACTCATGTTCTACTATAAAGGAGGCTATACGACAAAGCAATAAAAGGAAGTTTGACTTTAGCTGAACAGCTTGTGTCTTTTCTTCTACATGCACGTATTTACATTTGAAATTAGGCCAGGTGCAGATAATTGTACAGACACTTGTCTGAATCCAAAACAATCTGGCGCCCAACGTGGGGCCCCGGGTTGTGAACTGGAGGAAAGCCGACCAAGAGGCCACCAAGAGGAACCATCACGGGTGGGGCAGAGACTGATCACCTCTGAAAATACCGTAAGATATCACTTTCATATCTTGCTTAGTATATCCCATCCCCCGTGTGAGTCCGTCTGTGTGTCCGTGTCGGCTGCTGAAGGTCACCAAAGACAGGTAATACTTCCCCATGGTCCATTACATAAACATGTATTCCGATTATCTGCAGCCTGTAAGAACATTGTGTTGTATGGGTCTGTGATATATGATGTATGATGTTGAAAGAGATTGACACTCCAAAACAATCTGGCGCCCAAAAAACAGGAGGAACTGTCTCACAGGTCTTGTTTAGGTCAGCATGCAGTGGAAGAGGCTGACTCCATGCCCTGTAGCACCCTTCATAGTCACCCTGTAGTGGGAGGGAAAGAATCCCATGCTTAGCTGATCTTTTCTGTTTCACCCTGCATTGGGAGGAGCAGACAAGCTCCTATAGGTCCATGCTGTATCACCCTGTAGTAGGAGGAGCAGACAAGGTCCATGCTCTGTCACCCTGCAGGGGAAGAGGCAGACAAGGTCTATGCTGTGACCCTGTAGTGGGAGGGCAGACAAGATCCTACAGGTCTATGCTGTGACCCTGTAGTGGGAGGGCAGACAAGATCCTACAGGTCTATGCTGTGACCCTGTAGTGGGAGGGTAGACAAGGTCCTACAGGTCCAGGCTGCGTCACCCTGCAGTGGAGAGGTGCATATAAGGTCCTACAGGTCCATGCTCTGTCACCCTGCAATGGGAGGGGCAGAGAAGGTCCTAGAGGGCAATGCTGTGTCACCCTGCAGTGAGAGGGCAGACAAGGTCCTACAGGTCTATGCTGTGTCACTCTAAGGGGAAAAACTAAAAAGGTCCTATGGGTCCATGCTGTGTCACCCTGTAGTGGGAAGAACAGACAAGGTCTTATGAATCCATGCAGTGCCACCCTGTAGTGGGAGGAACTGGCTCACAGGTCTCAGTTGTGTCACCATGCAGTAGGAGAAGGGGCTGACTCCATGTCCTGTAGCTCCATTCATTGTCACCATGCTGATCCCTTCCATGTCACCCTACAGTGGGAGGGGCAGACAAGGTCTTATAGGTCCATGCTGTGTCAGAGGTCTTTTTTCAGTCACCATGCAGTGGGAGGAGAGGCTGACTCCATGTCTGGTTGATCCCATCGTAGTCACCCTGCAGAGGGAGGAGCTGCCCACAGGTCTAGTTTGAGCCCCCCTGTAATGGGAGGAGCATACTCCATGTCTATCCTGCTTGTTTGTTAGCTTTCTTTGGGTGGGGCAAACTATTTCACACAGGTCCCTGCTGTGTGTGACATCCTAGGGGGCAGAATTATGTCTCACAACAACCTATTGTGTTCCCCTGAAGTAGTCATGGGATATTCCATTTATGTCACCCTGCAATGGGAGGGACAGACTCTGCATCACAGTCATCTTTGGTCAGGGTACATGGGCATATCATGGAGGGTGGGATAGAAATGAGATGTGATGAGTCCTGGAACTGACCATCAGGGGGGCTGCTCCTCGCCTCTTTGTCCTCTTCACGCCTTTCCTTCTGTTGCCCCCTACGGTGCGCCAGGATGTGGCGTTTCAGATTGCGGCTCTGGTTGCAGCGGTAAGGGCACAGGTGGCAGGTGAAGGGTTTGTCCTGGGTGTGGACCTTCTGGTGGCGTTTCAGGTTGCCCGGACTGCTGCAGGAGAAGGTGCAGAGCTCGCAGTGGAAAGGCTTCTCCCCGGTGTGGGTCAGAAGATGACGTTTGAGGTTGACAAGCTGAGAGGAGGCGTAGAGGCAGTGCGGGCAGCAGAAGGGCTTCTCCCCGTTGTGAGTCTTCATGTGCCTCTTGAGGTGGCTGGAGTAATGGGTGGAGAAGGGACACAGGCGGCAGGAGAAGAGTAGCCTCTCCTTCTCTGAGGTCACGTCCTGGGGGGAGGAGGCCTCATGGGGCTCCAGGTACTGACATCGGCTGCTCTCCGTTGTCTCGCAGGGCCCACAGGGAGAGGGCAGACCCCCCACACCCGCCTCTTCTGGCTCGCTGTCCGTGCTGAGCGGCTGGTATGCCGAATATTCATCCTCGCTCAGTGGGTAACGTGGGATCTCCAACTTACTTTCTACCGAATCTGTGGGGACAATATAGAACAGATAATTACCCAGGAGCAGACAAAAGCAGCCACAATCTGAACACAGACTGTCCACATCTACACATCTCCCAAAATAGAGTACATCCCTCACATTTTAGTAAATATTTTATTATATCTTTTCATGTGACAACACTGAAGAAATGACACGTTGCTACAATGTAAAGTAGTGAGTGTACAGCTTGTATAACAGTGTAAATTTGCTGTCCACTCAAAATAACTCAACACACAGCCATTAATGTCTAAACCGCTGGCAACAAAAGTGAGTACACCCCTAAGTGAAAATGTCCAAACTGGGCCCAATTAGCCCTTTAACCTCCCCGGTGTCATGTGACTCGTTAGTGTTACAAGGTCTCAGGTGTGAATGGGGAGCAGGTGTATTAAATTTGGTTTTATCGCTCTCACTCTCTCATACTGGTCACTGGAAGTTCAACATGGCACCTCATGGCAAAGAACTCTCTGAAAAAAAAAAAAGAATTGTTGCTCTACATAAAGATGGCCTAGGTTATAAGAAGATTGCCAAGACCCTGAAACTGAGCTGCAGCACGGTGGTCAAGACCATACAGCGGTTTAACAGGACAGGTTCCACTCAGAACAGGCCTCACCATGGTCCACCAAAGAAGTTGAGTGCAGGATGCACAAGAAAGCCTGCAAACAGATTGCTAAAGACAAGCAGACTAAGGACATGGATTACTGGAACCATGTCCTGTGGTCTGATGAGACCAAGATAAACTTATTTGGTTCAGATGGTGTCAAGCATTTGTGGCGGCAACCATGTGAGGCGTACAAATACAAGTGTGTCTACAGTCAAGCATGGTGGTGGGAGTGTCATGGTCTGGGGCTGCATAAGTGCTGCCGGCACTGGGGAGCTACAGTTCATTGAGGGAACCATGAATGCCAACATGTACTGTGACATACTGAAGCAGAGCATGATCCCCTCCCTTTGGAGACTGGCAGTATTCCAACATGATAATGACCCAAACACACCTCCAAGACGACCACTGCCTTGCTAAAGAAGCTGAGGGTAAAGGTGATGGACTGGCCAAGCATGTCTCCAGACCTAAACCCTATTGATTATCTGTGGGGCATCCTCAAACGGAAGGTGGAGGAGCGCAAGGTCTCTAACATCCACCAACTCCTTGATGTCATAATGGAGGAGGGGAAGAGGACTCCAGTGACAACCTGTGAAGCTCTGGGTAACTCCAGGCCCAAGAGGGTTAAGGCAGTGCTGGAAAATAATGGTGGCCACACAAAATATTGACACTTTGGGCCCAATTTGGACATTTTCACTTAGGGGTGTACTCACAGCGGTTTAGACATTAATGGCTGTGTGTTGAGTTATTTTGAGGGGACAGAAAAATTACACTGTTAGGCCCCTTTCACATGGCAAGCCCGCTCGGATCCGCCTGTCTGTTTTTCAGGTGGATCTGAGCGGGCCAGCCATTGACTCCTATGGGGAGATGGATGTCAGCGGAGATGTGTCCGCTGACACCCGTCTGTCATCCGATCCGCCGAAATCAGACGTATGGCGATACATTCGCCATCCGTCTTGGCGGATCGGATCAGATGAGATCTAATGAAAACAGACTTGCTGTCCATTTTCATCCGATCTCTCCATAGGAATCAGCGGCGCTCTGACAGGCCCCTTCCTGCTCAGTGAGCGGAGACGGACCTGTAAACTGCCGGCTCAGCGGAGATATCTCCTGCTGAGCTGGCGGACTCGGCCTTGTGTAGGAAGAGGCCTTATACACGCTGTACAGTCACTACTTTACATTGTAGCAAAGTGTCATTTCTTCAGTGTTGTCACATGAAAAGATAGAATAAAATATTTGGAAAAACGTGAGGGGTGTACTCACTTTTGGGAGATACTGTATATGCAGACCTATGTTTATGCAGCTGAGGCCTTTATATACATTATATCTATATAAAGTAAAAATATGGAGCAGGTGGACCGCGCTCTCTTTAAATGATATATTAGCAGCTGACACAGCAAAAGGACAATTTGCAAAATGTGAAAAACTATGTGTGGCAGAAGTGCAGCGCTGGTGTGATATGGAATAAAAAAACAAATTGATATAACTACATACTAAGTACAATGACCTCATGTGCAAGTAAAACAAGTGCTAATGGCAGATCAGATCTACATTCTAGAGTATGGAGTATTAGAGGAGAGTATTAAAAGTATAGAATGTGACGCAGTGGCATCAGCAGAACCCTGCCCCGACGCGTTTCGTCCAATGTCTTGGACGAAACGCGTCGGTACGGGCTCTGCTGATGCCACTGCGTCACATTCCATACTTTTTTTTTTATTACAAAGCGCCTTTTATCGTCACCAAAATTGCTGTCAAGGATCCTAGGGAGGGAAGAGACTCACCCTCCGAGTCCCGGGAGAAGGAGAGAAGACGCTCAGTGCCATCACACAGCTCTAAATCATCACTCAGGAGAAGATCTGACTCCAGGACAACAGTGCTGGCGCCAGAACCTAAAGGCTCCGCCCCTCCACCGCCTGTCAAGTCAGAGAGAGAGAGAGAGACATTAATTAGAGCAGACACAGATGGCGCGTGGGGTATAGACAGAACAACGTATATGTGGTGAAGGGGGGATAGACAGAAGGACAGATATGTGGGGGGGGGGGGGTAATAGAAGAACGGATAGGGTGGGGGGATAGACAGAAGAATGACTATGTTGGTGGTGGTGGTGTTAGAGACAGGAGGACAGGACCGATATGTGAATAGAAAGAAGGGTGGCTGTATGGTGGGGGGATGGACAGAAGGACAGTTGTGAGAGTCAGGGGGGGATAAACAAAGAGACAGATATTTGGGGGGGGGTAGACAGAAGAATGAATATTTTGGTGGTGGCGTTAGAGAAAGGAGGACAGGACAGATATGTGAATAGAAAGAAGGGTGGCTATATGGTGGGGGGGATGGACAGAAGGACAGTTGTGAGGGTCAGGGGGGATAAACAAAGAGACAGATATTTGGGGGGGGGTAGACAGAAGAATGGATATGTTGGTGTTAGTGGCTGGGGGGGGGGTGTTAGAGACAGGAGTAAAGAGTACAATTATCTCCATATATATTTGGACATAGGCGCAATTTTCATACTTTTGGCTCTGTATGCCACCAGAATAAAATTAAAACAAAATAATCCAAATGAATGTGTAGTGCAGACTTTCAGCTTTAATTCAAGGGGGTTGAACATAAATATCAAGTACAGATTTTAGGAACTGCAACCATTTTTATACACAGTCCTCCCCATTTTTCAGGGGCTCAAATGTAATTGGACAAAATGAATATAATCATAAATAAAATGTTCATTTTTAATATTTTTAGAATCCTTCACTGGCAATGACTGCCTGAAGTCTGGATCCCATGGGCATGACCAAGGACTGGGTTTCCTCCTTTCTGATGCTTTGCCAGGCTCTAACGGCTGCCGTCTTCAGGCGTTCTTTGTTTGTGGGTCTTTCTGCCTTTTAGTTTTGCCTTCAGCGAGTGAAATGCATGCTGAATTGGGTTGAGATCAGGTGATTGACTCTGCCATTGCAGAATATTCCACTTCTTTTCCTTCAAAAGCTTCTGGGTTTCTTTTGCAGTATGTGTTTTGGATCATTGTCCATCTGTACTGTGAAGCGCCGTCCAATCAACTTTGCTGCATTTGGCTGAATCTGGGCTGACAGTATATCTCTAAACACTGCAGAATTCATCCGGCTGCTTCTGTCACATGATCAATAAACACCAATGACCCAGTGCCATAGGGAAGCCATGCATGCCCATGCCATTACACTGCAAGCTCCACCATGTGACCACAGATGGTGTTGCAGGCTTTGGATCATGAGCTGTTCCAAGCCTTCTCCACACTTTTTTCTTCCCGTCATGCCGGTACAGATTAATCTTAAGTTTCCTCCGTCCAATGAATGCTTTTCCAGAACCGGTCTGGCTTTTTTAGATGTTTTTTGGCAAAGTCTAATCTGGCTTTTCTATTCATCGGGCTTATGAATGGTTTGCACCTTGTGGTGAACCCTCTGTATTTGCTCCCGTGAAGTCTTCTCTTGATTGTAGACTTCGACAATAACACGCCCACCTCCTGGAGAGTGTCCTTCACTTGTCTGGATGTTGTGAATGGGTTTCTCTTTAGCATAGAGAGGATCCTGCGATCATCCACCACAATTGTCTTCTGTGGACATCCAGGACTTTTTATGTTGCTGAGCTCACCAGTGCATTCTTCTTTCCTGAGAATGTACCAAACTGTTGATTTGGCCACTCCTAATGTTGCTGCTATCTCTATGATGGATTTGTTTTTGAAGCCTTAGAATGGCCTGTTTCACTTGCATGGACAGCTCTTTTGAACGCTTGATGTAGGTCCACAGCAATAGATTCCAAATGCAAATACCTCACTTAGAATCAACTCCAGACCTTTTACCTGCTTAATTGATGAAGAAATAATGACGGAGTAGCCCACACCTGGCCATGAAACAGCTTTTGATTCAATTGTCCAATTACTTTTGGTCCCTTGAAAAAAGGGGGGGGGGTACTAATTCTTACGAGCTGTAATTCCTAAACCCGTCCTCCGATTTGGATGTACATATACTCAAATTAAAACTGAGAGTGTGCACTCGCAGCCCATATCCATTATATAACCATAGCTTGAATATGTTTTGGTAAATACCCGAAAAATTCTAAAATTGTGCCTGTGTCCAAATATATATGGATCTAACTGTAAGTGCATGTGTGGGGGGTACAGACAGAAGGGCAGATATGTGGTGGAGGGATAGACAGAAAGGCAGATATGTGGGGGAGGGGGGGGGGGTTGACAAAAGATTGGAAGTAGTGAGGGGGTATAGACAGAAGGGCAGATATGTGGTTGGGGGGGGGGGGTTGACAGGAGATTGGAAGTTGTGGGGGGGGGGGGGGGTATAGACAGAAAGGTTGATATTTGGTGGGGGTATAGACAGAAGGACAGATGTGTGGTGTGCTGGGGGTTGATAGAATATTGGAAGTGGTGGTGGGGGGGGGGGTTATAGACAGAAGGGTAGATATGTGGTGGGGAGATAGACAGAATGACAGATATGTGGGGGGGGGGGGGGTGGGATAGATAGGACACATTTTTGGTTGGGGTGATAGGAGGACAGATATGTGGATGGGGGGGGGGTGGACAGGTGTTTGCGTGGTGGAGGGGATAGACAGAAGAAATTATATGGTGGGGGGATGTACAGAAAGATATGTGGTAGAAGGATAGACAGGACAGATGTGGTGGTGGGGGGATAGACAGAAGAACAGATGTGGTGAGGGGAATAAACAGAGGCACAGACATGTGGGTGGGAATGGATAGACAAAAGGACGGATATATGGTGGGGGGATAGACAGAAGGACATATATGTCTTGGGGTGGATAGAATGAAGGACGGGTATATAGTGGGGGGAAGGATAGGCAGGACACATATTTGGGTGGGACGGATAGATAGATGTTTGGGTGGTAGACAGAACGGATGTGGTGGGGGATGGACGGAAAGATATGTGGTGGCGGGGATAGACAGATAAACAAAACAGATGTAGTGGGGGGATAGACAGAAGGACAGATATGTGGATGGGAGGGGATAGACAGGATGTACATGTGATGGGAGTGATAGGGAAAAGGGTGGATATGTGGGGGTGGATAAATAGAAGGATGGCTATGTGGTGGAGGGGGGATAGACATATGAACACATATTTGGGGGGGATAGACAGAAGGTCGGATATGTGGTGGGGGGGGATAGAAAGAAGAACAGATATGTGGTGGGGGGGATAGACAGAAAAACAGATATGTGGTAGGGGGGGGGGGGGATAGTCAGAAAAACAGATATGTGGTGGGGGGGGGGGGGGGTAGACAGAGGAACAGATATGTGGTGGGGGGGGGGGGGGGGGTAAACAGAAGAACAGATATGTGTTGGGGGGGATAGAAAGAAGAACAGATATGTGGTGGGGGGGATAGACAGAATAACAGATATGTGGTGGGGGGATAGACAGAAGAACAGATACGTGGTGGGGGGATAGACCGAAGAACAGATACGTGGTGGGGGGGATAGATAGAAGAACAGATATGTGGTGGGGGGATACACAGAACAGATATGTGGTGGGGGGGATACACAGAAGAACAGATATGTGGTGGGGGGATAGAAAGAAGAACAGATATGTGGTGGGGGGGATAGAAAGAAGAACAGATATGTGGTGGGGGGGATAGAAAGAAGAACAGATATGTGGTGGGGGGGGGATAGACAGAAGAACAGATATGTGGTGGGGGATAGGCAGAAGAACAGACATGTGGGAGGGTAGACAGAAGAACAGATATGTGGTGGGGGGGATAGACAGAAGGCCGGTTATGTGGTTGGGGGGGGGGGATAGCCGAAGGAAAGCTCTATGGTAAGGGGGATAGACAGAAGAAGGACAGCCCTGTGGTAAGACAGAAGGATAGATATGTGGTGGTTGTGGGGATACACAGAACGGATATGTGTATGGGGAGGCGTAGAAAGAAGGATGGTTATGCGGGTGGGGGGGAAACAGAAGGGCAGATATTTGGTGGTGGGGGGGATTGACGGAAGAACAGATATCTCCCCGAAGATATGTCTCGGGGGGGGATAAAATGAAGGCTGGATATATAGATATACAAGTTTCTGTCTATCCCCCCCATACCCATTTCTGTCTATCACACCTCCCAAATATGTGTCCTTCTGTCCATCCCTCCCAAAACATATCTTCAGGGGGGATATCTATCCTTCCATCTACCCCCCCCCCCACCACATATCCATCCTGCTGTCTATACACCCCCACCACATTCAATCTTTTGTCAATCCCCCCCACCAGCAAATATCTGCCCTTCTGTCTATTCCCCCCCTTCCACCCACTTATCTGTACTCCTGATATCTGTCCTGTCTATCCCTCTACTACACATCTTTCTGTACATCCCCCCACCATATCATTTCTCCTGTCTATCTTGTCCACCCCCCCCCCCCCATATCTGTCCTTCTATCGCCCCACGCAAAATGTGTCCTTCGTTCTATCTCCCAAGACATATCTGTCCTTCTATCTATCCCCCCACCACATATCTGTTCTTCTGTCTACCCCCCCACCACATATCTGTTCTTCTGTCTACCCCCCCACCACATATCTGTTCTTCTTTCTATCCCCCACCACATAACTGTCCTGTCTACTCCCACCCTCATAACTGTTCTCCTGTCTATCCCCGCCCCCCCCCACCATATATCCATCCTTCTCTTTACCCCCCCACATATCCATCCTTCTCGTAATCCCCCCCCCCCCTCCCCATCACATATACGACATTCTGTCTATGCAGAAGGATACATATTTGGGTGGCGCAATAGACAGAAATGTGGATGGGGGGGATAGACATCCCCCATACAGATGTGGTGGGGGGGATGGACCGAAACACGTGTGGTGGGGGGGGCATAGACAGCAGTGATGAAGGTTGAGGGGGATAGACAGGAGAACAGTGATGAGGGTTGGGGGGGATAGACAGGAGAACAGTGATGAGGGTTGAGGGGGATAGACAGGAGAACAGTGATGAGGGTTGAGGGGGATAGACAGGAGAACAGTGATGAGGGTTGAGGGGGATAGACAGGAGAACAGTGATGAGGGTTGGGGGGGATAGACAGGAGAACAGTGATGAGGGTTGGGGGGGATAGACAGGCGAACAGTGATGATGGTTGGGGGGGGATAGACAGGAGAACAGTGATGAGGGTTGGGGGGGGGGGTAGACAGGAGAACAGTGATGAGGGTTGGGGGGGGGGGGGTAGACAGGAGAACAGTGATGAGGGTTGGGGGGGGATAGACAGGAGAACAGTGATGAGGGTTGGGGGGGATAGAAAGGAGAACAGTATGAGGGTTGGGGGGGGTTGGGGGGGGATAGACAGGAGAACAGTGATGAGGGTTGGGGGGGGGATAGACAGGCGAACAGTGATGAGGGTTGGGGGGGATAGACAGGAGAACAGTGATGAGGGTTGGGGGGGATAGACAGGCGAACAGTGATGATGGTTGGGGGGGATAGACAGGCGAACAGTGATGAGGGTTGGGGGGGGGATAGACAGGAGAACAGTGATGAGGGTTGGGGGGGATAGACAGGAGAACAGCGATGATGGTTGGGGGGGATAGACAGGAGAACAGCGATGAGGGTTGGGGGGGATAGACAGGAGAACAGCGATGAGGGTTGGGGGGGGATAGACAGGAGAACAGCGATGAGGGTTGGGGGGGGATAGACAAGAGAACAGCGATGAGGGTTGGGGGGGGGATAGACAGGAGAACAGCGATGAGGGTTGAGGGGGTAGACAGGAGAACAGCGATGAGGGTTGAGGGGGGTAGACAGGAGAACAGTGATGAGGGTTGGGGGGGGGGGTAGACAGGGCAGTTATGTGGATGTGAGGAGGATAGACAGAAGGACAGATATGTGGGAGGGTATAAAAGGAAGGACATATTTTGGGTGGAGCGATAGAAGGACAGATATGTGGATTTGGGGGGGGGGGGGTGGTCGTTTGGGGGGGGGGGGTGGACAAGATAGACACGAGAAATGATATGGTGGGGGGGGGGGATGTACAGAAAGATATGTGGTAGAAGGATAGACAGGATAGACGTGGTGGTGGGGGGATAGACAGAAGAACAGATGTGGTGAGGGGAATAAACAGAACAGATATGTGGGTGGGAATGGATAGACAGGACGTATATTTGATGGGGGAGATAGACAAAGGGACCGATATATAGTGGGGAGGATAGACAGGACGACACATATTTGGGTGGAGCCATAGACAGAGGGACTGATATGCCTTGGGGGGGGGGGGGGTAGAGAGAACAATGTATATGTTGGGGGTGTTATAGACAGGGGTACAGATAAGTGTGTGGGGGATAGACAGAGGGGCAGATATGTCTTTGGGGGATATAACGAAGGACGGATATATAGTGGGGGGGTATAGGTAGGATGACACATTTTTGGGTGGGGCCATAGACAGAAGGACAGATGTTTGGGTGGTGGGATAGAAAGAAAAATGGATATATGGTGGTGGGGATAGACAAAACGACAGTTATGAGGATGGGGGGTAGACAGAAGGATAGACATGTGATTGGGGGAGGGGGGGTTAAATAGAAGGACGGTTATGTGGGGTCAGTATGGAGATATAGGGGGTGGGGTTACTATGGTGCGGTTGGGGGAGGTTCTCCGGGCCTTGTGTATGATTGGCTGGGTGGTGTGGAGGAGGTTTGGGGGAGGGGTAATATTAGGGTGGTGTCTCAGGGCAGTTGGAGGGTGTAGGGGGAGGGGTAGTATGTGGTGGGTATGGGGTATATTGGGGGAGGGGTGGTAATGAGGGGTTTCGTGCTGAGGACAGGTGGGGGAGGGTCAGTAATGGGGTGCAGTATGTTGGGGGATGGTAATATTAGGTGTATTCGGGGATGGTAATGAAATGTAATGGGGGATGGTAATATTAGGTGTATTGGGGGATGGTAATATGAAATGTAATGGGGGGGGGTGGTAATATTAGGTGTATTGGGGGATGGTAATATGAAATGTAATGGGGGGATGGTAATATTAGGTGTATTGGGGGATGGCAATATGAAATGTAATGGGGAATGGTAACATGAGGGGGTCTTAGGCTGAGGACAGGTAGGGGAAGGTGAGTACTGGGGTTCAGTATGTTGGGGGATGGTAATATGAGGGAGGTACGAGGTCTCTGATGCCTCACATTTCACAGGCTGGGGGTGGGACTGTTTCCTCCTCGGCATTCTATCTTCTCTCCGGCACTTCCGGTCCGTACAGCTGCGATCGCCGGTGTACTTCCGGTGGCGCGCTGCCTCCTGGGAGGTGTAGTTCCAAGACGGATACGCCCCCTCACGCCTCCTACGAGTCACATGACCTCGGGTCCCCCCCTTCTACACTCGAAACGACCAATTCGGCGTCTCTTCGTCACAAAAGGACCCGCTGTCCCCGCCCCCTTCCACCTGGAGAGGGCGAGACAGCTTTCCAGCCTTTATTAGTTCTGGTCCTGCCCCGCACATTGTAGAGGTGTGGCCACACCAGCGTGTGTACAACTGCGACCCCTAGCGGCGGCTTTAATAAATGCTGATAGACTGACCACATAGTGAATGTGGAGAAGCTCTGCTGATCTCCGTCATCCAATCTTATAGAATGCTTTTTTTTTTTTTTATTGCACCTGATTGGTTATTCTTTACAACGTGAAGCTTTGTCATATTCACTAAGTTCTGAGTGCACAAGTCCACTTGCCTTTCGTAAATCTATCCCCATGTACTGGCCCCAGCGGTCACACACCCCCCACGGCTTCCACTCCCGGGGTAGGAAATACTCCCATTCCTTCTAGGTGAAAGCACAGTGACAATATTTCTCCAATGGGAGGGAGGCAATGTCACCCTGGGAAGGGGGGGGGGGGGGGCAGATAAATTCATAGAAGCCACCACATGGGATGGCCAAGAGGTCCAGCTAGGAAGCACCTGGTCCTCAATGATGGGCACCTTGGTGTGTTTTTATTTTTAGTTTTTTTTTTTCCCACAACTGAACCCACAAAGAACAGAGAATTGGGTTGTACTAGACCAGTGATGGCGAACCTTGGCACTCCTTTTTAGGAACTACATTTTCCATGATGCTCCACTGCAGAGTGCATAAGCATCTTGGGAAATGTATTCCAAAACATCTGGGGTACCAAGGTTCACCATCACTGTAATAGACTGAAATAAGATGGGGGAAGACGGAGGTCCATCCAAAAAGGGGGGGTCAACTCCCCTTCCCCATCTTAGAACAAGGGGCCAACACGTAGAACGTTCCTGCAAGCATCCATGCTGGTTCATGCCACCCACAACTGACAGAGGACCCTGACCAGGGTTTAGCTGGATCTTGGATATTAAACATTTTGGAGGTAGATCACCGGTAGGGCTGCCCGTGACTGCTCTCTTCACCAGAGATAATTTGAGTGAGTCTCAATAGCTTCTAGAGTGTAAGCTCTAACGAGCCGGGCCCTCCTGTATTGTACTGTCTTCCCTAATGTTGTAAAGCGCTGCACAAACTACTGGCGCTATATAAATCCTGAATAATAATAATAAGGAAGTGTGGAAAAAGGCACTAGGCCAGATTCAGGCATCAATGAACTGCGGACGTGACAGTGACAGAGCATATCCCTTCAAGAACAACAAAAAAAAAAGGACAACTGAAGGTGGACCCAGATGACCTGGTAGGTCAGGAAATCGTCCTAGCGCGGGATAACACTGAAGGGAACCATTTGAGGTCAGGGGAATTCTAGAAATAGGTGCAGGTTTGGGGGGGGGGGGGGGGGTGTGGGAAATAGTTTAGAGTTATAGTAATGGTGGAGGAATTCTAAAGATAAAAAGGGATGTATAAAGAATAAAGGGCACACAAGAGAGCTAGGGAATAGATGTGGTGGGAATTTTATAGGGGGATAGAGGGAGGTAAGGGATAGAATAAAAAGTAAAACGAATACTATAATAGGGCATGGATATGCAATTAGCGGACCTCCAGCTAATGCCTCTGGGTGTCATGCTTGTGGCTTTCAGAGTCTTGCTATGCCTCATGGGAGTTGTAGTTCTGCAACAGCTGGCGGTCCGCTAATTGCATGTCCCTGTAATAGGGGATAGGATGGTGGCAATTCTAGAGCTCTAGCAATAGGCGTCAGAATGGAGGTCTGGGGAAATTTAGCGGTATAGGGGGTGGGGGGAAGGATGGAGTTCAGGGGCTGGCCAGATATAAAGGGAAGAGTATAGATGTATTAAAATATTATGGTGGAAATTCTAGAGCTATAGAAATAGAGGACAGGGTGGCGGCCAGGATCTAGTCTAGAGATATAGTAATGGTGGGTGGGAGGAAGCATTCTAGAGATACAGGGGATGGATGGCGGTCCGGGAGAGGATAGATATACAGTAATAGGGGGAGCAGTATGGTGGCAATTCTAGAAATGTTGGGGCCAGATGAAGGGTCTAGAGCAGGAGTCTCAAACTGGCGGCCCCTCCAGCTGTTGTGAAACTACGAGTCCCATCATGCCTCTGCCTGTGGGATTCATGCTTATAACTGTCAGCCTTGCAATGCCTCATGGGACTTGTAGTTTTGCAACAGCTGGAGGGCCGCCAGTTTGAGACCCCTGGTCTAGAGAGAGAGTGTCTCTGACCGTTACAAGTATGACTCCCACAGGCAGAGGCATGATGGGACTTATAATTTCGCAACAGCTGGCGGGCCACCAGTTTGACACCCCTGCTCTAGACCCTTCATCTGGCCCCAACATTTCTAGAATTGCCACCATACTGCTCCCCCTATTACTGTATATCTATCCTCTCTCGGACAACCATCCATCCCCTGTATCTCTAGAATTCTTCCATTCTCTCTCTCTCTCTGAGGGAAGGAGAAGTCCAGAACTATACTAGATGGAGGAAACGATGGAAGGAAAATTCTAGGGATGCAGAATGGAGGCAGCTAGGGATTAGGGGTAGGAGGCAAAAGCGGGGGAACATCTAAAGATTATAGGCAAGATGAAGGCCATGGTAAATCTATAGAAATATAGAGGGGTGGGATAGAGGTTAGGTAAACTCTAAAAATATTGGGGGGGGGGGGGGCAGGATGGAAGTCACAAATTCTAGAGATGGAAAGAATTCGCTGCACATCCAGAACTTGTGATTGCCTTTTAGTTTGCTTAACAAAGATAATACCAGAGTCACCAAACTGTGGTCAAGTAAACGCGTTTCACACATACATCTTGTACTTAATCATTACTAGTAATGATTAAGCACAATATGTATGTTATCTTTGCGAAGGCAATCGGAAGTTCTAGATGTGCAGCCATTTCCTTCTTCTTTGCTAGTTTCCCACAGAGGCGGACCGGGGCTAGCACTCTGCAAGATACTCCCAGTCAGCCTTATCTTTATACGCCTAGAGCAGTTCTTTTTCTTGTATAAATTCTAGAGGTAAAAAGGGGAACAGAGGGAAGAGGATGGCGGTCGGGGGCTCCAGAGATATAGTGGATTGGGTGCACAGGATGAATGAAGGTCAGGGGATAGACATCATTCTAGAGCTATAGAAATATGGGGGGGGGGGGGGGGTTAGGATAGAGGTCAAGAGTCTAGAAACATGGTAATGCGGATGAATTCTAGAAATAAAAGGGGGGAGGATGGCAAACAGAGGTTTCTAGGGAAAATAAGGGGGGGCGGGGAAAGATGGAGGAAATTCTAGAGATACAAGGACAGAGTTCAGAAATATAGGGAATGGGGGGGGGGGGGCTTAGGAAAATTAGGAATTGCGGTTGGGAGAATCTTAGAGAGGAGGAAGGGAATTGTAGAGATAGAGGGATGTTTGGAAGCAGAATGGAAGCCAAGGGAATTCTAGAGCTCTAGTTACAGGGACAGGGTGAGGGAACAGGATGATGGAAATTCTAGAGATAGAGGACAGTGGTCTAGGGAAGTTCAGAAATATAGGGAATGAGAGGGGGGGGGGGGGCTTAGGAAAATTAGGAATTGCGGTTGGGAGAATCTTACAGGGAAGGGAATTGTAGAGATAGAGGGATGGTTGGAAGCAGAATGGAAGCCAAGGGAATGCTAGAGATCTAGGGACAGGGTGGAGGTGGGGGAATTATAGGGATATGGGGGGGGGGGGGGCACCAGGATGAAGGAAATTCTAGAGATAGAGGACAGTGGTCTAGGGAAGTTCAGAAATATAGGGAATTGGGGGGGCTTAGGAAAATTACAAATTGGTGGAGATTGCGGTTGGGAGAATCTTAGAGAGGATGAAGGGAATTGTAGAGATAGAGGGATGGTTGGAAGCAGAATGGAAGCCAAGGGAATTCTAGAGATCTAGTTACAGGGACAGGGTGGAGGAATTATAGGGATGGGGGGGGGGGGGGGGGGGGCGGGATAGGATGAAGGCAATTCTAGAGATATAGGAATAGAGGACAGTAGTCTAGGGAAGTTCAGAAATATAGAAATATAGGAAGAGAGAGGGGGGGGGGGGGGGGCCCTGGGGGGGGGGGGGGGGGGGCTTAGGAAAATTAGGAATTGCAGTTGGGAGAATCTTAGAGGGAAGGGAATTGTAGAGATAGAGGGATGGTTGGAAGCAGAATGGAAGCCAAGGGAATTCTAGAGATCTAGAGACAGGGTGGGGGAATTATAGGGATATGGGGGGGGGGGGGCACCAGGATGAAGGAAATTCTAGAGATAGAGGACAGTGGTCTGGGGAAGTTCAGAAATATAGGGAATTGGGGGGGCTTAGGAAAATTAGGAATTGCAGAATGGAAGCCAAGGGAATTCTAGAGATCTAGTTACAGGGACAGGGTGGAGGAATTATAGGGATGGGGGGGGGGGGGGGGGGCGGGGGATGGGGGGGGGGGGGGCGACGACAGGATGAAGGCAATTCTAGAGATATAGGAATGTGGGGCAGAACAGAGGTGGTGGATAGGATGGAGGTCGAGGGGTTTCTAGAGATCTAAAATGGATGGGGAGGGGAAGTTAAAAGATAGAGGAATTGGGGGGGGGGGGGGGGGTCTGGAGAAATAGGAGAGGGAGATCACATCATTTATAGAGCTCTAGGGTAGGATGAAGGTAGAGATATATGAATTAGGGGCAGGATGGAGGTCAGGGGGGAATTCTATAGATACAGTGAGGGGCATGATGGAGTTCTATAGAGATAAGGGGCAGGATGAAGTTGGGGAGGAAGATGAAGGGAATTATAGAGCTATAGGAATAGGGGCAGAAATGGGGAAATGGTTGAAGGAATTCTAGAGATATAGCAATAGGGGAGTGAAAGTAGAGGAGATCTAGGGGGCAGGGTTACATAGTAGTTTAGGTCGACAAAAAGTCCATCAAGTCCAACCTATGGTTGTGGTGGTAGGGATATAGTATGGGGAGGAATGATGGAGGTTGAGTGAGATATCGGAAAGGATTAGAGGCGAGTTGTGGGAATTATAGACATAGGGGTTTGGTTTGCGGGTAGAGTTGTATGTATGGGGTTAAAGACCATAGAGGATTATGTGGGACCCACTTTATGACAGTAAACAGCGAAAAAATATATATTTGATCCCCCTGCTGATTTTGTACCACTGCCAAAAATAATCAGTCTGCAATTTTAAAAATGGTAGGTTAATTTTAGCAGCGAGAGCTAGAACCAAAAATATCCAGAAAAACGCATTTCAAAGTTATAAAATTGATTTGCATTTTAAAAATGAGTGAAATAAGTATTTGATCCCCCACCAATCAGCAATATTTCTGGCTCACAGGGGTCTTCTATTTATAAAAAAAAAAAAAAAAAAGTTAACAAGCTGAGATTAGGAGCACTCTCTTAACCAGTAGCTGCCCGCCCACTGTCAAATGACGGCGGAGCGGTGCAGCTATTGTGGCAGGCCGCCATCATATGACGGCGCTCGCTTTTTGGCCACTAGGGGGCG
>CM053028.1:587160112-587182102 GCA_028564925.1 Lithobates sylvaticus
TTAAAGTTCATGTGTATGTAAAGGCAGGTGTCCCAATACCTTTGACAATATAGTGTATATCCCCATAGTGTTTCTCTGCTATGATATCACCTTTATTAAAGTGGTTGTAAAGGCAGAAGGTTTTTTTTTTTTTTATCTTAATGCATTCTGCTGTCAGTGTCACTGTGAGAGTCAATTTTATTCTTTCATTCTAATTTCTTGCACTCCTGAGTCCTGTACCTGAGCTATTTACTTACTGTGTCAAAAATCTAATAACAAATGTTTTTTTTTTTTGTTGCCTTATCTACTTTAAATAATATTGCTAATTGCATATTGTATTTGTTTGTAGCCTAAATGCTCTCATTTGCACTTAAAACTGTAATTTTGTAACTTTTGTAAATGGCAGTAAAAACTTGGCTGTGCCAGTAAATTTTGTGTGTTGTGTCAGTAAATTTTAATCTGGTAGGTTGGCAACACTGACAAGGATATACAGTACATACACACACAGCACAAGGCCATGTTTACACTATGAGATGTTTCTCAGGGCTGCAGTTCCTCTGAGCTCCACAAGATGGTGATCTCACTTCTATCCAAAATCGAAGTCTCTATGGAATACAAACAGGAAGTGATGTCAGGTACAGACAGGAAGCTACGGGTGAGAGGTGAGTCGAAAGGAAGTAGAGAGGAGACGTTGCTCGAAGTGGCAGTAAAGTAGGTAATAAGATCTTATTTTCTATTTACACCCAGTAACCCCCCCCCCCCGTCATGTCCGTCCTGTTCCTCCATAGTCACTGTGATGTCTTTTATCTCCAGCAGATGATGATACACACATATATAGTGTGGAAACTTAGATTAACCCCTTCAAGGGAAGAACATTTCCCCACTTACGGGGTCAGAACATTCTCCTCATTTTGGAGATCTGTCACCGTTTCCACCAATGACCTTCTCAGCTCTAGGGTTGCCACCTCAGCCCTTTAAAACCAAACACATATGAATTACACAGGTTCTGTGACTGATTAAGGTGGTAATTAAACTCACTTGGTGCCTGATCTGCATTAAATTAGCCTCAGAACCCGTGTAATTCATATGTGTTCAGATTTAAAGGGATGAGGTGGCAAGCCTACTCACCAGATCAGTCTACACTAACTGATTATACTAGGTGGTGGGGGAGGGGGTCTTATTTAACCACCTTAGACCCGCGCTATAGCCAAATGACGGCTACAGCGCGGATCTATTGTGCCGGGACGACGTATATTGACGTCGTCCCGGCCACGAGCTGCCTGCGCGCCCCCTGAAGGGCGCGTGCGGCGAGCTCTGTGATCAGCGAGTCTGTGAGACTCGCTGGATCACAGATCCGAGTAAGGGGTGATCCCGACCCCTTACCACGTGATCAGCTGTCAGCCAATGACAGCTGATAATGTGATACTAACAGAGCCGGTAATCGGCTTTTTTTTTCCTCCTCGCGCTGACAGCGCGAGGAGTAAAAAAAAAAAAAGCCGACCACCGGCGGCAGTGAGAGGGACATCAGTCCCTCTCACTGCAATGTGCCCAATCCATTGTGCCCACCTTTGCCCCATTAAAGTGCCGCCTACCAGTGCCCACAGTGCCATCTCTCAGTGCCCACAGTGCCACCTCTCAGTGCCCACAGTGCCATCTCTCAGTGCCCACAGTGCCAGTGCTGCACATCAGTGTCACCTACCAGTGCTCATCTGTGTCACCTACCAGTGCCCATCAGTGCCACCTATCAGTGCCCATCCGTGCCACCCATCCGTCCCCATCAGTGCCCATCAGTGCCATCATTGCTGTCCCCACCAGTACCGCCTATCAGTGCCCACCAGTGCAGCCTATCAGTGCCCACCAGTGCAGCCTATCAGTGCCCACCTGTGCCGCCTCATCAGCGCATATCAATGAAGCAGAAAAATTACCTGTTTGCAAAATTTTATAACAAACTATTAAACATGATTTTTTTCATTTTTTTTTGAATTTTCCATCTTTTTTTGTTTGTTTAACAAAAAATAAAAACCCCAGCTGTGATTAAATACCACCAAAAGAAAGCTCTATTTGTGGAAAAAAAAATTATAAAAATTTCATTTGGGTACAGTGTTGTATGACCGCGCAATTGTCATTCAAAGTGCGTCAGCGCCAAAAGCTGAAAATTGGTCTGGTCACGAGGGGGGTTTAAGTGCAAAGTAATCAGGTGGTTAAGGGGGATTGGAATATGTATGTCTTTATTTTACTAGATTCAAGTAGGAAGAAAGAAGAAAAAATTTAATTTGTAGTAAATGTCCTGAAAACTATATTTTTTTTATATAATGATCCCAGTCTCAGATATTCATCCTAAAATGTTATCAGTAAAGTCTCCGGAATACACGGAGATCACAGAAACATTTGGTGTCCTGGCAAAGCCCAAAGTCAACGTTCCTCTTTCAGTTTAGGAGAGGCGGGACACACAGAAACTGTGTACAGAAACCTCACAGCTTAATAAAATGGAGACCTGAATGGAGAGGTGAGGAGGATTCCAAGAATATCATTTGATTTTACTATTTATGTTCAAATTTAGAGTTTTCCTCCTGTGAAGTCTGGTGATCATATGACCAACACATTTCCGCCCCTCCTTCCCTGATAGAATAGAGAAGATTCTAGAAGTCACCAGCAAGATCACAGAGCTGCTGACATGAGAGGTGAGCGGTGCTGGGAATTCTGGGACATTATCCAGTAACAGACAAGGGATGTGTCTGGATGGTGACTGTAGCGGATCCTCAAGTCCGCTGGGAAATCCTTGAAGCTGAGGAAGTGCTAACTTATCCACGGCCACCTTTTACCCCCCCCCCCCCCAGTAACTGGACGACACACAGTTCGGGGAGTCAATGAACAACTTTATTTTAGCCACAGCTGGCTTTTAGGCTTCCCCATGCAAGGGGTTTCTTAACTCATTTTGCAGGGGCATTCCCCTAACAATAAAACCTTGCCCTACACATGACTAGGAGTGTAATTACATCTCGTAGCAGATAATAGGTGGATTCATTAACACACTTAACAATAGGTGAATGGAAAGCTGCCTCAGATCCTACTTAACCCAATTTACTTATTCAGACATCAGTAGACATTCCGTCTCCACCTCTCCTGGAATGTCCCTTCCAGAAGCCGGAGATCCTGGCATCAACCTCACAGTATATTGGGGACTAGACTTTATATTTCGCTACAGTGACTGTATCATTGTGTGTGTCAGGTTCCTATAAGGTGTCAGGATGTCACTGTCTATTTCTCCATGGAGGAGTGGGAGTATTTAGAAGGACACAAGGATCTCTACAAGGACGTCATGATGGACAATCAGCCGCCCCTCACATCACCGGGTAAGAGGAGACTTTATTGTAAAGGAGAGAGCAGTACGGAGGCTCCACCTAGATCCCCCATCATCTGATAAACACATAGAAACAATGTATTCAGTCAGTGTGTGTGTTTCCTACAGATGGATCCAGTAATGGAAACCCACCAGTGAGATGTCCCCTTCCTCTCTATTCCTGGGATTCCACACAGGTTAATATTAAAGAAGAGATAAAAGAGGAGGATGAGGCTGATGTAAAGGAGAAGTCAGAGTTTCCAAAAGGGCACAATGATCTATACTCAGACACCATGGTGGAGTCATCCAGCTACAGGAACCCACCAGAGAGTAGTCCCCATCCTCTGTATTCCTGGGATTCCACACAGGAAGGTCACATCATCCCTCACCATCATCAGGTAGATGAGGAACAATCACTGATAATATCATTAGGATCTGTACATTATCTGCATTGTTACAATTGATGTCATTTTTATTATATATTCAGAGTGGAAATCTGAGTGACTCCAAAGCAGAAGTCAAAGAGGAGGATGATGAGGATGGGGTGATGGAGGAGTCAGGGTCTCTAAAAGGACACAATGATCTGTACCAGGACACCATGGTGGAGCCATCCAGCTACAGAAATCCACCAGAGAGATGTCCCCGTCCTCTGTATTCTCGGGATTCCACACAGGAAGATCACACCATCCCTCACCATCATAAGGTAAATAATTAACAATTATTGGAAGTTATGATTTATACACCAAATGTTTGCTACAATGAATGTTTTATTTCATATTTCAGAGTGGAAACCTTGGGAATGGTAGTATTGTTGTCAAAGAAGAGTATAAAGAGGAGGATGAGGAGTATGGAGTGATTGAGCAGTTTTCAGAAGGACAGAAGGATATGATGGAGCCTCCTAAAACCAGGAACCCACCAGAGAGATGTCCCCGTCCTCTGTATTCCCAGAATTCTACACAGGAAGATCACACCATCCCTCACCATTACAAGGTTGGTGGGATGGAGCATCTAGAACATGGACTTGTGGAGACGGCGTGTGGATTTTTTAAATGTGATGTCATAGTACCAAATCTTGTATTTTACAGATTATGTTTTCCATCCTTCTCTTGGTTTAGGATGAAGATCTGATGGATATAAAAATTGAGGGTAAAGCAAAAGAACTAGAAGAGAGGTATGTGAGGGATGATGAGCAGTCTATGGAGGAGGATGGAATAACGGGGACATTTAAAGAGGAGGACACTCCTACAGAGATCAGCACAGGTGGGTCATTAACACTAAATACATTCCTCCATGCATACTATTCACTGATTTGTCGGACTTGGTGATATCAGCCTGTAATACCCTGGTAACTTTCCTGAGCTGTGTTCCCTGTCCTGTATTCCTGTATTTCTCTTGGATAATCTTCCTTCTCTGTGCTGCAGACACAATTTATGTACGTGGACTGGATTTATGGAGATTCTAGGTTTGTTGGTTTTCACCATAGGAGTTGCTCTACCTAGGCACCTGGGGCATGAGTCTTGGGTCTTCTTCCTCATGCTCGGGTCTAGCAAGATCTCTGACAGAAGCAATTCACCCAGGGTCAGACTTTTGCTGGAGGAATTCCCGCCAGCAAAATATTGAGAGCAGGTTCTCTATTTTTCGGTTGGAAAAGGTTCAGATCAGAAATTCCGATCGTCTGTACCAATTCCGACACGCAAAATTCCTATGCATGCTCGGAAACAATTTTACGCATGCTCGGAAGCATTGAACTTCATTTTCTCGGCTCGTCATAGTGTTGTACATCACTGCGTTCTTGACTATCAAAAGTTCAGAGAACTTTTGTGTGACTGTGTGTATGCAAGCCAAGCTTGAGCGGAATTCCGTTGGAAAAACCATCCAAGATTTTTCCGACAGAAAATCCGCTCGTGTGTAGTCTGTAGGGTAGAATATATTAAGTTTGCCCACCCTTTGCGCTATACCAGCTTAAACTCTTCTGGGAAGGCTGCCCACAAGATTTAGAAGTGTGTCTATGGGAATGTTTGACCATTCTTCCAGAAGCACATTTGTGAGGTCAGGCACTGATGTTTTGGACGAGAAGGCCTGGCTCCGCAGTCTCCACTTAAATTCATTTGCACTGGTCCAAATCATTGGGTGGAGGGGGGATTATAGTGTGGGGTTGTTTTTCTGGGCTTGGCCCCTTAGTTCCAGTGAAGGGAACTCTTAAGGCGTCAGCATACCAAGACATTTTGGACAATTTTATGCTCCCAACTTTGTAGGAACAGTTTGGGGATGGCCCCTTCCTGTTCCAACATGACAGCACACCAGTGCACAAAGCAAGGTCCATAAAGACATGGATGAGCGAGTTTGGGGTGGAGGAACTTGACTGGCCTGCGCACTGTGGAGACTTCCATATGAAGTGTGTGGGGACAGTGTTTTGGGAACAGTGTTTTGGGGACACTATTTTGGGGACATTGTGTGTTTACATTGTGTGGGGATACTGGGCCGGTGATCAGTGTGCAAAAAAGCTGTAAAAAACAGCTCATACTTACTTATCACCGGCTGGCTTCATCGATCCCCTCTCCTCACTGACAACTTCCATGTGAGGAGAGGAGAGCCGATCGCCTAGCAACTGGCTCTCTTTTTACATCACATGACGGCTGTGATTGGACACAGTCGTCATGTGTTCAGGAGGGCCAATCACAGAGCCATCCTGCCGATCGGAGATGCGCCGTGTCCGGGTGACACGAGCACATGGGGATCACGCCGCTACACGGGCATGCGCGCGATCCCCCTCCTTCTGAGGGACGTTCCTGAACATCCACTCAGAAGGAGGAAGCGCCCCACCGTCCGTATATATGTGCAGTGGCCGGGTGGGAGATGGTTAATACAGATCAATCCAACTTCCTCAAACTCCTATGAAAACCCCTAGCATAATGATGTCACACTTGCTGCTCTGTTTTATGCATTATGACCTCGTTAGAGAGTGCGGTATTTAGGAAGGTGCAGGTTGTCCTCCATCTATCTGCTCATGTCTAGTAATAATCTTTTTCTTTCTATTTTAGTAGATGGACGGGAGATGAGGAAAACCTCAGAGGATTGTCTCACTTTGTCTCCAGACTGTAAAGTAGAAGATGAGGACATCACACAGTATAGTCCAGGAGAAAACCCGACTACCTCAAATGTCCATCCGGCACCACACAGTGTAGATGGACCATCGTATTCCTCTTATCCTGAGGAACCTCAGACTGTGAGGGACGGTGAGAAGCCGTATTCCTGTTCGGAGTGCGGGATATTTTTTTCAAAGAAGTCCAGTCTTTACAGACATCAGAGATCTCACACGGGGGAGAAGCCATTTTCTTGTCCTGAGTGCGAAAAAAGTTTTGCACAAAAATCGAATCTTGTCACACATCAAAAATCTCACACGGGAGAAAAGCCGCATTCCTGTCCTGAGTGCGGGAAACGTTTTTCAAAGAGATCCCATCTCTACAGTCATCAGATGTTACACACAGGAGAGAAGCCGTATTCCTGTTCTGAGTGTGGGAAATGTTTTTCACATAAGGCCAGTCTTAACATACATGAGAGATCTCACATGGGTGTGAAACCGTATTCCTGTCCTGAGTGTGGGAAATGTTTTGTGAATATACTACAACTTGTCTTGCATCAGAGGTATCACACCGGGGAAAAACCGTATTCCTGTCCTGAGTGTGGGAAATGTTTTTCAGTTAAGTCACGTCTTTACAAACATCAGAAATTTCACACAAGTGAGAAGCCATTTTCCTGCCTTGAGTGTGGGAAATGTTTTGTACAAAATTCAGAACTTGTCGCACATCAGAGATCTCACACAGGGGAGAAGCCGTATTTCTGTCCTGAGTGCGGGAAATGTTTTTCAAAGAAGTCCAATCTTTCCATACATCAGAGATCTCACATAGGGGAGAAGCCGTATTCCTGTCCTGAGTGCGGGAAATGTTTTTTAAAAAAAGTAAAACTTGTCACACATCAGAGATCTCACACAGGGGAAAAGCCGTATTCTTGTTCTGAGTGTGGGAAATGTTTTTCAGACAAGTCCAATCTTTGTAGACACCAGAGATTGCACACTGGTGAAAAGCCGTATTCCTGTTCTGAGTGCGAGAAATGTTTTATACAAAAATCAGATCTTGTCATACATCAGAGTTCTCACACAGGAGAAAAGCCGTATTCCTGTGCTCAGTGCGAGAAATGTTTTTTAAAAAAAATAGAACTTGTCACACATCAGAGATCTCACACGGGGGAAAAGCCGTATTCTTGTTCTGAGTGTGGGAAATGTTTTTCAGACAAGTCCAATCTTTACAGACACCAGAGATTGCACACTGGTGAAAAGCCGTATTCCTGTTCTGAGTGCGAGAAATGTTTTATACAAAAATCAGAACTTGTCAGACATCAGAGGACTCACACAGAGGAAAAGCCGTATTCCTGTCCTGAGTGCGGGAAATGTTTTTCACTTAAGTCCAATCTTTACAAACATCAGCGATCTCACACGGGGGAGAAGTCCCATTCCTCTTCCGATTGTGGGAAATGTTTTTTACAAAAATCAGAACTGGTCACACATCAGAGATCTCACACGGGGGAAAAGCCGTATTCCTGTCCCGAGTGCGGAAAATGTTTTTCACAGACGTCTAGTCTTTACAGACATCAGAGATCTCACACGGGGGAGAAGTCCCATTCCTGTTCCGATTGTGGGAAATGTTTTTTACAAAAATCAGAACTGGTCAAACATAAGAGATGTCACACTGGGGAAAAGCCGTATTGCTGTCCCGAGTGCGGGAAATATTTTTCACAGAAGTCCAGTCTTTACAGACATCAGAGATCTCACACGGGGGAGAAGCCACCTTCTTGTCCTGAGTGAGGGAAATGTTCCTCACTAAAGTCCTGTCTTCCTGTACATCAGGGATCCCACACAACCCTCGAGGTGTATTAGTGCCTTGAGTGTGGGAAATGTCTTCTATATGAATGTTGCTGGACATCACAGCTCTCATGTGGGGAAGAAGCACACCCTGATATACACCTCAGATATACTCCATGGCTGATCTTCATCATGTAAGAAACAGTTCATAAGGAGTTCAGAGATCACCAAAGACATGGATGAAGTGTTGTACCGTGTTGGTCATTGATAGCAGTAGAAAAATAAAAATGGAGTCATTACCTTTTGTTGGCTGAGTTATTGTTGTGGTGTAAGCTTTCGCAAATAAAATGCTATGCAAATTTTTTATGAATAGACTCTTAAATGTCAGGAGAAATTTATTTAACCACTTCAGTAACGGGCACTTTCATGCCCTTCCTGCCCAGGCCAATTTTCAGCTTTCATTTTGTTGCAACTATGCAAATTTTTTTATAATTTCTTTGAGACAGATAGAGCTTTCTTTTAGTTGGATTCAATATGAACTCATGTAATATCACATCGGTTCATTCCCAATATCTTTGAGGACAGAAGGCATTCCCCGGATTGGAATGTAGCCAGGTTGGAAAACACACCAAAAGCTTTGTAGCATATCAAGATAACAATGGCTTGGCTCGAGCCCACCTGCTGTGACATGTGTAATTACAAGCTTCAAGGGAGACGGTTACTACTAAGGTCGCTATGGATACCTGTTGGATGAAAGGCAAAGGGGGGGGTGGCTTTGAGTGGGTGTGTGGGTTTGAATGAAGAGTTCACACACACAGGAGTCAGTCTCTGTTTGCTGGGAATCCCTCACATGAGAAGGTGTCTCTCTGCCTTTTCTCCTATGAACACAGCTGATGATGATTCTATTCAAGCCTCATGGCTTGGCAGCCATTTTAAGGTTTTCATGGAGGGCCTTGTGATAAGTATCTTTGATATTCTTGTATTATGTGATTTGATTGTAAACTTTGTGATATTGTAATATCTTTTAATACTTTATGTTAGCGTTCCTGATTCTTGGGAAATAAATAAGATAGTGTTTTACTAGCAGCAGTTTGTGTTTGGTTTCATAGCTAACCTCGTATTATTGTGATACTAACAGTAGCATGCGCTCATAGGTTTAACAGACTAACAACATTATAGGGACTAGACAAATTAATATACAGATATAATTATTCTAGCGCATCAAATGGCACCCCAGACAGCATGTGGCAATCCTAAAAGCCACATAGAACCTACAGGACAGAAGTGCTCAGATACAAGGCAGCTGATAATGCCACAGTAAGTGTGGCTAGTCTTTTCAATGGATAGGCAAAAGTTGTATTGTTTAGAATGATATCAAGTAAAAGTGATAATGAATGAAGAATCTTGAATGCTATGGGAGCGATTATTTTTTTTTTTATTTGTTTCCCGTGAGTTGTAAGAGCTAACGATAATTGGGTTTGGTTTAGTACTCAGTGCAGTGTTGGAACGTTAGTACAAATAGAAGTGTGGATTGTGTGCTTGTGAGAATGGAACTTGTGTATACATATGTTAAGAAGTACGCCTCTGCCAGTTATCATTCATGTGCAGATGAACCTCTTAAAAGCCAGTGTAATGTACTAGTGTCTCAGTGTCAGCAACAGAATAGCAGATTACTGGGTAAACAGCTAAAAAAGAAAGCGAAGAAGGAAAAATTGGCTAATGAGATTGCAGTGTTGCTCAGAATTAAAGTTATATCTGAGCAAATGGGGGAGAAGTGGGAAGCAGAAAGGAGACGTCTCGGGGAAGATATAGAGGAAGTCAGTGGAAACCTTCTAAAGGTTGTAACAGCCTCCAGTAGTGAGATTGACAAATTGCGGGCAAAAGCCGGCGATTTGTCAGAAAAAAATAGTGACCTACGAGAACAGCTTCAGAGGTGCAGCATGGACTGCGTCATGAAGAGTAAACTTGTAGAGTCATTGCGAATAAAGTTATCAGAGATGGAAGAATTGGTTATGTCTTTAGAAAGGAAAGTAGCAAACGCACACTCCCAACTTCTTATTAAAGAACAGTGTATAATATCGCTCAATGAGCACAAAGCAACATGCCAATTGGCCGATATCTGCACAGTCAGTGAGGAAAAGAGCCGTGAGGAAACACAGTCTACTATTGCGCCTATAGCGTCAAATCAGAATAACAGTTTGATTACAATCCAAGAGAGACTCACGTTATGCCAGATTCTGGGTGAATTTAATGCCCTGGAGTCGCCAGTGACTCTGTCCAATAAGTTTGAGGCTCTAATCCGTAAATTCCAGTTGAGTAATGACGATGCATGCTCTCTTCTAAAAGCATGGCTACCAGGACCTTTGATAGGCCAGTTATCGGCACAGGTTAAGGATAATTTAGCAGATGCAGAGGGGCGGAGGAAAGAATTGCAGCGTCTTGTGGACAGTCGTGATAATGGTATGAGTGATTTGCAACGAATGAAATTTAGGAGAGGAGTTGACCCAATATTGTTCTGCAGTGAGTATCTTGCATTGTATACGAGAGTCTTCAACTGTCCTGACTTATTGGAGGATGATGCAAGTTTCATATACTCGATGGCCAATAAGTGTTATGTAAGCTATCCCACTAGAATGGCTCTGAGGAATGCTAGGTCCTACCAAAATTTTGTCAATATCCTGCGAGATTTTTGTCAAGAGTCCAGTGATAGCGAATATGGGTCAAAGGCAGGTGTATCCGTATTAAGCAGAAATACAGGAAGGCGGATGATGGGAATCGATGTTGGAGACGTAAATACAAGCGTGGTAACTGCGCTTGAAATTGATTCAGGAATTGAAATAGAAACTTCTGATGACTCCTCAGACGATGAAAGTGTAAAGTCTGTTAATTCCAATCACAGTAATATTATCCAGCGATGTGAATTTCCAGCACAAGATGTTAAAAAAAGGGCCTATGCAGGGGAACCAGAGCTAAAATGTTGTTTGTGTAAAAGGGGAGGTCACATCGCAAAGTATTGTTGGGCGAATAACGATATCAAAAAAAGATCATACCTGAAAACGACCCCAAGGCAGTATGAATGTTATTCGGCCAGGTGGGGTAGCAATCCAAAGCATGGAGCCCATAGTAAGCAAACCCAATTCCCCGTTAAGACCCAATTACGGAGTCTACAAACTGAAAAGCAATATGTAGGACAGTTGCATAAAATCAAAATGGAAGTAGCCGCATGGTTATTCAAACATAGCACTGGGGGAAGCAATGCTAGCAGCACTTAGTCAGCTGCAAGTATGTTAAAAATACTCTGATCAAAGTTTCCTTCCTATGAATAAGGTTTTAAGTATTTTTGTAATTTTTTTTTTTATAAGGTTTAATGTTTTATTAATTTTTATGAATTTTTTATTAGTTTTTTTTTAATTTTCTTTATTATTAATTTTTATTTTTTATAAAATTAATTTTTTTTTAATTTTCATTTTTAATGTTTTCATTTTTTTTTTTATTATGAATTATTTTTTTAATATTTTGTTTTTTTTTATTATTCATTTTTTTTTCACTTTTCATTTTTTTTTATTTTATTCATTTTTGTTTTAGTTTTAATGTTGTAATTGTTATTTTTTTAGTTTAGTTGTTTATACTACAACTCGGGCTTGTAGGTGTTCCCCTAGCAGTACAATTAATGGGAAGAGGCTTGGGGCACTTAAAGTCAATTGTCATGATAATCGTGTTTAATCATTGTCTTTGTGTTCCTTTTCCAGGAAACAGGGAACAGAACAGGTTTGGATACTAAACATTTGTGTTTTGTTTGCAGGTCCGTCAAAGTGAGACCAACACGGGGGTTAGGTTATTGTAAATGCATAATCGATTATCACATGGTACCATGAGCTCATCAATTAGTAATTGTTTGCAAACAATGAAAACATTTAAACAATAATCTGACAAAACTAAAGAGTTACAAATGAGGTAGCAAATGTTGTGATGAAGTTACAAATGTTTTGTTTGTGTTGTTTTTTCCCATTAACTTATTGTCTTTCAGATATAAAAAAGAAACATGTACTCTTCTCAGGAGAAAATCCATGGATGTCTTTAATTAAAAGTTGAGTGTTTGTCATTGTTGTGTGGTGGTTGTCTTGTCATGTTGTTCTTGGGTGATAATGGCCAGACTTTTAATTTTTTTTTTTTTGGGGTTTGTTTTTTTTCTATTTTAAAAAAAATTTATTTTTATTTTTTTTTTTGTTTTGTTTAGCCCACCTGAAAGGGGGGTAATGGACGATGCCCTCAGGTAGCAGCTGGATACTTTTTGTTTGTTTTGTTCAGGTGTAAAAAGCTCCAAAAGGTTTAGGCTTTATACACCTGAAAGGGGATTAGTGCATACATCTTAAAGATAAAGATAAATGCATTGTTTGTTTTTCTTTTTGTGTTTTTAAATTTAGAATTTTTGAGAAACAACATTGACGTCTGTTTTTAAATTTTTGATCATACCATGGGGATCCATTTTAGAGTGGGTTCTGCCTAAAGAGGTCATGGTTGTTTTGATAGTTTGGTCAAGTTGAAGAAGCCAGGAATACTAAGTTCCTGGGTTCCAAGGAGGGAAATAGGAGTAAATATGGTAAGCGAGCAGATATTATGGATAAGAATTTGATTCTGCTCTTGTTTTTCAATTCCAGAATCCTGGTGGAGCGAGATTGGAAAGGTTCTGGAAAATGGATGACAGATGATCATCTGGTTGGCAGTTTGTCTGTGCCATACCACGCCCCAAATTTATTCTACTAAATATCAGGAGAGATGGGACAAACAAAAAGATTCACTTTAACACTTTTTCTTTTCCTATGGACGATCTGGTGCTGAATCTGAAAGACTGTGCCTATCAATAAGACTTGAAACATTTTTTTTTGCTGGACTCTCTCCTGATGAATGCAAACGTGTTATTAATATACGTACAATGGGTTGGAGGTTGGGGGAAGGAACATAACACATCCAATCCATCAGAACATGAAAATGTAAAATATATATGTTTTTTTTGGAGGGAGGAGTTGAAAGAAGAAAAGTTGGGTAATGTATGACATGTATTGACGTAACGGAATTTATATGGTGCAGGTACCCAGGAGGCGGGCACTTATGCATAATAAGGTGTCTGTTGGCCAGACTAGAGGGTGCCAGGTGACACATCAATGGGGTGAACATTTCCTTGTATGGGGGAGATACGCCTGGTTGAGGTCTCACCTGAGAAGTTGAAACCCTGCACAGGGAATGCCAGTGAATACACACAGGAGCATGCTCCGATAGATAAAGGGAACAAACGCTGACTACCAGGGTACAGTATGCCTGCACCATATGGCACTGCAACATCTCACAGTGGTTGATAAACCTATTGCCCTATATGAGTATACGCTGAATCAAGTGCTGTCATCGTACCAGTCAATTACTCCCAGAGATGTGCGGACACAGAATAAGGTGCATGCAGGATGCTTATCTCTGAGGAGTAACCACAGGAGGAGGCATGTATTCAGCACTATATTGGGGGAATAGGAGCTGGGATGGGTGTTGTTAATGGAGTAGACATCGGTATCCTGAGGAACAAACTCTCAGCAATAGCTTGAGCGGGACTTTGTTACTCAGAGAGATTGGTGGCATCCTTAATAGCATTCACAAAACACCCAGAGTAAATTTGCTCCAGAGTTGGTGAACCATGTTGGGAGGTTGGTGGAGGGTGTGAGGGTACAGGATAGAAATCGGACATGGGCTCTGGCGTACACGCAGTGGCGGGCGGAAGTGTCAACCAGCATCAAGCTGATTGGGCAATCTCTGTTTAAAGGGCAGTGGCCTGATGAGTTAGCATCACCGCTCAGTAAGACTCTGCCACAACACGTCGCTTACACTAATCCAAAATGGTGGTCGAATGCCTGGGTGGGCTGTACCAGTTTGGATTGTGAAAGGTGTTAGGCTGTATGATCCCATACACAGAAGTGCGGACTTGGTCTGTATATTTGGTGGCATCAATGGGCTTACTGATTGGGGATTCTATCTTGTCGCATTTGAGGCTAAATCACCCACATGTGATCAGAGGAGATGGAAGCAGGTTGATACTTCCCTCGGTCGGAAGCCTGACCATGATGTCCTTTGTATGCCAGGTCAATACATCATGGTGGTGAACATAAAAATGTTGGGAAGTTATTTCAGGGATCATTACTGGGGAGGAAGCACCTGGGTGTCATTTGGGACATAGACGAGTTTATTTCTTTGTCCTAAAGAATACCGATGTAACGCTAGTCATAAAACTGGAAGGTAACCATAGGTAGAGGTGCATGGTATACCCTGGGCATGGTCTCTGAAATCCAGGCACAGGGATGGAATTGTGTGTTTTTTTTTTTGTCATTTTTGTAGATTTATATGTGTGATTAGACTCGATATTTATATAGAAGGATCTCCCATTTGTCTATGCAAGTTGAGGGACGAATTAATGGTAGGGCCTCTGTGTTCAAATTAGAGACCTTGCTGCCAAGTCAGAGCCCTGCAATACCGCTGTGAGCAAGCCTGCCTAATCCCGACCCATATGTACAGTAAAGGGTTATAGGATTGGGAGCGGGGTGCATAAAGGGATGGGATACAGATATATGTATATAGTATGATAAGAAGTTGATTTATATTGTGGTATAGTGTGACCTATGCGTATTGTAGGTTAATAATATGGGTGAATAAGGCCCTCCTCGAGACTTATCTAAATAATAGATCAGTATTTGAGAGCTGTTTGATATGTTGCTCTGAATGTGTACTGGTGAATGGTGAATGAATGGATACCCCTTGCCTGTATTGCATCCGTCCGGAAGATACCAAAGATACATAATGGCGACATGGAAGCTGTCGCTGAAGAAGGATGTGTCACTCAGTGGCAAAGCGGCACGTGTTGGGAAGCATAACACGGTAAGACCCCAATGGACTGTTCCATAGGAGCTGTTTCTGCACACGTGGTAAAAATACAACACGTTAAGACGTTTAAAGGACTGTTCTATGGATACTGGTTTGGAAACGCATGTCAGGGACGAAACAGTTATGGACTGTTCAATAGGAGCCGTGTCTGAAGAAGGGTTTTTATGCGACTTTCAGTCGCAAAGCGGCATATGTTGGATTCAATATGAACTCATGTAATATCACATCGGTTCATTCCCAATATCTTTGAGGACAGAAGGCATTCCCCGGATTGGAATGTAGCCAGGTTGGAAAACACACCAAAAGCTTTGTAGCATATCAAGATAACAATGGCTTGGCTTGAGCCCACCTGCTGTGACATGTGTAATTACAAGCTTCAAGGGAGACGGTTACTACTAAGGTCGCTATGGATACCTGTTGGATGAAAGGCAAAGGGGGGGTGGCTTTGAGTGGGTGTGTGGGTTTGAATGAAGAGTTCACACACACAGGAGTCAGTCTCTGTTTGCTGGGAATCCCTGACATGAGAAGGTGTCTCTCTGCCTTTTCTCCTATGAACACAGCTGATGATGATTCTATTCAAGCCTCATGGCTTGGCAGCCATTTTAAGGTTTTCATGGAGGGCCTTGTGATAAGTATCTTTGATATTCTTGTATTATGTGATTTGATTGTAAACTTTGTGATATTGTAATATCTTTTAATACTTTATGTTAGCGTTCCTGATTCTTGGGAAATAAATAAGATAGTGTTTTACTAGCAGCAGTTTGTGTTTGGTTTCATAGCTAACCTCGTAGCTAACCTCGTATTATTGTGATACTAACAGTAGCATGCGCTCATAGGTTTAACAGACTAACAACATTATAGGGACTAGACAAATTAATATACAGATATAATTATTATAAAGGGGAGCTGGACTGGTGGGACGGGACATTGCTCCAAGGTGTCTCCTTCAAAATGTCACATTCTGAGCAGGTGTACGTATCATGGGACAGTGTGGCGTCGTCAACAAAGCCTCAGGTTATGGTAGAAATGCATCCGGACATACGGGTCACTTCTAATTTGAGGTACTTAATGTCGAGTTCACGTCAACGTGGCCCCACCTTATCCTGGGCATTAGTGAGAGCGTACACCGAAGGATAAGGAAGATAGAGAAAGTAAAAACCACGGGTAAAGGGGTCCGGCCCACTTTTAGCCAGAATAATTATGGGACTCGCTGGGGAGGTGTGCCCAGTAGGTGGCTGGAGAGCCTTTAAATAGTCTGAGGCAGCATGTGCAGAGTCCCCCTGGGTCCAGTTCTGCTGGAGAAGAGACCCTTTTGGAGGGGCTCGGCCCCTGGGGCAGAATATCATAAGGAGCCATTAGGAAGACACTGAGGTCCCAGCTAGGGTTAGCTAGGGGGTCTATTTACAAGCTCATTAAGTTGGGTCTGGAGAAGATCACTGGAGAGAGCCAGGAGGACATTGGTGGGAAAGAGTCCAGCTGTCCTATGGTGGTGTGAGTCAACATCTCTACTGGGAAGAGCCTGGTGCATATTGGCAGGAGACATCCGATGATCCTGTTGCTGTGTGAGTAAAAGAACCCAGCACTTTGAAGGTTGTGACTGTGTGTAGCTTTTAATCTTTGGTTCACACCTATGTGTTTTTTAGTGCATTTTGGGTTTTGCAGAAATGCACTACAGTCCATTTAACATAGTTTCTTAAGGATCTGGTTCACATCTGTGTGTGTTGAGCTGGTGCATTTTTTTTTTGGAAAGGCTCAAGGACTTTTGTTCCCACAGCAGATTATTTTGCGTGTAATAGACTGAAAAACCTGCACCAAAAATGCAGATGTTGCTTTTTTGATGCGTTTTGCTTTTTTTTTTTTTGTGGACTAATAGAAAAGTATGATCGTTCTGTTCATAGGGTGTGACTTTACACTCTCTGGCACTCAAGTCACAACAAGGTTGCATCAAAGTCGTGCAGGTACTTTTATGTGTTCAAAGTTACATGTTAGGGTTAAGGGTTAAGATTAGCAGTAATCATTAGGGGTAGGCTTAGTTGAAATTGTTAGGGCTAGCGGTAATCATTAGGGTTAGCTGTAATTGTTAGGGTTATAATACCAACTCTAATGATTACCACTAACTCTAACCTTAACCTTAGCTCTAACTCTAATGATTACCACTAATAGCGATGAGCTCGGTGTTCGATTCTAACTCATGTTCAAATCGAAAATCGGCCGTTCGCTCGTTCTTCGAAGCCAGAACTTTGTGGGGCGTTCGCACCAAATTAGTGTGACACGAACAGCCCCACGATGCACTGCGCCATCGCAGTGCATTGCTGGCTCATGATTGGCAAAGCATGCACTGTGATCCCGCATGCTTGGCCAATCACAGCGCTGGCAGCTGTGAGAGCCATAATTGGCCACAGGCAGGATGCCGGTGGCCAATTATAGCTCAGGGGGTTAAGTACACGCCCCACACTATATAAGGCCGACAGCGCGGCGGCCTTGTGTAGTGGGTTGGCATACAGGGAGAGAGCAGGATAGGCATGGACAGTGTCAGCTTTGCTTTTCTTGTTAACCTTGCGCTGTTACAGTGGGTGTAGTGTGTTGGTGTGCAGGAAGAGTGCAGGATAGGCATGGACAGTGTCAGCTTTGCTTCTTAACCTAGCGCTGTTACAGTGGGTGTAGTGTGCCTCCTGCACAGTATACACCTGAAGCTACCCCTCATTGCTGGTGTTGTTCTGTAGTTCAGTTGTGCAACACAGGCATCTGCAGAATATTCAGTGGGTGTAGTGTGCCTCCTGCACAGTATACACCTGAAGCTACCCCTCATTGCTGGTGTTGTTCTGTAGTTCAGTTGTGCAACACAGGCATCTGCAGAATATTCAGTGGGTGTAGTGTACCTCCTGCACAGTATACACCTGAAGTTACCCCTTATTGCTGGTTTTCTCATCTCCCTGCAGGTCATTAGTATGTCTGGAAGGCCAACAAGGAGAGGCAGACAGTCAGGAGCAAATAAAAGAGGGCAAGCAGGCTCTGTGTCTAGAGGCAACAGTGCTGGTCGTGGACACGGTGCATCGTCATCAGCACGTGGCCATGGGACACGCTTGTCCTTATTTTCGGCAGCTGGACGTGTTGAGCCGCATCATGCCGAAGACTTGGTAGAGTGGATGACCAAGCCCTCCTCATCCCCTCTCACCCAGGCTCAGGGTACTGGCAAAGCAGCTGCCAACACGTCCTTCTGCCCTCGTCTCAATGTCATCAGTCACTCCTTCCCTAGACCCACCATGTCCTCCTGAGGAGTCCCCCGAACGTTTTGACCACAGTGTTGGGTACATGCTCCAGGAGCATGCCCAGCGTTTTGAAGGCTCTGATTATGATACCCAGCTAGAGGAATGCAGTAGCGTGAGCGCAGAGAGAGGGGATGCTCAAGGACAACAATCTGGCAGTCATGTTCCACCAGCTGCAGCATACTGCCAGGTTTGCTCCAGTGGTGAAGAGGGAGGGGATGATGAGGTCACTGACTCCACATGGGTGCCTGATAGGAGAGAGGAGGAGGAGGCACATCTTCAACGAGGCAGGATGCCCTTCCGGGGGCCAGCTTAAGGGCAGCACACCGACTGAATCACACCGCAGACCTCCGCCTGTGCAGGGCACTGCCTCTGCGCATTATTCCAAAAGTTCTTTGGTGTGGGCCTTTTTTGAGACGAGTGCAGAAGATCGCACCGCTGATATTTGCAACATATGTCTCAAGCGTATCTCGCGTGGCCAAAACATCAGCCGTTTGGGCACCACATGCTTGACCAGACATATGTTGACCTGCCATGCAGCTCATTGGCAAGCGTACCTTAAAGACCCACACCAAAGAACAAAGCGGACCTCTCCTTGCTCCTCATCAGCTGGGATCTCCAACCCCACTATACCTTCAGTCCTCTCTGAAAGCTGCACTGAGAGGAATGAAGGTGTAGAATTAGGTGTGTCACAGCCAAGTACTTGCGTGCACTCTGCTAGCAGTACATCGACGTCCGATTGTACCAGGCAAATTTCCCTGCCCCAGCTGCTGGACCGTCGTAAGAAGTTCACTCCCAGCCATCCATATGCCCAGCGGTTGAATGCTAGCTTGGCAAAATTGCTAGCACTTCAACTGCGGCCTTTTCAGTTGGTAGACTCGGCCCCCTTCCGTGAGTTCGTGCAATGTGCGGTTCCTCAGTGGCAGGTTCCAAAAACGCCACTTTTTCTCATGGAAGGCAATTCCGGCTCTCTACCGGCATGTGGAAGGCAATGCCTCGCTGGACAGGGCGGTCAGCGGTAAGGTGCATATTACCGCTGACTCATGGTCCAGCAGGCATGGACAGGGACGTTACCTATCTTTCACGGCCCATTGGGTCACTCTTTTGGCAGCTGGGAAGGATGCAGGACAAGGTGCAGTAGTGTTGGAGGTTGTTCCGCCACCGCGCCTCCAAAATGCTACTACTGGTTGTGACACACCTCTCTCCTCCACCCCCTCCTCTTCTTCTTCCTCCATGGCCTCTTCCTGTGCTTTTTCCTCGGAACCAGCTGTGCTCCATAGGCGTTCAAGGGGCTACGCAAGTACGCAGGCAAAAAGATGCCATGCCGTGCTTGCGCTGGTGTGTTTGGGGGACAGGAGCCACACTGGGGCAGAGGTTCTGTCAGCTCTGCAGGGGCAGGCCGAGAGGTGGTTGACGCCACGCCAGCTTAAGCCAGGAATGGTGGTTTGCTACAATGGCAACAACCTCCTCTCTGCCCTGCGACAGGGACAACTGACCCATGTGCCCTGTGTGGCTCACGTCCTTAACCTGGTGGTGCAGCGGTTCTTGGGCAGGTACCCAGGCTTACAGGATGGATGTCCTGAGGCAGGCCAGGAAAGTCTGTGTGCATTTCCGCAGATCATATAATGCCAGTGCTCGGCTGGCTGAGCTGCAAAAGGAGTTGAACCTGCCCAAGAACCGCCTTCTATGTGACATGCCCACAAGGTGGAACTCAACGTTGGCCATGCTGCAGCGACTGCACACGCAGCTTAGGGCCATCAATGAGTACCTGTGCGACTACGGCACCAGGACAGGGTCAGGGGAGCTCTGATTTTTTTCACCACGCCAGTGGGGCATGATCAGGGTTGCATGCACTGTCCTGTCACCATTTGAGGAGGCCACGAGGATGGTGAGCAGTGACAGTGCATGCATCAGTGACACTGTACCTCTTGTCTACCTGTTGGAGCATACGCTGCGTGGAATAATGGACAGGGCACTTGAGGCAGGAAGAGGAGGTCTTCCTTGCCTCTCAGGACCCCCTTTATCCAGACAGTGTTCCTTCTGTCCCACACATCACACAGGAAGAGGACGAGGAGGAGGAGGAGGATTGTGTCAGCATGGAGGTGGAGCCTGGCACTTAGCATCAGCAGCAGCAGTCTTTTAGGGATGATTTACAGTCCCAACAAACCAGTGAACTTGTACATGGCTGGGAGGAGGTGGCTGCGGATCATGACGTCCTTAGTGACCCAGAGGACTCCGGACAGAATGACTCAGCTAACCTACGCTGCATGGCCTCCCTGATCCTGCAAAGCCTGCGGAAGGATCCATGTATTCTTCAGATCAAGGAGAGGGACCATTACTGGCTGGCCACTCTCCTTGATCCACGGTACAAGGGTAAGGTTGCGGACCTTATCTTGCCGTCGCAGAGGGAGCAGAGGATGAGACATCTCCGGGAGGCCTTGCAGAAAGGTCTGTGCAACGCGTTCCCAGAGACTGGGAGGTTACAAACTCCTGGTCCTGGACAACGAGTTTCTGAGGCTTCGGTCAGTAACAGAAGGAGCGGTGGAGAAGGTGGCCGTCTGACCGATGCGTTTAGACAATTTTTTAGTCCGCAGCCCCAAGGTATGATCGGTTCCAGCAACCATTGCCAGCGTCTGATTTACATGGTGCAGGAATACCTAGGGGCAAGGTCAGACTTGGACACCTTTCCCACCGAAAATCCTCTGGCTTACTGGGTCTTGAGGATGGATCACTGGCCAGAGCTTGCACAGTATGCAAATGAGCTACTGGCCTGTCCTGCATCCAGCGTTCTTTCGGAACGCACATTCAGTGCTGCTGGAGGCTTTGTCACCGATCACAGGGTGCGCCTGTCCACCGACTCGGTTGATCGTCTGACCTTCATAAAGATGAATCAGTCTTGGATCACCACCAGCTACCAAGCACCTGAAGCTGATGTAACCAAATAATTTATTTTGAAATGTCACATCCCTTCAAGACTGCGTATGCTGATGTTGATTGACTGTCCTGTTATGTTGACTGACTATCCTCTTCCTCTTCAATGATCCTGCTGATAGTTTGGAAGAACATTTTTGGTTCTGGGTGCCGCCACCAGTGGCTAAGGCCTAGTTTTTCAGCCCCTGTTTAACAGGGGCATGTAATTACAATTGTTTATGCAATGCTTTGCAGCAGGGCTCATTCCTGCTCTCCAACTAGAGTATCTGGGAAAGGTTGCAGTGTCGTGGCACCAGCACCAGTGCCTAAGGCCCAATTTTTCAGCCCCTGTTTAACAGGGGCAAGTAATTACAATTTTTGATGCAATACTTTGCTACAGGGCTCATTGCTGTGCTCCAAGTACAGTATCTGTGAGGGGTTGCAGTGTTGTGGCACCAGCACCAGTGCCTAAGGCCCAATTTTTCAGCCCCTGTTTAACAGGGGCGTGTAATTACAATTCTTGATCTAATAATTCACAGCAGGGCCCATTCCTGCGCCAACCAAGAGTAACTGTGAGGGCTTACAGTGTTGTGGCAACACCACCACCACCACCACCAAAGGCCCAATTTTTCGGCTCCTGTTCAACAGGGGCATGTAATTACAATTCTTGATCTAATAATTCAAAGCAGGGCCCATTCATGCGCCCACCAAGAGTAACT
>CM053028.1:587182568-587211758 GCA_028564925.1 Lithobates sylvaticus
GTGTGCCCCATGACCCCAAGTACACCACAGAGTACCAATTGTCATTTGTTGACTTCAACTACACCCTAGACCATCCAGGGTCATCTAGTGACTCCACATGAGCCCAAGAGCATCCTGTGTCATCTAGTGACTCCAAGTGAATCCTTGTGTGCACCCTAAATCATCCAGGGTCATCTAGGGACTCCAAGAGTACCCCAGATCATACAGGGTCATCTAGTGACTAAAAGGGTATCCCAGATCATCCAGGGTCATCTAGTGACTCCAAGGGCATCCCAGATCATCCAGGGCCATCCAGTGACTCCAAGGGCACCCCAGATCATCCAGGGTCATCTAGTGACCCCAAGGCCAAGTGTACCCCAGATCATTCAGGGTCATCTAGTGACGCCAAGGGCACCCCAGATCATCCAGGGCCATCCAGTGACTCCAAGGGCACCCCAGATCATCCAGGGTCATCTAGTGACGCCAAGGCCAAGTGTACCCCAGATCATCCAGGGTCATCTAGTGACTGCAAGTACACCCGAGAACATCTTATGTCATCTAGTGACTCCAAAGCCCCATACACACGGTCGGACTTTTTCATCAATTTGGTCCGATCGGACAAGGTTGTTGAAAAATCAGACCGTGTGTATGCACCATCGGACAGTGTTCGTCGGTTTGTCCGTCGGACAAAGTCTTATCTCCTGCTGGAAAGATTTCGCGTCAACCCGGTCCGATCACACCAAATCCGAGCGTGTGTACGCTTGTCCGACGGACAAAGTGCTACGCATGCTCAGAAGAAATTCTGTGACGGAAGCGCTCGGTCAGGTAAAACTACCTTTCCTAATCGACACAGCACATTCGTCACGCTGCAATGTTAAAATGTCTTTAATGCAGCGCATTCTCTTTTTCTTTACAATGCAACAAGAATGACATGTTTTAGCTGCTCCTATTCACCCGCACTTCTCACAAACTTACTTCTTTATTACTTTGCAGCATTTATACACTACATGTTTATTTTTACTCTGAACGGAAAAGAATCTTTGTTATTTTTTTACCATGATTTGTCTTTTTTTTTTTTTGTTTTGGGGAATACATATTTGAATGTTTTTTTTTTTTTTTTTTTGGAGGGGGGTTGTGTGTCTCAAATTACCAAAAACACATTATTTACATTTGTATTTCTTGCTTAAATTTACTAGGAGGTTGTTTGTTGTTGTTGCCCCTTGTTAATTCTACTTTAGGATTAGTGAAATGTACCAGCCTACTCAAAGAAAAACTGTCATTGTAGCAAAGTAAAACACAATAGTCAATGATTATTTCAAATCAAAAAAACCTTTATTTAGGTCACACCAACAAACCAAAGAGGAACGCAGCCATGGTGAAACTTGGGGAATTTGCAAAGTCTTGGCCCCCCACGGCAACCATCATTGTCCAAGCGTAGAAAATTGGGGGCCTGAGGAGTACGTATATTAAGGGGAGTGCAATCTGGTCGTGAAGTCCAAAGTATCCGGAACTGCAGCAGATGCCATCTAGGTCCCCAGGCTCTGGTACTACAAGAGGCTCCATCTTCTCTCACACCAGACTGATTGCAGGTCGTCACTCTCAGGTCTTCCTTCCACGCTTCCTTCCACGCTGTGGCTGTCGTGCTGGTGGGGTGGCAGAAGGAGGAGGAGGAGGAGGAGGAGGCGGAGCATAGTAGCTATGGCAAACATGTGTGAGTGGGGTCATCTCCCCAGCCCTACCCTTATTTAGGACATGGAGGATGAGCCCCTCACACATGTTGCGTTGCCCCACCTCCATACCCATCATTTTTGTGACAACCACCGAGCCAGAGGTCTCCTCGTCGGCGGGTGTGGCATGTAGGGAGTCTGAAGCCTCTCTGATCATGCGGAGCGCTGACTGTGCCGCATAATCCCCCCTTCTCGCCCTTTTGTAGGGAAGGCGGAGGAGAGGGATTTGGGAGTCAGTCAGGCTCCGAGGCCTAGCCCCCTCTTGGCTGCCACTACCCAGCTGGTGGCTGCCACTAACCCCTGCCTCCTCCTGACTGCCACCTTCCACAGCCACCTCCTGGCTGAGGTCTTCCTGTGTAGGAAAAAGGGACATAGTTTCAGTTATTTGTTCATCAAACACACACAATTCTCATCTAGTGACTGGTGCAAAATGTTTACAAATAGAAAACCATACAATTCTCAGCCCAGCAGTTTAGATTCTGGCCCCAAATGTCTCCCACACCACTGTCTGTTGATATGTCAAACACGTTAGGAACTAAGCAATTGGCGATCCTGAATTAAGTGAACATCATTCATTATTCCCATAAATGGTAACAAAACTACTATACCTGGAACAAGCTGGGCTCCTCCACCTCTTCCAGACTGGAAGGCCCAGGTTGCTCCTCGGAAGCCTCATCAGGGGTGGGCTGTGCGCAAGGAAGCGTGGAAGGAGGAGTTGAGGTTGGCTCCGTGACATCAGCCTGGTCCTTCAGAAAATGGAGACTCTGATAGTACCAGAGCTTGGGGACATAGACCTCATCTGCTGAAGTTGCAGTTTCCTCAGACTTCACGACCTTCTTCCTCTCCCTGATATACGCACTCCTCAGGCTGCCAATTTTCTTTCTAATATCATCAACAGTTGCCGTGGGGAACCTTGGCTTGACAAATTCCACAAGTTCCTCCAGGGCTGCGTGCCTCTTTGGTTTGTTGGTGTAATGTGGGTGTATACCCTGCCACAATATGGGAAAATCCCTGTATTTGGCAATGAAGAGGGGGAGAAAACTCATGTCGTTGAATCCCTTCATATCAATCTCTGCAAGACACAACAACACACCAAACCCTATAAATTATGTCAGGCTAAACTCTCCTAATCTTCTCCATAAAGAAGCCTCAAGTTCAAATCAGTCTAGGCTAGTTATGTACCAACGTTAAATTGTACCTTCGTTTGTAGCGATCGTCTCGTGTGAGTTTTCTCTCCCCTCGTCTCCCAGATCGTGGCTACGACACAGGCGTGTGACGTTTTATATACACTGCGCATGCTTCAAACTCCGCCCGCCCCTGACGATCTTTCTCGTCTATTCCCCACCCCTTCTCTTTACGGCGTAGTGGGGAGAGCACATGGCGGGGACACAGCAGGTGCGCCACAAATATCCCACCAACGAGGAGGAGGACGAGGAAAGTCCGGAGGCAGAAACGTCCCGATCCCGGAACCTGAAATTCAAGGCCTCCAATATGTCATTTGGAGAAATGTTGGAGATGGTGGACATATTAAAGAGGAGCGACTATGATGGGAAGTATGGGCCTTACCTCAACCCCAATGTCCGCAAGGCCAAGATCATGTCTAAAGTTGTGAGAAGGCTGTACAATAATTTTGGGGTACAACGATCCAAGGAGCAACTCAGGAAACGCTGGTCAGACCTGAAACTGAGGGAGGCCGATCAGTACAGAAAGATCAAGAGAATTCTTCAAAAAAGTAAGTAGTTGTGTTTTGTGTTTGATTTCTTGCTTGCATACTGCTCCATTGTGTTTTGATTTTTACCAAGTTGTACATTCCAAAATGGCCACTTTCAGGTTCGTCTGTGCATTCGATCGTACTCAGCCTCGATCTTTCTGCCACTGTCATGGTCGTGTGTGTGTGCATTCGATCGTACGCAACCTCGATCGTTCGGCCACTTATAATACGATGTTTGGTGTTTTTTTTGGGGAAAGGAAGTTTGTTCTCACTAGAAATGTCATCAAGAATGTAAAGCCAATTTATTCAATGTAAAGGAGAGGTCACTCAGTAGCTGTTTACCCATCTGGACTCTAGAGCACTAGTGCTGGGACACCCAAACCCCCTTTTTATTATGCTTTTCCACACATGTGCTCCAGTGGATACTAGAGGGGGGTCTCCATCACACAAACTTCTACCAAAAAGCTAGTCAGTTTAGCACCTTTACAAAGTGACTTCATTCATGTAGTTGACATTTGTAACTGGCCAAACTAAAATAGTGTCCGTCACTTTCAAGCAATGTTTGTCATTTCCTATTTCTGCCCTCAATAGCTTGTGTTGCTAAATCTTCCTTTTGGACATTCTCATAGGGGAGCGAAAACTTGGGCCGTCTGAGGAAACCCCCAAACCAACACCTACCAAAAAAGGGGAAAGAGCAGAAGCAGAGGAGGAGGAGGAGGAGGAAGGAGAGATCATCGAACTTGGAGAAATTGTCACCACAACAGGTGAGTGTGGGAGAACACAGCTACTGGTAAGCTAATCCATGTATGGCTGCCTCATTTCCAACACCCCATTTTTGTTTGTTTGTGGTTTTTAGGTGACGTGGATGTTGTGGAAGAAAAATCGCACTTTACCACAGAGAGTGCCCACGTACTCATCGGAGAGATAATGGTCTGCAATAGAGATCTAGATTACATAAAGCAAAACATCAATGATGTTCAACAAAAATTGAAGAACATCATTGATGTTTTAGGAAAAATATGAAAACGCACCAAGTAATTAACACACATTTGTGCCAGCTTCAGAACACATTTGCAACTTAAAAACTGTCTGAAATTTGGAACATGCACACATTGTGTCCACATGTGCTAGCTCCCACCATGGTGGATGAATGGCAACGTTTTTTTGGGGGTGCAAACACTTTACGAACTACGAAAGTGGTTGTGGTGAAGGGGTTGCACCCCCAAAAAACGTCCATTCATCCCCATGATGGAAAATGGCACTTTTGAAGCTTCTAGGCATGTGTTTTACCATCTAATGACCATTTTCAGTCCCAAATTGTGTGCATGTTCCAAATTTCCACTTTTCGGGGGTGACCCCCCCATGTGATGAAGGCAAGATCAAACACACTTTGAACATATAGTCATGTCTGATCTTGTCTTCACTTTACAAAGTTGAACTTTCCAAGTTCCTAGGTTCTGTTTTGCTCCATGCCTGGTTTTACCAATTGCGGAATGTTTGTAAACAATGTTGTAAATAACCAAGATGTTGTCAGTTTTGGCGTGAAGATTGTAAACGCACTTGGGAATGTTTTCCTAGTAAACTTTTATTTTTCTAAATGTGTGGCTTCCTTATTTAAAAAACACAATGCATTATGTATGTAAAATGAAAAGGATATGGGGGGCAATGGGTGTTATTTACTAAAGGCAAATCCACTTTGCACTCCAATTTTCTTTCCCGGGGAACTTTTTCAATGCACTTGTAGAGCATAGCGGATTTGACTTATGTAAATGACACCCACAGTGCTTTGTACGAAAACACGGAGCACAGCATTTTGGAGAATACACACATGTCAGACCTGGTGATGAAAAGGAGTATTTTGGGTGTCAGTTATGCAGTACAAACCTTCTCTAGACCAAAGATTAGGTAGCAAACACACAACATGAGAATAATCTTTTTGGGAAGAAGAGACTGTTACCTCCTTTTGCCCAGAAAGTGCATTCCCACTGTCGAAGGCAAAGGGAAAAAATGTCAAAGTAAAATAAGCTAAAAAGAAGACTGAAATGACATGAAATCATAGGTTGGTTAAAATATCAGATTTATTAAAAAATGCCGCTCACACATCGTCAGGCAGAGCAATGGCCCCCCTACCCACAAAGTACTGCATATATTGGTCCCGGACCACACGGGCATTTAGAGGGGGCAAGCCTGGACGTGCCACTCGAAGGGCTGTGAGTTCGGCATTTGGAGGGCCCTCCACATCTGGGCCAACGGGCACCACATAGTTCCTGTTATGTCTTTTGAGGAAGTTGTGCAATATGCAACAGGCAAGAACTATGTGGTTCAGTTTGTATTCCGCCAAGTTAAATGCCGTCAGGAACAGGCGGAAGCGGCTGGCCAGGATGCCAAAAGCGTTCTCCACAACTCTTCTGGCTCTGGACAGCCTGTAGTTGAAGACCCTCTGGTCCGGGGTGAGGGTCCTCATCGGGAACGGCCTCATCACATGGGGAGTCAACGCAAACGCTTCATCTGCGACAAAGACGAAGGGGAGTCCTTCGGCATTCTCCTCTGGAGGTGGCAAGCACAGACTGCCACTTTGGAGACGCCAGTAGAACTCCGTGTGCGTAATGGCCCCACCATCCGATATCCGGCCGTTCATCCCCACGTCCACATACATAAACTCGTATGTTGCCGACACCACCGCCAACATCACTACACTATTAAACCCTTTATAATTATAATAGTAGGACCCCGAGTTGGGCGGTGGGACGATGCGGACGTGTTTCCCATCAATTGCCCCTCCGCAGTTAGGAAAGTCCCAACGGCTGGCAAAGTGGGAGGCCACAGTCTGCCATTCCTGTGGCGTGGAAGGAAACATTAGTCACTTTGCACCTAAACATTGCAAGCAGATTAGACAATCAACATCTTGGAACAAGAGCATTGTCTAAAATTGGAGGCTGGAAAGTATTTGCACAGAAAAGTAGAGGCTCCCCTTCACAGATTACTCACCCCCCCATCAATCCCCCCACTTCTGATGGGCCATTGGCAATAACTAGGGGTTTTGGGGGGGGGGGGTGGTGGACAGCTAACCCTCTGCACTTCATTGATTGGCAAATGGCTCAATAATGTGGGCTAGTTTGGCCAGACCCTCTGTACTTAACACTATTGGCAGGCCACAGGAAAGATCAAATAACATTTAAACCCCCCCCCCCCCCCCAAAAAAGGCAGGCACAGTGTGACATTATTAAATTACCAAGCAAGCTAATAGGAGGGAAAGAAGACAAAAAAATAGGAAATGGAATGTATGGAGGCAGTCCCTTGCACTACATGCTTTGCTGAATTCATCCCTAAAGATGCGCACTATAAAGAGGTAGGTATATAGTGTGTATGGACCTTGGGAAAGCCAGCAGATAAAGGATTGGTACCATCTGACAGAGCAGTTGGGGGAGGGGGTTCCTAATGAGTTTGCCCCCCCCCCCCCCCCCCCCACCAAAAGAACAAAAAAAGGGGGCTCTACATGAAGTAAACCACACAGCAAACATTTGTGCATATTTTAGGGGGTGTTTTGGGGCAAACAATACTATGCAGCAGACAAAAGACATTGCTTAAGTGACTAGGCCATAGGTGTCTATTGGGGCAGAAGAGCATGCTGGTGAGGTAAGTGAAGGGAAAAATGCATGAAGGAGAAAAGGGGCACAGCATATTAGAACATATTGCAATCATGGTAATTAGGGAAGGAGGTCAAAAATACAAGTCATTAGCAAACAGAGCATACATAGAAGGGAATAGTAAAGTAGAAATGTTACCTTAATATAGTCCTCCTGCAGGACCTGAATGATGGCAGAACAGGTCTCTGGAATAATGATTCCCAGGGCCTGGGGAGAGATACCTGAAGAGAACTTCAAATCCTGAAGACTTCTCCCTGTCGCCAAGTACCTCAACGTGGCAACAAGCCTCTGCTCCGGAGTAATGGCTTGTCTCATGCAGGTATCCTGCCGGCTGATAAAGGGGGTCAGCAAAGCCAAAAGACGGTGAAAATCGGGGTCCGTCATCCTGAGAAAGTTCCTGAAATCATCAGGATTATTCTCCCGGATCTCACGAAGCAAAGGCATGTGCGAGAACTGGTCACGCTGAAGCAACCAATTCTTGGTCCACATACTCCTCGTCACTCTGTTCATGGACGGGTCTTGGGTCAAAGCTAAAAGCCCGACACCAATTCCGCGTACAGCACGAACTCGGCGACGAGTACGCACGGGAAACATCGCTCAGAAGGTCACAAAAGGTCGGCTGGTCAGAACGGACAAACAGAAAGCACCGATAAACAGCAAGGCCTGAAAGAACGAAGTGAATACCAGCAACGAGCAGACAATAAGCAGTGCAAATCAAAGCATCCTATATCAAGATATAGGCCGCAATGACCAACAAATGCGAACTGACTACACGCACTAATAAACAGATACGCACGACAAGCACAAACTGAAGAGCAGTAACGATCTGAGTCAGAAAACTGAGAAGCGCGAATCTTAAGTCACCAAACTTCCACTACCTCTCGATAAACACGGGATCAGCAGAAGGAGCCCAACGGGTGCCTGACGTGGTGCTGAACTTCCCTTTTGTAATCTCGTGGACGACGACTTACGTCACGACGTTCTTCCGGACCGGATATTCCGACAACTTAGTCCGACCGTGTGTACGCAACGCCAACATCGGACAAAGTACGTCGGACAAAGTCCGACTGACCTGGTCCGCGGATTGTCCGAGCGTGTGTATGGGGCTCAAGTGAACCCTTGTGTGCCCCATGACTCCAAGTGCACCCCTGTGTGTCCCATCACTCCAAGTGCACCCCTGTGTGCCCCATTACTCCAAGTGCACCCCTGTGTGCCCCATCACTTCAAGTGCACCCCTGTGTGCCCCATCACTGCAAGTGCACCCCTGTGTGCCCCATCATTCCAAGTGCACCCCTGTGTGCTCCATCACTCCAAGTGCACCCTTGTGGTCCCCATTACTCCAAGTGCACCCCTGTGTGCCCCATCACTCCAAGTGCACACCTGTGTGCCCCATCACTCCAAATGCACCCCTGTGTGCCCCATCACTCCAAGTGCACCCTTGTGGTCCCCATCACTCCAAGTGCACCCCTGTGTGCCCCATCACTCCAAGTGCACCCCTGTGTGCCCCATCACTCCAAGTGCACCCTTGTGGTCCCCATCACTCCAAGTGCACCCCTGTGTGCCCCATCACTCCAAGTGCACCCCTGTGTGCCCCCTGTGTGCCCCATCACTCCAAGTGCACCCTTGTGGTCCCCATCACTCCAAGTGCACCCCTGTGTGCCCCATTACTCCAAGTGCACCCCTGTGTGCCCCATCACTTCAAGTGCACCCCTGTGTGCCCCATCACTCTGCACCCCTGTGTGCCCCATCACTCCAAGTGCACCCTTGTGGTCCCCATCACTCCAAGTGCACCCCTGTGTGCCCCATCATTCCAAGTGCACCCCTGTGTGCTCCATCACTCCAAGTGCACCCCTGTGTGCCCCATCACTTCAAGTGCACCCCTGTGTGCCCCATCATTCCAAGTGCACCCCTGTGTGATCACTCCCATCACTCCAAGTGCACCCCTGTGTGCCCCATCACTCCAAGTGCAACCCTGTGTGCCCCATTACTCCAAGTGCACCCCTGTGTGCCCCATCACTCCAAGTGCACCCCTGTGTGCCCCATCACTCCAAGTGCACCCCTGTGTGCCCCATTACTCCAAGTGCACCCCTGTGTGCCTCATCATTCCAAGTGCACCCCTGTGTGCCCCATTACTCCAAGTGCACCCCTCACTGTCCCATGACTCCAAGTGAATCCCTGAACATTCTGCATCATCTAGAGTCTCCAAGTGCACCCCTTTGCACCCCAAAGACTCGAAAAGGACAAAATAGAATGTTATTAGGATATTTTCTCTTCAGCTTGAATGTTTTTCATTCTTAAAGAATAGCGTCAATCAGGAAAATAACACATTGTGGCTACTAGATGATGCCGATGATCATAGTGAAAAAGCATTCATTTCCTATACTCATCAGCTCTATCTAGTGGCCACAATATGGTATTTTTCCTGATTCACTCGTGTGTATGAATAAAAAATATTTGACCTGGAGAGAAAATAGTCCAATGACAGGCAGTTTCACAGGACAAACAGCGCTGCAATTTTTTATTTATTTTTTGTTAAATAAATATATAGTACATCTAAAGCCCTTGTACAGCGTGTCACATTTGTGTTTAAATGCAACTTTCATTCTGTGTGAATGGGGAAAAAGTAAAACTGAATGTTATTAGGCTATTTTCTTCCAGGTCGGATTATCTTCACTAATAAGAATATCAAAAAATCAGGAAAATACTGCATTAGACCACTAGATGTAGCTGATGATCATACGAAGTAAAAACTACTATAAATCTCATCTCCATCTAGTGGCTATAATATGGTATTTTCCTGATTAACTCCATTCTGTATGAGTGAAAATAGCCTAATAACATTCAGTTTTGCTAACATTAGCAGAGACGGAATATACAAACAAAAGTTTTAAAGCATGAATAGCTCCTCAGAATCATTTTTTTCTTTTTTAAATGTACCTCTTTTTGTTCTTTATCTAGATATTTTAAATGGAAGGGTGGTAATTTTCATTGCTGGAGGAGCGGGCCCCCCATTCCAAATTTAAATGATATGCTATTAAACTGTAGAAAAGGTAAAAGACTTAAAATTAGAATAGAATTGTGACTTAAAATTAGAATAGAATTGTGGGTTGGGAAAGCGGCTTAATGGAGAAACGTATACATTTAATGTTTGAAAAGACTGCGTTCCTCGGAAAGAAATGGCAATTTAATGACTGTAATAATATTGAAGCTTTGAAAAAAAAATATATATATATTTTTGAAGGTTGATGGCATACAGAGATAAATTTGCAGTGTTCTATATTTTTGAATAAATAAGGTATAAGGATTACCTTGGTTTTATTTAATTATTTCATCATGCAGATTCAGAATAAAGTAAAAAAAACAAACAAACATTTTTTTTTTTTTTGGAAGGGGGGAAATAGGGAGAATAATTGTACATTGTAAAAATATAACGTGGATATTGCAACGTGAGTTTTACTGCTTTATGGTCCTTGCTTTATGCACTGGTCCAAATCAATTGGTGGAGGGGGGGCACAATCTCTGCTCTAATTCATCCCAAAGGATGACCCCCCCCCCTCCACCAACTGATTTGGACCAGTGCACAAAGCAAGTCCATAAAGACATGGATGAGCGAGTTTGGGGTGGAGGAACATGACTGGCCTGCACAGAGTCCTGACCTCAACCCGATAGAACACCTTTGAGATAAATTAGAGTGTGCAGACTGCGAGCCAGGCCTTCTCGTCCAATATCAGTGCCTGACCTCACAAATGCTCTTCTGGACAGTCTTCCCAGAAGAGTTGAAGCTGTTATAGCTGCAAAGGGGGGGGGCAACTCAATATTGAACCCTACAGACTAAGACTGGGATACCATTAAAGTTCATGTGCGTGTAAAGGCAGGCGTCCCAATACTTTCGACAATAGATTTATAGATAGATACTGTAGATCAGGGGTAGGCAACCTGGGGCCCTCAGCTGTTGTGGAACTACATTTCCCATCAGGCATTGCAAGGCTGACAGTTACAATTACTCCCAGAGGCATGATGGGACTTGTAGTTCTGCAACAGCCGGAGGGCCCCAGGTTGCCTACCCCTGCTGTAGATAAATGTACAGTGGTGTGAAAAAGTGTTTGCCCCCTTCCTCATTACCTGTTCCTTTGCATGTTTGTCACACTTAAGTGTTTCGGAACATCAAACCAATTTAAACAATAGTCAAGGACAACACAAGTAAACACAAAATGCAATTTGTAAATGAAGGTGTTTATTATTAAAGGTGAAAAAAAATCCAAACCATCATGGCCCTGTGTGAAAAAGTGATTGCCCCCCTTGTTAAAACATACTATAACTGTGGTTGTCCACACCTGAGTTCAATTTCTCTAGCCACACCCAGGCCTGATTATTGCCACACCTGTTCACAATCAAGGCATCACTTAAATAGGAGCTGCTTGACACAGTAAGGTCCACCAGAAGATCCTTAAAAGCTACACATCATGCCGAGACCCAAAGAAATTCAGGAACAATTGAGAAAGAAAGTAATTGAGATCTATCAGTCTGGAAAGGGTTATAAAGCCATTTCCATTCAAGATATTTTTATTTTACATATAAGAACAACAGTACAAAAACATAATACACAAGGGAAAAAAAAAACATAATAAAACGATATAGTGTATATATTTACGTTCATATATGAGATATCGTAATAATTAAGCAACATGGATCAGAGCATGGGTTTCTAGTGAACTCGGGTAATAGATGGGAACTTAAAGTAGAAGAACACTTATAGGAAAGATCTATGCGATAGTCTCGTATGTATGAGATCAATTGTTCAGAACCTTACCTAGAAGCTATATAAACATGCCTCCAGACCACCCTACCACGCCATTTCCAAAGCTTTGGGATCCAGCGAACCACAGTGAGAGCCATTATCCACAAATGGCGAAGACATGGAACAGTGGTGAACCTTCCCAGGAGTGGCCGGCCGCCCAAAATTACCCCAAGAGCGCAGCGATGACTCATCCAAGAGGTCACAAAAGACCCCACAACAACGTCCAAGGAACTGCAGGCCTCACTTGCCTCAGTTAAGGTCAGCGTTCATGCCTCCACCATCAGGAAAAGACTGGGCAAAAATGGCCTGCATGGCAGAGTTCCAAGGAGAAAACCACTGCTGAGCAAAAAGAACATCAAAGCTCGTCTCAATTTCTCCACAACACATCTTGATGATCCCCAAGACTTTTGGGACAACATTCTGTGGACCGATGAGACAAAAGTGGAACTCTTTGGAAGGTGTGTGTCCAAGTATATCTGGCGTAGAAGGAACACTGCATTTCAGAAAAAGAACATTATACCAACAGTAAAATATGGTGGTGGTAGTGTGATGGTCTGGGGCTGTTTTGCTGCTTCAGGACCTGGAAGACTTGCCGTGATAAAAGGAACTATGAATTCTGCTGTCTACCAAGAGATCCTGAAGGAGAATGTCCGACCATCTGTTCGTGTACTCAAGCTGAAACGAACTTGGGTTCTGCAGCAGGACAATGATCCTAAACACACCAGCAAGTCCACCACCGAATGGCTGAAGAAAAACAAAATGAAGACTTTGGAGTGGCCTAGCCAAAGTCCTGACCTGAATCCTATTGAGATGTTGTGGTATGACCTTAAAAAGGCCGTTCATGCTCGAAAACCCTCTAATGTAACTGAATTAGGACAATTCTGCAAAGATGAGTGGGCCAAAATTCCTCCAGGACGCTGTAAAAGCCTCATTGCACGTTATCGCAAACGCTTGGTTGCAGTTGTTGCTGCTAAGGGTGGCCCAACCAGTTATTAGGTTTAGGGGGCAATCACTTTTTCACACAGGGCCATGATGGTTTGGATTTTTTTTCACCTTTAATAATAAACACCTTCATTTACAAATTGCATTTTGTGTTTACTTGTGTTGTCCTTGACTATTGTTTAAATTGGTTTGATGTTCCGAAACACTTAAGTGTGACAAACATGCAAAGGAACAGGAAATGAGGAAGGGGGCAAACACTTTTTCACACCACTGTATGTGTAAATGTAACTTTCATTGCCTAAGGAAAACATGAAGTGTTATTAGTTTATTTTTCTCTAGGTCTTTTCATATCAAACTTCAATAATCCGTAAATATAGCACATTATGGCCACTAGATGGTGCTGATGTTCATAGGAAATAAATACTTATTTTTTTTTAACTATAAATGTTATCTCCATCTAGTGGTTATAATGCAACATGCCAACTGATGCAAAATGATTAATCATTTTCTGCTGTGGCCGATCGACTCAGGTTTCATCAAATTTAACCACTTAAGGAACGGAAGTATTTGCCCGCTTAATGACCAGGCCATTTTTTTGTGATATGGCACTGCGTAGCTTTTACTGACAATTGTGCGGTCGTACGGCGTTGTACCCAAACCAAATGTATGTCCTTTTTCCCCCCACAAATAGAGCTTTCTTTTGGTGGTGTCAGAAACCATGAATCAGACTGAGACAGAAGTACAGTTAAATCACACTTGTAGTCAGAGTCTTCACTTGGAAATGCGATAATCCTAACTACCAAGACCTGAAGTGTGCCTTGGCCTGGCTGGTCAGTAGGCCTAAAAGAGGGCATACCCTGTCCCTGAATGAATATGAATGAAATTAAAATTAAATAAAAAAAGTATGGGGGAACGGGTGGGTGGGAACCCGGAAATGATCCGACGAAGGATCTGATGGAGGAGGAGGAGGGATATATAGCCTTCAGACTCCTCCTACAAATACAGGCGAGCCTGCGGCCAGCCTTCTAACTTGTTTAATAAGAATAAAAAAAAAGGTAAACAGAGTAAATGTAGTCAAAACATAGCCAGAGTTCAGGAACTGGAATGGATAGTCAGACAAGCCAAAACGTCAGGGAGCCAGAGAACAGCGTAGTAGAACAGCAAGCAGGAACTGGAGCCAGAAGGAATGTCAGCCAAGCAAGTCTTTGACAGGAACACAGGAGAGCGTCTCTAGAGATGTGACCAAGGCAAAGGCAGAGATCATCTGGACTGGACGGCTTAAGTAGGCAGGACTGACGAGCAGGATATCATCAACAGCTGAGTAACTGTGGAGAGAGATAGGAGCTGGCAATTAGCCGACAGCTGAGCGGCCAGCTCAGAGAAGGAAGGGCTGAGCCCAGCCCTGACAGGTGGTATTTGATCACCTCTGTGTTTTTTAATTTTTTGCGCTACAAACAAAAACAAAAGCGTCAATTTTGAAATAAAAGAAATATTTTTTACTTTTTGCCTATAATAAATATCCCCCAAAATTAAAAAAAAAATGTCTTCATCAATTTAGGCCGATATATATTCGTCTACATATTTTTGGTAAAAAAAAAATCGCAATAAGCGTATATGGATTGGTTTGCGCAAATGTTATAGCGTCTACAACATAGGGGATAGATTTCTGGCATTTTTATTATTAATTTGTTTTTTACTAGTATTGGTGATCAGCGATTTTTAGCGGGACTGCGACATTGCGGCGGACATATCGGACACTTTTGACACTTTTTTGGGACCGGTGACATTTATACAGTGATCAGAGCTAAAAATAGCTAAAAATAGCTAAAAATAGCCACTGATTACTGTATAAATGTCACTGGCAGGGAAGGGGCTAACACTAGGGGGCGATCAAGGGGTTAAATGTGTCCTAGGGAGGTGTTTCTAATGCCGCGTACACACGAGCGGACTTTTCGACAGCAAAAGGTCCGACGGAACGAATCCGTCGGACAATTCGATCGTGTGTGGGCTCCATCGGACTTTTGCTGTCGAGAAATCAGACGGACTTTAGAAATAGAACATTTTTCAAATTTTTTCGACGGAACTCCGCCGGACCCAGTTCCTATCGAGAAATCCGCTCGTCTGTGTGCTGGTCCGATGGACAAACAACGACGCTAATGCAGCTATTGGCTACTGGCTACGAACTTCCTTATTCAAGTCCGGTCGTGCGTCATCACGTTTCAAATCCGTCGGACTTTAGTGTGATTGTGTGTGGCCAAGTCCGTTCATTCGGAAAGTCCATCGGAACTCCGTCGAAAGTCCGTCGGAAAGACCGGTCGTGTGTACGCGGCATAAGGCCCCTTTCACACTGCGGCGGGAGCGGCGTCGGTGGTAAAGCAGCCCTATTCCTAGCGATACTTTCCTGACGTTTTAGCTGCGCTATTCGGCCGCTAGTGGGTGGTTTTAACCCCCGCTAGCGCCCGAAAAAGGGTTAAAACCGCCCGCAGCAGCGCTTTGCCGGCGGCATAGCCGTTAGACATGTGCACAACAAAAAAATTAGTTTATTTTCGTTTCGTTTTTTTCGTTTCCGAAAAAATTTCTTTTTTTTTCGTTTCGTTTTTTTCGTTCCGTTGATTCGTAAATTCGGAAGTCGTCGGTGTTCGTATTCATGACGATTCGTACATTCGTAAGAGTTATTTTTTCGTTGATTCGTTTTTTCGTTAGTTAAATTTTCGTTTATTCGAAATTCGGACGCATTCGTATTTATTCGTACATTCGTAACATTCGTAGATTCGTAATCGGAGCATAATTCATAATTTTATGTAATGTATATGCTATTATTACATTTTAAGAGACACGGAAAATTACGAATAGAAAAAAAAGTTACGAATGTACGAATTTTTTCGTTCAATCCATTCGAAGCACGTTAAGCAGCGCCATTGTAAGAGACACGAAAAATAATCAATTCAACAAAAAAAAAAAGTTACGAATGTACGAATTTTCATTTTCGTTGTTCCTGTTTTCGTTTTTCGGATTTTCTTCATTCGTACATTCGTTGGTTATAATTTGTTTTTTTTCGGATTTTCGTTGTTTATCGGATTCGTTCGATTCGAACGATTCGTTAATCGGATTTGTTCGATTCGAACGATTCGTTATTCGTAAAAAAAAATTCGAATCGTTCGTTCATTCGTACGAAAATGAACGAACGAAAATAACGAAAAAAAAAAAAAAAAAAAAACGAAAAAAAAACAAAACGAATTGCACATGTCTAGCAGCTATTGGCTACTGGCTACAAACTTCCTTATTCAAGTCCAGTCGTGCGTCATCACGTTCGAAGCCGTCGGACTTTAGTGTGATTGTGTGTAGCCAAGTCCGTTCATTCAGAAAGTCCATCGGAAAGACCGTCGGAGCTAGTCCGTCGAAAAGTCCGGTCGTGTGTACGCGGCATAAGGCCCCTTTCACACTGCGGCGGGAGCGGCGTCGGTGGTAAAGCAGCGCTATACTTAGCGATGCTTTACCGTTGTTTTAGCGCCGCTATTTGGCCCCTAGCGGGCGGTTTTAACCCCCGCTAGCGCCCGAAAAACGGCATAGCCGTGCTGCCCCATTGATTTCAATGGGTAGGAGCGGTGAATACACGGCTCCTTCACCGCTCCAAAGATGCTGCTAGCAGGACTTTTTTTACCGTCCTGCTAGTGTACCGCTCCAGTGTGAAAGCCCGCCGGCTTTTACACTGGAGTGAAAGGAGACGATTTTTTCAGGCGCTATTTTTAGCGCTATAGCTGTGAAAGGGGCCTAACTGTGGGGAGATGGGCTGCCTGGGAGTAGAGAGAGAGATCGCTGTTCCTGATCACTAGGAACCGCTGATCTCTCTCTCCTCCCCCTGTTAGAACGGGGATCTGTCTGTTTACATTAACCACTTCACCACTTTTACCCCCTTCCTTACCAGAGCACTTTTTGCGATTCGGCACTGCGTCGCTTTAACTAACAATTGCGCGGTCGTGCGACGTTACACCCAAACAAAATTGACGTCCTTTTTTTCCCACAAATAGAGCTTTCTTTTGGTGGTATTTGATCACCACTGCGGTTTTTATTTTTTTTTGCGCTATAAACAAAAGAAGAGCGACAATTTTGAACAAAAATAAATATTTTTAACTTTTTGCTATAATAAATATCCAATTTTTAAAAAAAAACAAAACAATTTTTTTACTCAGTTTAGGCCGATACGTATTCTTCTACATATTTTTGGTAAAAAAATCACAATAAGCATATATAGATCGGTTTGCGCAAAAGTTATAGCGTCTACAAAATAGGGGATAGATTTATTGCTTTTTTTTTTTACGAGTAATGGCGGCGATCTGCGATTTTTTTTTTTGTGACTGCGACATTGCGGCGGACACTTTGGACACTTTTGACACATTTTTGGGACCATTCACATTTACACAGCGATCGTTGCTATAAAATTGCATTGATTACTGTGTAAATGTGACTGGCAGAGAAGGGGTTAACACTAGGGGCGCTGCAGGGGTTAATGTGTTCCCTAAGGTAGTGATTCTAACTGTGGGGGGAGGGGACTCACAAGGGGAGGAGACCGATCAGTGTTCCTCTGTACTGGGATCACATGATTGGTCTCCTCTCCACTGACAGGACGTGGATGTGTGTTTACACACACAGATTCTGGCTCTCTGTGGAGCGATTGCGGGTGGCTGGCGGACATCGCGGCCACCGGCCACGTGCACCGGCTCCGCGGACGCGGCGCGCGCCTGCTAAAGCCTTTTAAAGAGTACGACGTACAAAGACGGCGATTCGCGCAGCCGTGCCTAACCCGCCTATGCAGTACAACTGTGGCGGGTGGTCGGCAAGTAGTTAAATTGAGTGTAAATGACACGGGTCTACAAGGAGAAAGCCTCGGAAATGGAAGTAGCTCAATGTTACCAGAATTGGGTCACTAATAAAAGGAAAACGAAGTCCTGAGTATTAATTGGCTCCAGTTGCCAAGATACAGCTTCAGGTCAAAATTGGGTCAAAAGCATCCAAAATTACGAGGGGGGGGGAGGTGCGATTATGCTCCATAATTTTTCTGAAAAATGTGATACAGCAATGAGAAGGGTGGCACACCAGTCATTAGAAATTTATCTTTTTATTGATACCAATGTAGCGCCGACACTTGACTAAAGTGTGCACTATATATGTAAATTTAGTTTCCCAGAACTGTAACAGAGTTCTGGGGGTTAATTGTGCAGGTTTTTACTTTGGCGTCAGTCTGGCTGGGCTGTACTGGAGTTCCGCCTGGTCATAGGTGCAGTGAGGCATCTGTGACAGGCTGAGAACCAATCCTTGTTGGACATCTTAGGTACCAATCTTTCCCGGAGCCAATCAGTGGGCGCGTCTGCCCCCGCTGCATAGTCTGGGAAGGGGTATTTAAGAGGCTGAAGTCACGTGTTCAGGGTTCGGCTTGCTCTTTGATTCCTGGTTCCGGTCCGGACCAACCCCATGAGGGGTCCCGGACTCAGGAGTGTCTGCTATCCCAGTAAGCCTGGTCACCCTGACCAGCCCCAGAGGCCCTCATGGTCTGGGGTGGAGATCCGTCCGTTCCCGAGCCTCGGAACTGGCTAGTTCGAGGCCCAGTAACTGAAGGAGGATTCAGAGGTGTCCCGGTGTGCTCTCGGTATTGGAGGGACACGGCAACTCGTACAAGTGACCAGGGGAGGACTCTTCGGAGGAGGGCCAAGAAGCTGGCTGCTCGGTAAGAGCCTGGGAGCTGAGTTGTATGGACACTAGAGAATCACTTATCACAGTATCACCAAGAAGGCTGAGAGATCCAGGTACTGTAGGGAAGGTTCCTACTTATCTTCAGTTACAATCTAGTCTGTGGCAGAGACTTTCCGGATCACATGTTGGCTGCTAAATCTCTGGCTAGAGGTTTATCCAGCAGTGAAGCACCCAGCTGTGAGTGGCTACTCTCTGGGCTATCTAAGAGACATTCAGTGGATGTCAGCAGTAGGGATGAGCCGAACACCCCCGGGTTCGGTTCGCACCAGAAGTGTAAAAGTCCGTGCGAGCATAAGAACCCTATTAGTTACAATGGATGCGAACGTTCGAAATCAAAAGTGCTAATTTTAAAGGCTAATATGCATGTTATTGTCATAAAAAGTGTTTGGGGACCTGGGTCCTGCCCCAGGGGACATGTATCAATGCAAATTTTTTTTTTTTTAAAACGGCCGTTTTTTCAGGAGCAGTGATTTTAATAATGCTTAAAGTGAAACAATAAAAGTGTAATATTCCTTTAAATTTCGTACCTGGGGGGTGTCTATAGTATGCCTGTGAAGGGGCGCATGTTTCCTGTGCTTAGAACTGTCCCTGCACAAAGTGTAATTTTTGCAGGAACAAAAGCTATTTAAAATCACTTGCGGCTAATGAATTGACGGCTCCCGTAACACAGAGAACAGTCATTCATTGAAAGTCATTGATAAAAAAAAAGTCATTGATAAAAAATAAAATAAAAAAAAAGCGTGGGGGTACCCCCAAATTCAATAACCAGGCCCTTCAGGTCTGCTATGGATATTAAGGGGGACCCCAGCCAAATTAAAAAAAAAATGGCGTGGGGTCCCCCTCAAAATCCATACCAGACCCTTGAGGTCTGGGATGGATTTTAAGGGGAACCCCGGCCAAAAAAAAATGGCGTGGGGTCCCCCTCAGAATCCATACCAGACCCTTATCCGAGCACGCAACCTGGCAGGCCGCAGGAAAGAGGGGGGGGCGAGAGCGCCCCCTCCCTCCTGAACCGTACCAGGCCACATGCCCTCAACATTGGGAGGGTGCTTTGGGGGTCTGAGACCCCCCAAAGCACCTAGTCCCCATGTTGATGAGGACAAGGGCCTCGTCCCGACAACCCTGGCCATTGGTTGTGGGGGTCTGCGGGCGGGGGGCTTATCGGAATCTGGAAGTCCCCTTTAACAAGTGGACCCCCAGATCCCGGGCCCCCCCCCGTGTGAAATGGTAAGGGGGATACAAAAGTACCCCTACCATTTCACCAAAAAAGTGTCAAAAATTGTAAAAATGACAGGAGACGGTCTTTGACAATTCCTTTTATGAAAATCATCTTTCTTCTGGTCTTCCTTCTTCCTTTCTTCATCCTTCGGTTTCTTCATCTTCTCCTTCCAGCATCTTCTTCCATCTTCTTCCTCCGATCCGCTTCTTCTTGCTGTGGTCTTCTAGTCCGGCATCTTCTTCCATGGTGTCGGCGTCGCTTCTGGGCCGCTCCGCGCAATGGGAGGCTCCCGCTGTGTGAGGCTTCGCTGCGTCTGACAGGTCTTTCATAACGGAGGTGACCCCGCCCCCCTCTGACCTCATGGGGAAAGCCATAGGGAATTCTCCATGACGTCCCCGTGCATCAGAGGGGGCGGGGTTACCAGGTGGCCCCGCCCTCCATTATAAAAGACCTGTCAGACGCAGCGAAGCCTCACACAGCGGGAGCCTCCTATTGCGCGGGTGGCCCAGAAGAGACGCCAACGCCATGGAAGAAGATGCCGGACGAGAAGACCACAGCAAGAAGAAGCGGATCGGAGGAAGAAGATGATGGAAGAAGAAGATGGAAGAAGATGCCGGAATGAGAAGATGAAGAAACCGAAGGATGAAGAGAGGAAGACCAGAAGAAAGAAGATTTTAATAAAGGAATTGTCAAAGACCGTCTCCTGTAATTTTTACCATTTTTGACACTTTTTTGGTGAAATGGTAGGGGTACTACCCCCTTACCATTTCACACAGGGGGGGGGGGATCTGGGGGTCCCCTTGTTAAAGGGGGCTTCCAGATTCCGATAAGCCCCCCTCCCGCAGACCCCCACAACCACCGGTCAGGGTTGTGGGGACGAGGCCCTTGTCCTCATCAACATGGGGACAAGGTGCTTTGGGGGACCCCCAAAGCACCCTCCCAATGTTGAGGGCATGTGGCCTGGTACAGTAAAGGAGGGAGGGGGGGCGCTCTCGTCCCCCCTCTTTTCCTGCGGCCTGCCAGGTTGCGTGCTCGGATAAGGGTCTGGTATGGATTTTGAGGGGGACCCCACGCCAATTTTTTTGGCCGGGGTTCCCCTTAAAATCCATCCCAGACCTCAATTGCGGCTGACAGTCAGACACCTAACTGACACTTTTGACACTTTTTGGGGACCAGAAACACCAATACAGTGATCAGTGCTATAAAATATGCACTGTCACTGTACAAATGACACTGGCAGGGAAGAGTTCAGTGGCCGCCCGTCCATTAGGGGCGCCTGGGTGTTGCCCCCTCTCTCCATGCCACCCCCCCTATATGAATAATGGATAAATTCCTGCATAGCAGGGGGGATAGGGGAGCTGGGGGGGGGGGGGGGGGGGGTTGGGTTGGTACTGTTTGCCAACACCCAAAAAAAATGACCACCGACCGCCACTGAGGATTAACATGGGCGATCAAAGGGTTACCTGTATGCCTAGCCAGTGTTTATGTGTACTGTGGGGGGTGCTTTTACTAGGGGGAAGAGATGGAATTTATTCTCTGCTTTGCAGGGACACAAATTCCAACCCTTTCCTCCTGTCAGAACTGCGACCGGCCTTGTTTACATAGGCAGATCGCCGTTCTTGCTCTCCGTCTGATGATTGGCGGGTGCCAATTGGCAGTCCGCAGAAACCCAGATTAGCTCTCGCTGTGTATAATCACGGCGGGGGCGAGCCGCCGGTGGCACGCATGTTCGCCCCCCCTACACGGAAGTGTCGGCACAGCCGAGCTGCCTTATCGCCATATATATGTACAGTGGTGTGAAAAAGTGTTTGCCCCCTTCCTCATTTCCTGTCCTTTGCATGTTTGTCACACTTAAGTGTTTCGGAACATCAAACCAATTTAAACAATAGTCAAGGACAACACAAGTAAACACAAAATGCAATTTGTAAATGAAGGTGTTTATTATTAAAGGTGAAAAAAAATCCAAACCATCATGGCCCTGTGTGAAAAAGTGATTGCCCCCTAAACCTAATAACTGGTTGGGCCACCCTTAGCAGCAACAACTGCAACCAAGCGTTTGCGATAACGTGCAATGAGGCTTTTTACAGCGTCCTGGAGGAATTTTGGCCCACTCATCTTTGCAGAATTGTCCTAATTCAGTTACATTAGAGGGTTTTTCGAGCATGAACAGCCTTTTTAAGGTCATACCACAACATCTCAATAGGATTCAGGTCAGGACTTTGGCTAGGCCACTCCAAAGTCTTCATTTTGTTTTTCTTCAGCCATTCGGTGGTGGACTTGCTGGTGTGTTTAGGATCATTGTCCTGCTGCAGAACCCAAGTTCGTTTCAGCTTGAGTACACGAACAGATGGTCGGACATTCTCCTTCAGGATCTCTTGGTAGACAGCAGAATTCATAGTTCCTTTTATCACGGCAAGTCTTCCAGGTCCTGAAGCAGCAAAACAGCCCCAGACCATCACACTACCACCACCATATTTTACTGTTGGTATAATGTTCTTTTTCTGAAATGCAGTGTTCCTTCTACGCCAGATATACTTGGACACACACCTTCCAAAGAGTTCCACTTTTGTCTCATCGGTCCACAGAATGTTGTCCCAAAAGTCTTGGGGATCATCAAGATGTGTTGTGGAGAAATTGAGACGAGCTTTGATGTTCTTTTTGCTCAGCAGTGGTTTTCTCCTTGGAACTCTGCCATGCAGGCCATTTTTGCCCAGTCTTTTCCTGATGGTGGAGGCATGAACGCTGACCTTAACTGAGGCAAGTGAGGCCTGCAGTTCCTTGGACGTTGTTGTGGGGTCTTTTGTGACCTCTTGGATGAGTCGTCGCTGCGCTCTTGGGGTAATTTTGGGCGGCCGGCCACTCCTGGGAAGGTTCACCACTGTTCCATGTCTTCGCCATTTGTGGATAATGGCTCTCACTGTGGTTCGCTGGATTCCCAAAGCTTTGGAAATGGCTTTATAACCCTTTCCAGACTGATAGATCTCAATTACTTTCTTTCTCAATTGTTCCTGAATTTCTTTGGGTCTCGGCATATGTGTAGCTTTTAAGGATCTTCTGGTGGACCTTACTGTGTCAAGCAGCTCCTATTTAAGTGATGCCTTGATTGTGAACAGGTGTGGCAATAATCAGGCCTGGGTGTGGCTAGAGAAATTGAACTCAGGTGTGGACAACCACAGTTATAGTATGTTTTAACAAGGGGGGCAATCACTTTTTCACACAGGGCCATGATGGTTTGGATTTTTTTTCACCTTTAATAATAAATACCTTCATTTACAAATTGCATTTTGTGTTTACTTGTGTTGTCCTTGACTATTGTTTAAATGGTTTGATGTTCCGAAACACTTAATGTGACAAACATGCAAAGGAACAGGAAATGAGGAAGGGGCAAACACTTTTTCACACCACTGTAGGTTATACAGTCAGTGATTGGATAAATTATGGGCTGCCCTAGACGCGCCGCGCGGAATGCGCCATACAGAAATGCTTGCGCGCTCCGTCGCACCCGAATGGAGCCAAATGGAGTGTAACCAATTTATGAGGGCAATTTTTTTTTGGGGAGGATACTTTATTATGGTACTTTTTTATGATACTTCATTATGATACTTCATTATGATACTTTATTATGATACTTTATTATGATACTTTATTATAATACTTTATTATGATACTTTATTATAATACTTTATTATGATACTTTATTATAATACTTTATTATGATACTTTATTATGGTACTTTTTTATGATACTTCATTATGATACTTCATTATGATACTTTATTATGGTACTTTTTTATGATACTTCATTATGATACTTTATTATAATACTTTATTATGATACTTTATTATGGTACTTTTTTTATGATACTTCATTATGATACTTTATTATGATACTTTATTATAATACTTTATTATGGTACTTTTTTATGATACTTCATTATGATACTTTATTATAATACTTTTTTATGATACTTTTTTATGATACTTCATTATGATACTTTATTATAATACTTTATTATGATACTTTATTATGATACTTTATTATGATACTTCATTATGATACTTTATTATTATACTTTATTATAATACTTTTTTATGATACTTTATTATAATACTTTATTATGATACTTTATTATAATACTTTATTATGATACTTTTTTATGATACTTTATTATAATACTTTATTATGGTACTTTATTATGGTACTTTTTTATGATACTTTTTTATGATACTTCATTATGATACTTTATTATGGTACTTTTTTATGATACTTTATTATGATACTTTTTTATGATACTTTATTATGATACTTTATTATGATACTTTTTTATGATACTTTATTATGATACTTTATTATGATACTTTATCATTATGATACTTTATTATGATACTTTATTATGATACCTCATTATGATACTTTATTATGATACTTTTTTATGATACTTTATTATGATACTTTTTTATGATACTTTATTATGATACTTTATTATGATACTTTGTGTATATTTCTAGATTTGTATACTTTTTTCTTTCAATATTTATCCTTTCGGATATTTACAATGACTCTGTTGGTGCTCTTGGAGTTTTTTCTGATTATTGGACCTTCTATTCACATAAAGCAGCGCTTACCTTTTACTATCATTTCCTATTATCACACTATATATAGGTTATAAAATAGCACAGGACTTTTATATTGTATATAAAATATCAAAGACTGATCATTTCTATTTCTATAATTTCTACAACATAAAAGGGGAAACGACTTCCCGGTAGATCCATGCGGAAAATCCCAAGCCGCGGTCACGTGCGTCTCTTCGCCGCTCACGCCGCGCTCCTCCGATGGCATTTCACAGGGAATTTGCTCTACAAGTGTGGAGACTAACCTCAGGATTACAATTCAGTAATTGGGAGGGGGGAGGGGGGGTTGTGCTTTCTGATTCTCTCTGTCATGCCCACCGGAGTGTGGTGATCCGCAAAGTGCCCCATCGTAGTCTAGCGGGCCCCAGGAGAACGTAGAGAGCATTGGGCATGATGCAGAAAATCCACAGCCAGCGCAGGCTCATTATACAGATGACTCTAATTAATACAACTTCAGCATGTTTGCTGAGACGGAACGTGGATGGGGAGGGGGAGCAAGAGGAGCGTGGGAGCCTGTAAAGTCAAACCATGATGAGGGTTATAAGGTGTTCCCACCATCCCTGTGCTGAGTTCCCAGGTCTGTACACCCGCTGCGCCCATTATGAGGTGTTCCCACCATCCCTGTGCTGAGTTCCCCAGTCTGTACACCTGCTGTGCCCATTATGAGGGGCTCCCACCATCCCTGTGCTGAGTTCCCAGGTCTGTACACCCGCTGCGCCCATTATGAGGTGTTCCCACCATCCCTGTGCTGAGTTCCCCAGTCTGTACACCCGCTGTGCCCATTATGAGGGGTTCCCACCATCCCTGTGCTGAGTTCCCGGGTCTGTACACCTGCTGTGCCCATTATGAGGGGTTCCCACCATCCCTGTGCTGAGTTCCCAGGTCTGTACACCCGCTGTGCCCATTATGAGGGGTTCCCACCATCCCTGTGCTGAGTTCCCGGGTCTGTACACCTGCTGTGCCCATTATGAGGGGTTCCCACCATCCCTGTGCTGAGTTCCCAGGTCTGTACACCCGCTGTGCCCATTATGAGGGGTTCCCACCATCCCTGTGCCGAGTTCCCGGGTCTGTACACCCGCTGTGCCCATTATGAGGGGTTCCCACCATTCCTGTGCTGAGTTCCCGGGTCTGTACACCCGCTGTGCCCATTATGAGGGGTTCCCACCATCTCTGTGCTGAGTTCCCGGGTCTGTACACCTGCTGGGCCCATTATGAGGGGTTTCCATCATCCCTGCACTGAGATGCTGGGTCTGTACACCCGCTGTGCCCATTATGAGGGGTTCCCACCATCCCTGTGCTGAGTTCCCGGGTCTGTGCACCTGCTGTGCCCATTATGAGGGGTTCCCACCATCCCTGTGCTGAGTTCCCGGGTCTGTACACCTGCTGTGCCCATTATGAGGGGTTCCCACCATCCCTGTGCCGAGTTCCCGGGTCTGTACACCCACTGTGCCCATTATGAGGGGTTCCCACCATTCCTGTGCTGAGTTCCCGGGTCTGTACACCCGCTGTGCCCATTATGAGGGGTTCCCACCATCTCTGTGCTGAGTTCCCGGGTCTGTACACCTGCTGGGCCCATTATGAGGGGTTTCCATCATCCCTGCACTGAGATGCTGGGTCTGTACACCCGCTGTGCCCATTATGAGGGGTTCCCACCATCCCTGTGCTGAGTTCCCGGGTCTGTACACCCGCTGTGCCCATTATGAGGGGTTCCCACCATCCCTGTGCTGAGTTCCCAGGTCTGTACACCCGCTGTGCCCATTACGAGGGGCTCCCACCATCCCTTCCAGAATTGTATTGATTTTATATTGTGGACAACAAAATACAAAGGAGTTACCTTTTTCTCTCATTTTGGCAGCCAGAAACTCCCACTGTCAGCCTTGTATGGGATTTCAGCAAGTGTGCAGAGGATGACGGGAAGGTAAAATAAGGATCATAAGACCATCACACACTGATCGTTTAGCCGCGTCGGATGGATTTGTCCCCCATACCAGCCTTAGTACATCCCAGCGGCTCACATCTGTGTCAGATTTGGGTTGTTTTATTCGCTCGCTGTCAGTGTCGCCCTGCTAAGCTGGAATTCTCTCCCAGGGTGGCAGAGCGGCATGGGGGGGGGGGGGGTCTCTACAAACCGAACGAAGGTCTATCTAATAGAACATACAATTCAAAGAAGGTTGATGGGGGGGGGGGGGGTACATTTTATTCCGAGGTATTTTGTTTTTATCCCTTAGCTGTATTATATACAATCGCCATAGATTATTTTAAACCCCCATGTTTTACATTTTTCCATCCTTTGTTCCATCCTAGTGCTGCTCATCCCGCAGCCTCTTTGCAGTCACTCTGCGTGGCATTTCTGAGGGCGGGTTTCCTGTTGGTGACAGTGGACCATGTGCTGGCACCTCCCCTTACAGCCTCCATCAGAGACCCAAGTGACAGGGTGACAAAGATAGGGAGAGAGTGTTGTCACCCTATATCGGGGCAAATTTGCTTTGAATCTAGCATGAATCCTCTCCCCCAAATCCCCCCTCTTAGCGTAAATAATCTTCCCCAAATCCCCCCTCCTAGCATAAATCCTCTCCTCCAAGTCCTCCCCCCTAGAGTAAATCCTCTCCCCGAAATCCCCCCTCCTAGCACAAATATTCTCCTCCAAATCCCCACTCCTAGTGTATATTGTCTCCCCAAATCCCCCCTCCCGGTACAACCCCCCCCCCCCCCCAAATTCCCATCCTAGCACAAATCTGCTCTCTCAAATTCCCCCTCCCAATACAAAACCCCTCCTCCTCCAAATCCCCCTCCTAGTACAAATTCTCTCCCCCAAATCCCCCCTCCTAGTGTAAATCCTATTCCTCAATTCCTTACTCCTAGCAAAAATCCTCTCCCCCAAATCCCCCCTCCTAGTGTAAATCCTATTCCCCAATTCCTCACTCCTAGCATAAATCCTCTCCCCCAAATCCCCCCTCCTAGTGTAAATCCTATTCCCCAATTCCTCACTCCTAGCATAAATCCTCTCCCCCAAATCCCCCCACCTAGCATAAATCCTCTCCTCCAAGTCCTCCCTCCTAGAGTAAATCCTCTCCCCGAAATCCCCCCCCTAGCACAAATTCTCTCCTCCAAATCCCCACTCCTAGTGTATATTGTCTCCCCAAATCCCCCCTCCCGGTACAACCCCCCCCCCCAAATTCCCATCCTAGCACAAATCTGCTCTCTCAAATTCCCCCTCCCAATACAAAACCCCTCCTCCTCCAAATCCCCCTCCTAGTACAAATTCTCTCCCCAAATCCCCCCTCCTAGTGTAAATCATATTCCTCAATTCCTCACTCCTAGCAAAAATCCTCTCCCCCAAATCCCCCCTCCTAGTGTAAATCCTATTCCCCAATTCCTCACTCCTAGCATAAATCCTCTCCCCCAAATCCCCCCACCTAGCATAAATCCTCTCCTCCAAGTCCTCCCTCCTAGAGTAAATCCTCTCCCCCAAATCCCCCATCCTAGCACAAATTCTCTCCTCCAAATCCCCACTCCTAGTGTATATCGTCCCCCCAAATCCCTCCTCCTGGTACAACCCCCCCCCCAAATTCCCATCCTAGCACAAATCCTCTCTCTCAAATTCCCCCTCCCAATACAAAACCCCTCCTCCTCCAAATCCCCCTCCTAGTACAAATTCTCTCCCCCAAATCCCCCCTCCTAGTGTAAATCCTATTCCTCAATTCCTCACTCCTAGCAAAAATCCTCTCCCCCAAATCCCCCCTCCTAGTGTAAATCCTATTCCCCAATTCCTCACTCCTAGCATAAATCCTCTCCCCCAAATCCCCCCACCTAGCATAAATCCTCTCCTCCAATTCCTCCCTCCTAGAGTAAATCCTCTCCCCGAAATCCCCCCTCCTAGCACAAATTCTCTCCTCCAAATACCCACTCCTAGTGTATATCGTCCCCCCAAATCCCTCCTCCTGGTACAACCCCCCCCCCCCCCCCCAAATTCCCATCCTAGCACAAATCCTCTCTCTCAAATTCCCCCTCCCAATACAAAACCCCTCCTCCTCCAAATCCCCCTCCTAGTACAAATCATCCCCAATCCTGCCTTCTTACATGCAACCCCTCCCTCCCATTCCTCCGTCTAGCAGAATCCCCCCCATTACCCTTCCCAGCACCCCCCCCCCCCCCCCGCTTCCAATCCTACAGACAGGAACTACAGGAGCAGTGAGAAGACGTCGGCTCTCTCTGCTCTCTTCTCCTATGCCCCACCCCTTGTGCCGGCCCTGAGTGCAATGATTGGGGGGAAAAGATAGGGTGGGTGGGCTTGTTGTTTTCCCAGGCGCTGTGCCTGGGACGTGATTTCTGGTTGCCATGGAGACCTGGTGCCTGGGATTTGTTGACCCCTGCTCTATATCATGAAGTGACTGTTCTTGGACCTTCATGGCAGGATCACCAGGGATAATTTTTAATGAAAGCTGCAGATATAAAAATATAGAAAATGCCTTCTGAAAAGACATTGACATGTTAGCTTGTAACAACATTGTAACAACATTGTAACAACATAGCAACATTCCAACTTTGTAGCAATTCCCAATCTGAAAAGGCTGCAGCAGGGGCTGATCTGTATCAAGGAAGGATGGAATTCCGTGCTCTGAAGAAACAGCCCAGGTAAGAAAATCTGAAAGCGGCTTCAGCGCCACTCTTCACAGGACATGCCACTGACGCGTTTCGTCCGCCATGGACGGGGGATGGGCTAAAGCCACTTTCATCTTTTATACCTGGGCTGTTTCTTCAGAGTGCGGAGTTTCATCTTTCCTT